>VSDK01009846.1:270366-308332 GCA_009767595.1 Symbiodinium kawagutii
CCTACCTGAACTCTGCTAAGTCCATCACCACAACTCGATGAACTCTGCACACTTGTCAGCTGGGTCACCCCACCCAGTCTCCAACATGCAGACCACGAGGCTGGAAAGGCCATCGAAGAATATGAATCGCGTTTCGCTGGGTTTTCCTTCACCTCAAAGATGAACAATGCCCAATGCAAAGAACAAATGCTTTTCCACCCAGCAGTTTTTCATGGGGAGAACAGAAGCTTCCCAAGTCCCCCATACCTCACCTTCCGGATGACCCTCGATGACCCCTCTGTAAAATCAAAAAACATGAATGATCATTGAAATTTCAAAAAATAAATGCCCCTATGCTTATAGGGATGTAAGCAGAGCATTGAAATACCGTGGCATCTTGGAAGAGGGAAGAATGTCTACACCGAGGTGCTCAAATCCACTCGCACTGTCAGGGGCTGGTTGGCCACATGTTTCTCCAGCCGTAGGGGAAGTTTGCAAACAAGCTCCTGGTCACGCAGACCGTGACAAACATCACAGTCCGAAGATTGTCGATCCCCCCTGTCGAACCACAAAAAATTAGCAATCCACGACTCCTTTTCCACATGTGGGCACCTGTATTGCACCTGTGCTAGATTCTTGTGGTATTGAGGTATCCCATTCCCCAGTGAGTTAGCCCAGCTATGTACCAGGTACCCATGGTCTCCTTGCCATCTTCCCTCTGCTTGATCTCAACAAATTGCCTGGGCCATTTGGTGAGCAACCGAAGTGGGGCCTCCTTCGCCTTCGGTCACAGGATGCTGTGAGGATCAGTTCTATGGCAACCGTCATATCAACCATAGCATCAACCATCATTACTGCCCATGGACCATTGTACCAACCACTAGTCAACCGTTGTGTCACCCATTAGCCATTTTATCAGCCATCACTGACCAAGGTTCACCGCTTTCAACGATGATGTCAACCGCCTTTAACCGTTGTGAATCATGATCAACCACTGTTGACCCATCGTTGACCATTGGCACACCTGGATCACATGTACTTCCTCGCTGCGGATGGGAGACGGCCACCTTTCTGCGGCAGCAGCAACATCTCCAGAATGTACTCCGGCAATGTAGACCTCCAAAGGATCACTGGGTTGGCTGATGAATCTCCAGGAAACCCTTGATTTGACCACCAATTTTAGGGGAGATCCATTTTTGCATCATTTTACTCATTATGAATAATTATGACAGTTGTTGTATGTCGCTGTTTATGGCTGATGCTTCATGGATTTCCCCATACTATCGCCAAGAAGCTCAGTTGCAGCAGAGGATTCGTGAAGATCTGTAAGTTCACCCTCAACTGATCAGCCACTGCCATGTCCCTGCTGTCGAAGGTCATTCATGGTCATCCATGGTCATCCTACATCCCCTGAAGGTCCAAAATCCAAATATGTCAATCTCTTTGAGAGTTCAAATGAAAAATATGTCATTCTTGAGTTTCTAAATGACTTTCTTTGAGAGTTCAAACGAGTTTTTAAATTCTTTCTGTCTTGGATCAAAAGCGAAGTAAGCGACTCACAGAGCATCTCCAACTGGCTCTGGCCTTGGACATTTCGCCATGGTGCTCTTGTGCCAAGGCCTTAGAACTCTGTCACGACCCTCACCAGTGGTTTGAAGTCTGAACATTTAGAGAAGGAAACAAACACAAATGATGGAAAGCTCAAAAAATATTCTTCAGAATATCTAAGAATGTTCAGCCGCTGCTACCCTTTTTCTGCCTGATTTTGCCGTCACTCATCTCAGCCAGCAACGCTTTGCAGCCTTGTTCGCTGCACTTGCTGGGACTTGCTGGGAAAAGCTGAGCATGAGAAACGGCACCTCCTACATCTTAAGCTACAGTTTCAACCTCCAGGAAACATCTTCACCACCGCCAGCTGAAGCTTGTGAAGACTGAGCTTCAAGTTGACTGCAGAGATCTCTTGGTTAATCAATCTGGAACGGCCCCCCAACCTTTGGCTGGATTGCCTGAAAAAAAGACATGACCTGCTCAGAGCTAGCTCCGAAGCTGCACTAAGAGCAGGAGAAGTGATCCAAACAAAGGACCTCTTACGATGCCACAGGAGGTGAGTTCACTGGCCCCACTGGTTGTGATTATTCTGGGCATGTCAGCCATGTTAGCCACAGAAACTGTCATAGATTCTGTCGTGGAGTTGGAATCATCACTTGCTCCGCTTGTGGATGTAGAAGAACTCGCCGAAGAAAATGATGTGGTATCCGAGCTCTGCGTAGTGCTACTACCACCGGCAGCACTGCCGGTTGTGGTGCTTGTGGTGCTTGTGGTGCTTGTAGTGCTTGTAGTGCTCGTGGTGCTGGTGGTGCTTGAGGAGCTGGAGCTACTTCCACTGGCTGTGCTGCCCGCAACGTAGTAGATCTCGCTGCTGCTCAAAGCTGGGAGCTCCTGAATGTTGCCGCCCATGTTGCTGCCCGCTGCGTCGAAGCACGGACAAAAGCGATCGTATTGGACGTTGCCAGTTTTGGTCGCGATGGTGGTGCCACTGCCGCCATCATTGTCACAATCAGCGTATAAGCTGCGACAAACGGCAACGCTGACCAAACCACCACTCTGACTAGGACCATGGCAGCCCACAGTAAATGGAGCTGTATCCTGGACATGGTAGTGGTAGACCGGGCTAGCAGAATCTGGAGTGGGACCAATATGTGCTCCACATGCATCCAGCAAAGGAAGCCTCTGCAAACTGTAGTCCTCCCATTTGCCATATATTCCATGCGAGGTAACCTCTCCAACTTTCCTGCCAGCGAGTCATCTGGCAACCTATTCAATCCTATTCAATCCTGTTCAATCCTATTCAATCCTATTCAATCCTGGTCAATCCTGTTCAATCTATCTAGAATTTACACTGCCTCTCGGGCTACGTCCTATGACTGTAAACTTGACACTGACTAGAACAGGTACGAACCTCCGACAACCCACACAAAGCAAATGCACTTCTGAAACAGTTTCTCACATGAAGACAAGTTTCGTTGAGTGACTGCCGCTTTCCGAGTACAAGCAACTAAAGCGCGCGTGGAAGTGGTAGTCGTTCGTGTGACCACCACAAGGGCCAACCACCCCGTAGTATGTGTTGCCTGCAAGAAGAATGCAGCAACCAAACTGCCAAACGACAACAAGAGGATATGATACTTAGCAGGTCTGGCAGTTTCAACCCAACAACTAGAACGCGAGTTGTCTTGGCATGAACTAGAATGTATAACTTGTTGGGAAAATGGTTTATGTGCCTCTTGGTACAGAAATGTACAAAATGCGTATATTGGTTTGTATTTGTGCAAATACATCTAGTTTGCATCTACATATGTGTACGTACAGATCTTACATATAATCATAATCATATGATACATATTATACAGCAGATATTAGGAAGGAGCATCCCAGCCTACAGTCCGGGGGAACTCGATGTTGCACAAGTGGGCCACCCGCTTTTCAGCAATACCAATGTCTGTTCCACCGTGCGAGTCGTAGACAACCTTGGCATCTGCAACAGGAGGCGTTTCATCAGCAAGACTGAGTGATACACGGACATGCATATATTCATCATTTTACACATCTAAAGACCTCAAGAGAGAGAAGGATATCACCTAGAGCTCTGTAGTACGATTTTTACATGGCCCACCAATGTCAACCAATCTCCACCAGGGATTGGGCAAGCAACCGAAGGAGTTGAGCAGCCCCAGTTTGAGATGACGTTGTCCTGCTGAGAAGTGAATCCAGCCTCAAAAGGCCCAAAGATATGCGCTCCACTGCTGATGGTATGGCCCACTTGCAGCAACTCGTGATTGTAGCTCTCTGTTCCCGACACCGTGGTGCAACCAACATCGCCCAGCAATGGTGCAGCACATGGGGGGCTGCTGCAGGACGGGTTGGTACAAGTCGCGGTGCCACCTCCACTTGGCGGAGATGGGCCAGTTCCCCCTCCATCGCAACCGGTTGGAGGAGGTCCAATTCCGGGACCCCACGTTGATCCGTAGCCGCTGCAATCTTGGCCCACAACAGTGCTTGTAGTGCTTGTAGTGCTTGTAGTGCTCGTAGTGCTGGTGGTGCTTGAGGAGCTTGAGCTACTTCCACTGGCTGTGCTGCCCGCAACGTAGTAGATCTCGCTGCTGCTCAAAGCTGGGAGCTCCTGAATGTTGCCGCCCATGTTGCTGCCCGCTGCGTCGAAGCACGGACAAAAGCGATCGTATTGGACGTTGCCAGTTTTGGTCGCGATGGTGGTGCCACTGCCGCCATCATTGTCACAATCAGCGTATAAGCTGCGACAAACGGCAACGCTGACCAAACCGCCACTCTGACTAGGACCATGGCAGCCCACAGTAAATGGAGCTGTATCCTGGACATGGTAGTGGTAGACCGGGCTAGCAGAATCTGGAGTTGGACCAATATGTGCTCCACATGCATCCAGCAAAGGAAGCCTCTGCAAACTGTAGTCCTCCCATTTGCCATATATTCCATGCGAGGCAACCTCTCCAACTTTCCTGCCGGCAAGTCATCTGGCAACCTATTCAATCCTATTCAATCCTATTCAATCCTGGTCAATCCTGTTCAATCTATCTAGAATTTACACTGCCTCTCGGGCTACGTCCTATGACTGTAAACTTGACACTGACTAGAACAGGTACGAACCTCCGACAACCCATACAAAGCAAATGCACTTCTGAAACAGTTTCTCACATGAAGACAAGTTTCGTTGAGTGACTGCCGCTTTCCGAGTACAAGCAACTAAAGCGGGCGTGGAAGTGGTAGTCGTTCGTGTGACCACCACAAGGGCCAACCACCCCGTAGTATGTGTTGCCTGCAAGAAGAATGCAGCAACCAAACTGCCAAACGACAACAAGAGGATATGATACTTAGCAGGTCTGGCAGTTTCAACCCAACAACTAGAACGCGAGTTGTCTTGGCATGAACTAGAATGTATAACTTGTTGGGAAAATGGTTTATGTGCCTCGTGGTACAGAAATGTACAAAATGCGTATATTGGTTTGTATTTGTGCAAATACATCTAGTTTGCATCTACATATGTGTACGTACAGATCTTACATATAATCATAATCATATGATACATATTATACAGCAGATATTAGGAAGGAGCATCCCAGCCTACAGTCCGGGGGAACTCGATGTTGCACAAGTGGGCCACCCGCTTTTCAGCAATACCAATGTCTGTTCCACCGTGCGAGTCGTAGACAACCTTGGCATCTGCAACAGGAGGCATTTCATCAGCAAGACATCCATGGGTGGCTTGAGGTGGGGGGGTGGGGAAAAAATTGAACTTCCATTTTTGGATTGCTCAAAATGGAGGTTTCAGGATTTCCAGGATTTTCACCAGAATTGATGATACCTTCATGTCAAAATTACCTCCAGTCAAGTACACCTAAAATACAATGTTACATTTTGAGGTATCTCATAGCTGAACACCTTTCCAATCAGCTCCATCAAGGCTAAAAACGTGAGTTGCAATTTTAACGTCTAATCTCGCGGAATGGTTAGCTTGCACAATTACGATGCAAAAATGTAATACTGCATTTTCAGGTCTTCAATGTTACATGTTCAAAAATGTAATGTTACATTTTTAGGATGTTCAATGATGTTCAACAGTTGTTTTGCCATGTTTGCACCTTTGATTACATGTTTTGTTGCGTTTCCAGCGGGCGCATGCGAGAGCAGGAAAACAAAGATGGCCATGCCGTATATGCTGAGGGCTGTTTGCAAGTGCAGGGTACCCAGCCAGTCATGCAGGTTTGTGATGGTATGTGTCATTTCTTGAGAGCTCAATGTTTTGCTGTTTTTCTTTGCTGCATCTTGGGTTGGAGATAGACTTTTCACCTCTTCCCCACCCTTCCCACCTGGAGATGTTAAGAGATCTTAAGCGCTTATCAACACACTGCAACACAATGAGGCCCCATTCCGACATATTCTCACCATTTCATCATGACATATCATGACCATCTTGCCAGGAAGTAGCAGAGCTTCCTCCAATGCACATGAAGTGGATGTTCCCAAAGGTTTGTGTTGGAGCTTTAATCAAGTCAAGAATCGCAAAAACACATTAATCATCATTAATCGCAATGATGATAAATCACATTAACATGATGAACATGTATAAGTTTCCACCGCATCTCCCCTATTTTCCTTCCTCAATTTCCTCCCTTTGTCCTGTCCTCTCCCCAGCTTCCCCAAGGTGGGGGTTCACCTCCACGGAACCACACGAGGGCCCGTGCCGACATGACGCGAGGCATGGCGACTCGTTGTCCGAGTGCTGACAAATCGCTACCAGCTACCAGAGCTGCCACATGCTGGTAGCTATATCCATCAAGTGGACCTAGTACCGTCACCCCAGTACATATTCAATATAATTCAACTAAACAACATAGAGTGCAGTACTGAATCACAAATCATGATGAACATATGTTTTGTTGAACCCAAATCAAAAACGTAGATTGAAAAAAAAGAGAAGATGTTGAGATGGTACATGCCCAGAAAACTATTGAACATTCTAATTAGTTCCATGTAATTCTAGGTATGGTATGTCAAACAATGATGAAACGACACATCTGAAAAATACGATTTATATAGATACAATCATCCTTACAGTATCTTACAGTCATAGAAACCCATCATATTGAAGTGTATAAACCCACCTTTTCCCCACCTTTTCCCAGCCCCTCCTGGAATCAGTTCTTCTTCCTAAGAACTATGCTCTTGAGGCTAACTCTGGGACCGCCGTGGTCTCGGCGCGGCACCTTACCCGACAACCCCCTGTAGCCCAGAGTAGCTCCATAAAGGGACTCCTTATGTACTCTGGGCCTTAAGGGAGTCTCCTGTAGCCTTCTGCAGAAGGAGATTAAGTCTCCAAGAAGGCGTCATAAGACGAGATAAGACGAGGTAAGAGGAGGCCTTATCCCACCTTCACCTCCCACGCCCGAGAAGTGGAGCCAGTGGCCTCTCGCAGCTGCGTCCATGAAGTGGCAAAGGGAAGATCTCCTGACGATCCTCCAAGCATAGAGATTTGATCCTCACTTATTCAACCTTTAAGCATCAAAGTTATCAAGATTAATCCAAATAAATCATTTTGATGTGTATAAGCCTCCCTTATCTCCTCATCTTGTCCTCTCTTGTCCCCACCTTTCCCCCAACATAAATTAACAAACCTTTGAGTATAATTGAAACCAAATAGTGAATAAAAAAGAGGAAATGCAAAAATGGTACGTAGCCGCAAAATGCCGCAAATGTATTGAACGAATGTTTTGCTGTGTTTTGCCAGATTTGAGCGCATTTGATTTGATTACATAGCCCTTGCTCTGAGGTGTTTGTTTTCAATGTCCTTGGCGCATTTGATTACATTTTTTGTTGCATTTTCACCTGGTGCAGGAAGAGGAAGAGGGCCAGGCCGCAGATACAGCCCCAACCAACGAAGAGGCCGCAACCCATGTTACATGGGGGGGGGTGTCATCTGGGAGGGGGATTCTATCTCGTGATATGCTGTTTCGATCTTGGGGGGTCGTGATAGCAAAACTGAGTGATACACGGACATGTGTATCACCATCATTTCACACGTCTAAAGACCTCAAGAGAGAATAGGATATCACCTAGAGCTCTGTAGTACAATTTTTACACGGCTCACCAATGTCAACCAATCTCCACCACGGATTGGGCAAGCAACCGAAGGAGTTGAGCAGCCCCAGTTTGAGATGACGTTGTCCTGCTGAGAAGTGAATCCAGCCTCAAAAGGCCCAAAGATATGCGCTCCACTGCTGATGGTATGGCCCACTTGCAGCAACTCGTGATTGTAGCTCTCTGTTCCCGACACCGTGGTGCAACCAACATCGCCCAGCAATGGTGCAGCACATGGGGGGCTGCTGCAGGACGGGTTGGTACAAGTCGCGGTGCCACCTCCACTTGGCGGAGATGGGCCAGTTCCCCCTCCACCGCAACCGGTTGGAGGAGGTCCAATTCCGGGACCCCACGTTGATCCGTAGCCGCTGCAATCTTGGCCCACAACAGTGCTTGTAGTGCTTGTAGTGCTTGTAGTGCTCGTAGTGCTGGTGGTGCTTGAGGAGCTTGAGCTACTTCCACTGGCTGTGCTGCCCGCAACGTAGTAGATCTCGCTGCTGCTCAAAGCTGGGAGCTCCTGAATGTTGCCGCCCATGTTGCTGCCCGCTGCGTCGAAGCACGGACAAAAGCGATCAATCAGCAACCATTGACCAATCTTGAACAATCTTTAACCAAGCAGTGAACATCACTAACCACAAATCCGCGTTGGTGGTTGTGGCTGGTGTTCGTGCTCTTGTTTCGCTCTTCTGCGGCTGCTACCCTTTTCTGCCTGATTTTGTTGCCGTCGCTCATCTCAGCCAGCAACGCTTTGCAGCCTTCTTTGCTGCACTTGCTGGGAAAAGCTGAGCATGAGAAACGGCACCTCCTAGATCTTAAGCTACAATTTCAACCTCCAGGAAACATCTTCACCTTGACAGCCAGCTGAAGCTTGTGAAGACTGAGCTTCAAGTTGACTGCAGAGATCTCTTGACTTAATCAATCTGGAACGGCCCCCCAACCTTTGGCTGGATTGCCTGGACAAAAAAAACATGACCTGCTCAAAGCTAGCTCCGAAGCTGCACTAGGAGCAGGAGAAGTGATCCGAACAAAGGACCTCGCACGATGCCACTGGAAGTGAACTCGGTCCCACTGGTTGTGACTTGTCCGGGCATGTCGGCCGTTTCGGCCACAGAAACTGTCGTAGATTCTGTCGTGGAGCTGGAAGATGCAGAAGAACTATCCGAGCTCTGTGTAGTGCTACTACTACCAGCAGCACTGCCGCTTGTAGTGCTGGTGGTGCTTGAGGAGCTTGAGCTACTTCCACTGGCTGTGCTGCCCGCAACGTAGTAGATCTCGCTGCTGCTCAAAGCTGGGAGCTCCTGAATGTTGCCGCCCATGTTGCTGCCCGCTGCGTCGAAGCACGGACAAAAGCGATCGTATTGGACGTTGCCAGTTTTGGTCGCGATGGTGGTGCCACTGCCGCCATCATTGTCACAATCAGCGTATAAGCTGCGACAAACGGCAACGCTGACCAAACCGCCACTCTGACTAGGACCATGGCAGCCCACAGTAAATGGAGCTGTATCCTGGACATGGTAGTGGTAGACCGGGCTAGCAGAATCTGGAGTTGGACCAATATGTGCTCCACATGCATCCAGCAAAGGAAGCCTCTGCAAACTGTAGTCCTCCCATTTGCCATATATTCCATGCGAGGCAACCTCTCCAACTTTCCTGCCGGCAAGTCATCTGGCAACCTATTCAATCCTCTTCAATCTTGTTCAATCCTGTTCAATCTACCTAGAATTTACACCGCCTCTCGGGCTATGTCCTATGACTGTAAACGTGAGACTGACTAGAACAGGTACGAACCTCCGACAACCCACACAAAACAAATGCACTTCTGAAACAGTTTCTCACATGAAGACAAGTTTCGTTGAGTGACTGCCGCTTTCCGAGTACAAGCAACTAAAGCGCGCGTGGAAGTGGTAGTCGTTCGTGTGACCACCACAAGGGCCAACCACCCCGTAGTATGTGTTGCCTGCAAGAAGAATGCAGCAACCAAACTGCCAAACGACAACAAGAGGATATGATACTTAGCAGGTCTGGCAGTTTCAACCCAACAACTAGAACCCGAGTTGTCAGTTGCCTTGGCATGAACTAGAATATATAACTTGTTGGGAAAATGGTTTACGTGCCTCTTGGTACAGAAATGTGCAAAATGTGAATATATTTGTTTGTGTTTGTGCAAATACATCTGGCTTGCATCTACGTACGTATAATGTACATATTGTACATATAATCAGATGATACATATTATACAGTAGATATTAGGAAGGAGCATCCCAGCCTACAGTCCGGGGGAACTCGATGTTGCACAAGTGGGCCACCCGCTTTTCAGCAATACCAATGTCTGTTCCACCGTGCGAGTCGTAGACAACCTTGGCATCTGCAACAGGAGGCATTTCATCAGCAAGACTGAGTGATACACGGACATGTGTATCACCATCATTTCACACGTCTAAAGACCTCAAGAGAGAATAGGATATCACCTAGAGCTCTGTAGTACAATTTTTACACGGCTCACCAATGTCAACCAATCTCCACCACGGATTGGGCAAGCAACCGAAGGAGTTGAGCAGCCCCAGTTTGAGATGACGTTGTCCTGCTGAGAAGTGAATCCAGCCTCAAAAGGCCCAAAGATATGCGCTCCACTGCTGATGGTATGGCCCACTTGCAGCAACTCGTGATTGTAGCTCTCTGTTCCCGCCCCCGTGGTGCAACCAACATCGCCCAGCAATGGTGCAGCACATGGGGGGCTGCTGCAGGACGGGTTGGTACAAGTCGCGGTGCCACCTCCACTTGGCGGAGATGGGCCAGTTCCCCCTCCACCGCAACCGGTTGGAGGAGGTCCAATTCCGGGACCCCACGTTGATCCGTAGCCGCTGCAATCTTGGCCCAAAACGCACCACAGCAAGCCTGACAAAAGCACGGCACACTTGAATGCCATGAGAGCTCGAGAGCCACGGCTGAATCGATCCTGGAGTTGAGGCTTACTGAGCCAAAACTTCCAAGGGATACACGTCAAACTGACAGAAAGTTGACGGTTGTAATCCTCTGCGCCAAAACATGGTCTGAACCTGATAATGATAATGGTAGTATAAGCTTTGAATACTAGTCCATGTTTACCTTCGAATAGTGCTTGGCTAATCCATGTTTACGTTCGAATAGTGCTTGGTTTATGGTGGTGAGCATCATGCATGATTCATCATTGACCCTGAATGAATCAGCGACCATTGACCAATCTTGACCGCATTAATCAGCAACCATTGACCAATCTTGAACAATCTTTAACCAAGCAGTGCACATCACTCATCACTCGTCCATCACAGCATCTCGGAGGCGTACCATGTAGGCCTTTCTGGATTTGGCCAAGATCACTATGCCTGGCGAGCGGTGCAGTTGGTAGTGTTCCTAGCCATGGACGTCCCATGGACGCTGTAAGACTCCATAAGACGCCCATGGCGTAAATCATTGCACTGGGACAACCCCATGGCCCCGGGGCACTTGAAAAACCACCAAATGATTTGACTTGCCGCCACAATGATGATCAGTCCAGCCCGTAAAGGGCTAGAAGTGGATGGTGTGTGAAACTACAGCACCTTGGTGATGGTTTCTATGTTTGTAAATGACACTTCAATACGTTGAATAGTAGTGCTTACCAGTCATGGTTATCCAAAAAATATACAATGATGACTGCTTGCGTCCATCAAACAATCAGTCAGACTTGGGGATGATAACCAGGGAGATAGTGACAAACCAAACCAACCCACTGCATTGTCAACCAAGCAATGCTGTTATCTGATGTTGCTGTTATTTTTAGTCATGACCACCTTTACGAAACTATTCGTGACGGTGATCTTGCAACGAAACCATCTTGAAACATAAACCATCAACCACGAGAAGTTAAAGCGCAAAGGATGCAGCTAGACCCGCCTGACGTCTGTCTGTCCAATCGATTCACAGGATGCAGATAAGATTCCTGTCGCGACTCTCAACTGACTCGATTGATCATCAACCCCTATCAACCACTATCAACCACTATCAACCATTACTAATCATTATCAACCACTACTAGTCAATATTGACCATTATTTTTACTATCATGACTCACAATTATTCTATCCAAAGTAGCGTAATCAAGACTTCAAGGTTAGAATACCACGAAGTCTCCACTGATTTAAGTGTAGAAACCGGCCTCCAAATGGTAATCTCAGATGTTTTCCAATGGTGGCCTCACTTTTTCCCCGTCAACACGTCCCTGCTGCGCTGCGTCCTGAAGATGTGAGGTCTTTATGATCTCCGTCAAGGAGCATCGTTGGTACTTGCCCTGCATCGCTGCGACTCAACTCTTGGGATTCTAGTCACAATGTTTGGGACGACTCAAATGGTTATAGGAAAACGGTTATATGATATGGATGTGTATAGTGTATAGATTTGTCGATTTGTGTTATGCGCACTATACCTGTATGTATCTATGCATATGTATGTATTTGTATGCATGTATGTATGTATGCATGCAAGTATGTCTGATGGCATGTGTCTATGTGTATGAGTATGTGGATGTGTATGGAGTGTGTGTATATGTGTATGTGAATATGTATGTAAATATGTATGCATGTATGCATGTATGCATGCATGCATGTATGCATGTATGCATGCATGTATGCATGTATGCATGTACATATGTACGTATGCATGTATGTACGTATGTACGTATGTACGTATGTAGGTAGGTAGGTATGTAGGTAGGTATGTAGGTATGTAGGTATGTAGGTATGTAGGTAGGTAGGTATGTAGGTAGGTATGTAGGTATGTAGGTATGTAGGTATGTAGGTAGGTAGGTATGTAGGTATGTAGGCGTGTAGGTTTGTAGGTATGTAGGTATGTAGGTATGTAGGTATGTAGGTATGTAGGTATGTAGGTATGTAGGTAGGTAGGTATGTAGGTAGGTATGTAGGTAGGTATGTAGGTATGTATGTATGTGTATGTGTATGTGTATGTGTATGTGTATGTGTATGTGTGTATAAATGTATGTAGGTGTGCAACTTGTGCAAAGATGTAGACCTCAATATGCAATTGTGCATGGATACATGTACATATATACATGTTCACATATATATATGTATATTCAAGAATATAAATACATATATATGTATATATCATTATTAGTATTATTATCACTATTATCATTATTATGTTTCTATATGTGTATATGGTGTTTCTATATGTGCACATGTTTGATATATACCTCGTGAAATTGATCACAATTGAACACACACTGTCAGTCATGTCAGGCCTGTGGATGGCAGGGCAATCCTGCAGGCTTCTGCACAACTAGGACCTCACTGTTGTGCCATGAATGATACTACTTTGACCCATGGTTGATCATGCTGAACCCATGATTCTGTAAATGGATGTTAAATGGTCACTACTTACAGTAAATGGAATTCGTAATTCAAAAGATCTATACACATCCTGTCACACATCCATAATAATAACCAACAACCATCCATAAACAGTTGGAGATATGGTTCAAGCCTTTTGGGCTTCCAGTGGCGTTGCTTTAGGATGCATGGACTTAGGGATAGTCTACAGTAATTACATAGTAGCCACAGGAAGTATTTCCCGTGCCTTTGCTCAGTCTCTTCATCCGCTGCACTTCTAGTCATGCGTCAGTACATTGTCTCAGTACTTTAGCTCAAGGAGCCGGACATGTTCATTCTCCGCGAGGATCATGATGGGCTCTGCTGGTACTGTCGGCTCCTTGGAGAATGAACATTCTGGAGAAACCACTAAGCAATGAGCATTCATGAATCGTGTTTACCTCCAATTCAGTAGTAATTCCTCAATCCCAAGTTTGATATTAATTTCTCAATCCCTAGGATAATACGCCATTTGTGGTGCATTTAAAACTTGCCCAAATTTGTATAGACACCTCATGGCACATCCATGCATGTAGCTGCACTTCAGATGCTTCAGAGTTCAGTCCTTGACGATGTAGCGATGCTTCAGCACATCCCCGTTTTCCTCAAGAGGCAAAAACCATGCAAAAAAAGGTTGTGGGGTCACATGGGGTTGTCCTATGACTACCTCAGGTGGGTTGTCCATGACAATTTTGAAGTGGAAAGTGCAGCAAACGTTACTTCTGCACTCATGGACACCCTCACATCCTCACAACCTTGAGGTATTCATGGGGACGCTGAAAAGAGCCAGCATCCTGAAACTGGCATTTCTAATACAAAAGAGGCACATAAAATGATCGAAGCGGTTGGTCAGTGCTCGTCAAGGCCGTCCATCAATAATCTGATATGCAAGTAAACAAAGCAAAAAATGATGGCTGTAGTTGGTTGTACGACAATTTACCTTCCCGATCGAAGTTCAGGGGGTACAGCCACCAACTATGGTCGTCCATCTTACACCAGCCCGAATTATTTGCTGGGAGGCAATATGGCAGGGAAACACTGTGGTGAATGGGGCTGTTCCATTCCAGGTGCTCATTTCCAGTATTGCGCTGGCAATCATGGAGACCTGCAATCAAAATTGCATCAGAAATTGCTGAGTTGAACATTGACATGTCCATCGCAGCAACTGGCTGATCTTTGCTCTACGATGGTGCCCTGGGATACCCTGATGGCTAATGTATGGTTCATGGTTCATGGCCATAACGGTCAGTTGTGTCTGATAGTCATGGTGAATGATCCTTAAAGGCGGTTCTGGCAAATCACCATGGGACCATGGCTTAATGGTGCTTTGATTGTGGCTAGTCATCTGATCGTCATCTGATAGTCATAGCTCCCAGCTTGCCATCAAGGCACCAGAACGACCTCTGGCTCGCATGGGCGCCCGTTCAGCTGCAGATCCTCTCTCTTGGTCGCTTCGGCCACCTTTTCTCCCCCAGAAATGATGGGGACATGTGGGGACACCGACAGAGAAGCATACAATTGATGGGATGGTTGCACATGGCTGCACCATGAATGGCCAATGATTAAATCCTGTAACATGTTGATGCGGGCTTCTCCCTAAAGGCTTCAAACCATCCAAGGTCAAAAGCGCCCTTTGATGATTAATGCTGTAGCCATGCCTCAAAGGCCTATCCTTGAGGCCGCCGCATACGTTTCATCGTAGCCAAACTCCTGCATCACCTCTCAAGGAGGTGACAATGAGCCCATCTCTTGTGGGCTCTGCCACCATATTATGAAGTCATCCAGAGACATGGTTTCTATAAACACTTTGAAATGGTACAATCAATGAGACGTAATCATAATCTTGGGATGATAGATTAAGCTGTCTTGCAATCCATAGATTCGATTTTTCATAGATTGTAGAAGTAATCAGAGTATTCCGGAAACCCATGGAATCTGCTTGCAAGTTGTACCACAGCCTCAGAAAGCATACGCCCACGCCAGCGCATCTTGATGTTCACAGTCCTCGAGTTGCAGTCGTTGGTGCTCAACAATGCCGCGTGCTTGGCCACAAGCACCTCTCTTGTTGATGAACCACATTGTTTTCCAGCAGGCTCTTGTGACAGGTTCTTGTGACAGGTTATTGTGGCCTGTGTTTCGATCACTGGCAGTTTGCACAGCCGAATCCTTGTGATCTCATAGGGGGCTGGACCAACTCGGTGGTTTTGCACCTGGCATGGCGGACAATCCACATCAATCCACAACAACCCTCTGATACTCAATGTCTAGCTGCAAAACACAAAACTCATGAGGGACCCATGCACAGAAGCTCGCTGAGGTTCTGTAGCACTTTTTTATTTTCTCCCCAGGCAATCAGCTTGAACTTGCTCCAGACTTTGGTAAGTTCGGCTATGCGTACGGCAATGTTATGTGTTACTCTGGCAGCGATACCTACACCGGCAACCGGCGAGCTTCTCTGCTGAGGAACGAGCTGAGATTCCTTGTTCCCAGTGCTCCACAGCTCATGCCACGCGGGCATAGATGTGGATAGACGGTGACACGTCTTGACATTACCGTGCCAAAATAATCTTAGCAGTGGTGCAAACTCATGCATACTGATTCCAAACTCATGAGTATCATATGAATATACCCTACGCCATTGCTATGGGTTTTTGGGTTTGGATATGAATGGAAGTATTTATATCATATCATTTATACACATGCCTTACACCAATTTAGTCCAAAGCCGAAGAAACAACAGTCGACTGCCCGGTTTTCACCACTGCTTCGTAGGGATTTGTTCGGAGCACGGGGTCCACGTGTCACTTGCGGGCCACCGTTGGTCCGATGTCAATGCTGAGGTCCACATGGAACTCGTCACAAGGCCTTGGTCGGGTGCTGCTTAGTGGTGGAATAGCAATGGGATGCAACAAGATGTTACAAGATGTCATGAGATGGAATGAGATGAAATAAGATGTACTAAGATAAAATCATGAACCATATTCATGCCAGTTCATGCCATATGAACGCTATATGAATGTCCTATGAATATCTGCCATATATTTAGATACCATTGATAGTGAATGATGCTTGATAGTGGCGGCTCGAAATGGTGGATGATAATTTTGAATTATATAATCATACAATGCTAGCCAACAAGGATCTGGGACGGAATGCTGGTTGATAGTGGTGGCTGTATAGTTGCGAATCATGGTAGATAATCAATAGGTGTAAAGTAAATACTGGTGAGTAATGATGGTTTGTAGCGGCTAATACTGGTAATGATCCACATGTGCAAGGCCCAACGAAGTAAACCTAGGCACAGCAGGCTGCGCATAGTAGATGGAATCGTAATCAACTGATAACATAAATGTTCATCAGTGTCATCACTTTACAATGGAAATCATCATTTTTGGGTAGGCCATTCCATGGATAATCTACAGTGATGATCAAAGGTATGGTCGTTCCAAGCCAGTTCACAGTTTCCTGAAGCCAAGGTGAGAACATGATTTGGGTACTTCACCATCTACCCACATTTACCCCTCTAAGTTCAATGGTTGGTCTATCATGGCTCATCCCTCTGCAAGTAGTGACCAACCAGACTACACCCCGGTGTACAACATCTCCAACTATGATTGGTGATTATCATCCTCTATTCTCCACAAACCATGACCAAAACGAGACATGACAGCTGCCATCTGCTGCCTCTAGCCCCACTCAAATCTGCCAAAGGACTTGTAATCTTTGCAGCCTTCCCTCACTGGTGCCTTGCCCTTGGCATTGGCAATGAGGTCGCCCATGTGATGATTCACAAGGCGATGATCTGCCTCATCTGCTCGCACCTTGGTGCGGCACAAAAAGTAATGCAATGAAAATGCTTGATGATGACTGACAGTCATTCACATTGGCTTGGCTGCCAACATTCATGTTTAGCAGCTTTTCGCAGACGTTGGTAGTAAGAGCAAGTAGCGATACTTTGATGCTTGTGATTGGCAATGCTGAATGATAGTCACCACTATAAACCAAGAAATTGCAAGTCATCACAGCATGGACAGTGGCCAAACATCATGTCATCTCATCACCAATTCGAACCCAACGTGGTGAATTCGTACCTCGTTTGTCATGTCCAGTATTGGATTCCCATGGCTCTGAGGAGGTGACCACCAGAATCACGTCCCGAAGGGTCGCATCTTCGGGCATGTTCCAGTACTTGATGGCGATCTGAGGCGCAGGGACGTTTTTGATCTTTCCGGCATCAACCATCTTCAGCATCTCGGTGTAGGTGTGCACAGCCTCCTCTTCCAAATAGCCCACGAAGCGGTGCGCGATTCTGGGAGTGAGGATGTAAAAAAGTGTGTAAGCAGCGAAAAAGACACCTTGGCCACAGACCACGATGACTCTCTGATGCCATCTTTGGTTGGACAGTTCCATGAAGGTCATGAGGTGCATTCGTTCATTCTCTGCTTCATCCATGACTGGCTTGATCCAGTTGCAATGGACCATCCGACGCAAGGAGCGCATGTGATGAACCATACCCGCTACAAAACCTGGTACCGCAGCAATGGTCTCCAGCATGCAAGCACGATCCAAGAGCCGGTCCTTGAAGTAGGCATCGCTGCATCTGCGCAGGAACTTCACTATTCTCAATGCTACTCTGTCTTGCCACGTAACAGGTTCATAATGTGGTTGGTCCATCCAATTCTTGTCCAAAGCTTCCAAAACCTCACGGGATGTGCGGCTGTATCTTGTGGAGTGGCGATGGAACTGATGGTTCACAGGTTGTTCTGGAGCAAGTTTCACACCACACGGGGGTGGGTTCAACTGATGCGCATCTTGCGAATGCCAGCGCAAACCATGCGAATGTGCCGCCAGTGGCAGGACATGGTGCCGGACGGCAAGAGTCGGCACCACAGACATTGCCCGCCTGGTGCCAGCAGACCTTAGAATGCTACGCATGTTCGAGGCCAACGACATGGCAATGAACAGACTTTCCTCAACTTTCCTTCAGACCTCTAACTTGAGAGGCCGGAGCCAACAAATGGCATCATCTCTGTCTTTCACAAAGCTCTGGTTTCAGATCTTGTTTTGATGCGGCTCGATGTTTATTCATCTGACTGGTTGAGGCATTTCTTACGGCTGTGCTGGTTCTCTGTTTAAGCTACAAATAACTTCCATCAGTTGGATTTGCTATCAAGAGTTGATCGAACCATGCAGGAACTGATCATGGCAACATATCTGCAACCACCCATACATAACCACATATGATCATCTACCAGCATAGTGGTCTGCCATGGTGTTGCTCACCCAAACCAGCAAACCCCTGGCTTATCAATAGCGGGCCACCGGAACATGATGGTCCAATGCCAAAATTATAACCCTGGTCAGGAGGCATTCAGCATGACCGTGACCAACCACCGCTGCTGCTTTGTCGAAATTTGCACCTGAAAGTCTGCCGGAAAGGCGACCGGCATCGCGTCAATCTGTTGCTGGTTCTCCCCTTTTGTAGCCAAATTATCACCATCGCAGTAACCGATGCTGTTGCTGTCGGATCCAGTGTGGTTGAACAAATGCAATCGTGACAAAAAGAACTGAAACTCTGTGTGAGTGTGCACCTGTATGTTCCACTCGTGTGAAGAAAGTCCCTTGCTGTGAGAAAACAAGAGATCGGTCTCTGCTGACGATAAGAAATGCTCACCATCAACAGGAGTTGCGAAATGCGAATGGCAAACATCATCATCAAGATCGTGGATTTCTGAAGACTGACCAAGCTGGAAGCTGACACCTTCCAGTGAGAAATGT
This sequence comes from Symbiodinium kawagutii, assembly GCA_009767595.1. Taxonomy (NCBI): domain Eukaryota; class Dinophyceae; order Suessiales; family Symbiodiniaceae; genus Symbiodinium; species Symbiodinium kawagutii. The sequence continues at coordinate 289,191 of VSDK01009846.1, forward strand.
CTGCAGCCACGTTTTTTCCGGCGAGAGTGGCGTCTCATGCAGGATAGACCAAATCCAGAATATCCTGGCTGGCAAAAACTAAGAAGTAAAGAGTTTGTTTTGATTCATCAAAGCAAAAGAATTGCTGAATTGCTCTCATCAAACAAAGCACGAGAACTGACTCGGAGCTGACTCCAATCTGGCAACGTCCTCCGGAGTTTTGTTGGTGAAATAATCACTTTGAAGGTGGACACCCTCTGCCTCACAGGTGTGACATTCAGAACTTACAAATGAGTATTTCTGAGAATTATGCTCACATGTTTGAGAGTTTCCAAGTGCTGAAACTGTGGAGCTTCGAAGCAGTCACTGGCAGCATCTGGCAGCTCTGTTTATTTGCGGCAGCAATTGGATATTGCCCAATGTGGAACCCATGGGAAGAGCTGAAGGCAAATGCTTCGCTTCCAAACTGTACACAGGAAAGTGTCGAGCTGAATGCCAGCTGACCCAAGGGCAGCGCACCCGCCAAAATAAGCTGTACAAATTTTGAGCCGAGGGTTTCAGGCGCCTGAAAAGCTCACGGCATCAAGGTTGTGCTGTTGGAGATGTTTCATCAGTAAAATTCTGTTGTGTTGTTTCCTCAAAAGTGCCTTTGCATCATCAGTGCTTCAAGGATACTGCAGCACCGCATTGGAGATGTTCGAGATGTTCCCGGAGATGTTTGAGATGTTGGCTCCAATGGTTTGGTTTGGAACAGCGGTGGATGGAACATCGCACTGGAAACAATCAGGCGTGTGCTGCCAGGATGGTCTTGGCACCCACTGGCACCAGCTCACGCATCCTGTTTGAGCACCAGATGTCCATGCACCCTGTCCATTGCAAAGGCTGCATTCCGGAGTATCCTGCCATGAAGAGGATGGAACCCACGTGCACCAGTTGGCACAGCTGATTTGGGATTGCGCAATGGGTCCAACTGCACCCATGCACTCACCAACGTACTGGAGAGAGCTCAATGGCACCCATCGGCACCAGTCTGGTTGTGCTGGAAATGCTTTCACTTTGAGACCCGTCTTCGCAGCCTTGCTCCCGGAATCCAAGACCATTGGCTCTTCACACTTCTTGCAGTCTGATGCATTTACCCATGATGGTCGAGAGACCCATTGACAGCCCTCCACGCACCCGCTCTGCAAGGGAGTCGCAGGCAGAGCCACTTGCTGGTAGTGGGTGGAGTAGAGGCCATAGCATCCACCACATCCGTAGGTGTAGCCCCACGATGGCCCTGGGACCCACTGGCACCAAGTAGCACAGCCAAGGTTTGCATAGGCATAGGGGCCAGGATAGGCATAGCTGCTACACGCTGGCACATACTGCTGTGACGCCAAAGGCACCCATCGGCACCAGTCAGGTTGTGCGATGGCAGGCGACAGCAGCAAAGCCAGGAAGTTCATGCTCTTCATTGTTTCGAAAGTAAGTGCTTGAATAGTGCAAGTGGCACCAACAACTACAACAGCGCTTGAGCTGACACGTGCCAAGTTCATCTAAATCGAACAGCGTTGCAAATATCTATGCATATACCAGCTACGGTAGATCTATCAAATTATATGATTTATGTATCTATGTACGATATATATATATAGAAACATGCATATATGCATGTTTCTGTCTGTATCATTATAGATCCTCATGTGGATAGTACACCAAGCATGATTGCATGTCGTCAACGGTGGCGCAGAAACTTCCAACTGTACGAAGTTCTGCTCCCGCCTGGCAAAGCTCCACCCATCTCGGCAATGCAATGTTCACAATCGGCTCTTAACCATGACTTAATTAGGTTATAATAACTTATATTCAGTCATCTGATTGTTATTCTTATTGCTGTTGACCTTTACAAGTCATAACATGTATCACACATGCCATAGCTCCAGCCGATAGAAGACTCACCTGACTCCTCTGAGTGACCCTTCTCCGCCGGGGAACCCGTGCAACGGATCTCCCATGATCTCCCTCCAGCGGCATCGTTTTCCACGTGGAGCTCTGAGGGACACGGTTTCATCCCTCATCTAACGCCTAGGCCCATGGCCTGGGGTCACTTCCATCACTTCTCCACATCTATTCACTTCATTTCACTTCCCCATCTTCCCTATCTTCCCTATCCGCGCCATTCAACTTCATTCCACTTTCCTTTGCTCAGATTGCTCTGGCGCTCTTCACCTCTGGCCATGGGAAGCTCTCAACTCCTAAAGCTCTAAAGCGAGGCCGCCAAGATATTTCTCGATCTCCATTTTCCCTCAAAAGAAACTGCTTCACAAGGATCAAAAAATTCTTCAAATTCTTCAGCTTTCTTCCTGCTGCCTCTGCACATTATCAAAGCGCGTGAATGGTCGTCTGCCATTCAGATGTCGTCAGATCTTCCTTAGTGTCGCCGTAGTGTCGTACGGCCATGCTGAGCTGGTACAAGACCTGACCTCACCATCTATTCTAACCCAACCATGGCCCGTGATCAGCCGGGGGTTGTGGTTTCCCAAGGCAAAACACATATCCGTCTTGGGAAATCAATTTGGCTGTGGATAACTCCATGTAAACCCTATGCGCTTGGTCATTACATCCCATGGTAGGTCATTAGGAAATGTCAGGCGCAGACGTCGTCTTTTGCACAGCACAGGACACAACTCATATCTGCCACGAATCGCTTGGGTGAGTTCAGGCAGGCGCATCTCAATCCCATCTTACTGGTGCAACCAGCTTACATGTCAACGAAATTCATCGGCACACCTTCTTCGTGGATCTAAACGAGGGGGGTTGATCGTTGATCCAAACGCCAAAGGTCGATCTATGACAAAGTGATTTCGTGCTGCTTGATATAGTAGTGCCGTTGGCTATTTTGTCAATAGAACACATTCCGCGTGTGTATATACACAAATAGATATATACGCATATGTAGTGTAAGAAGTACTAGCGTAAGATATATAAAGATATGCATATTCTATTATATTCTGATATATTCTAATGTAAAGAATACGTGTCCAAAATCCACAGAAGTCTTGGGAATTGAGCCACGGCTCAAGCCAAGGGCACCTCGATCCGTGCCATGTATCGCACCTCGACACGGATCCCATGACGGTCCCGTGGCACTGCGGTGGCTGATTGGATCAATGCCCAGAGTGGGAGGTGTATGGATTGCGAAACGTGAATGACAGTGGTGAATAGTGATAATGGTTAATGTGGGTAGAAACGGGGATAGGAATGGTTGACAGTAGAGTGGTGAATTAGTTATGATCATCAATGATGGTCGGTTTATGATATATGAGTAGTGATGGTCAAGATAATGCTCAATGCGCATCTTTCATTAAAAAAATCACAAACATGCATTCTAGAAGCTTAAAAAGTGGACTCCAATTCTTTTATGTGGACTCCACCTGGAACGCATTTGAGTATGTCTCCAGTGGGCTGAGCTCCAAGCCCAGGATCCCTCAAAATCTCACTGGATTCTGATTGATACGAGTACTGCTAGCAACTTCGTTCAATGAATGCTGAATCCCATCCATCGAATCAAACAAACTTTCAGCCTCCACAAAATGAACTTCATAAGTGAAAAGCCACTGACCTAAGCAATCTAAGTAATCCTAAGATATCCTAAGTTTTCTTCATTTCCATTGCTTAGGTGGGGAGGCCGCGGGAGGCCAGGGGAGGAGCAATCCCAGACCCACAGGACTTCGACGAGATCCAGGGACTCTCAGTGCGCCACGCATTCGCTGTATCTTTGGATCATTTGATGTCTATGATTTGATAAAGATCTCTATAGATCTCTACGGATGTCTATAGATCTCTATAGAACTCTATGGATGTCGAGAAATGTCGGCAATGCGACTCATGAGTTTAGTCATTCTTGAAAATCTTTAATATGAATTCCAATCCAGTTGATGAGACCGTGATGGTAATGCTTCATGATGGCAGAATGGTCCAGTATGTGATGATAGCTTTGTGATGGAAAATGCATTGATTGATTGTTGATTTGCGGCTGAGAACTGAAAATGGTAAGCCACTGATCGCCCAGTAGCTAACCATTTTTAGTTGACCATCAGTAAGCCATGAACTGACCTAAGAATTCATCGAGGCTGGATGTAGCTGTTTATTTAGCTGACTGATTTTCTCATCCAACCTGTTTCCATCGCTGAGCCCCAGGCGTCCAAGGCTTCTGCATCCATCGTGGCGCAGTCCGGGGTTTGATCTGACGGGATGACCCAAAACCTCAGCTGATGGGTCAGAGGTGATTGGTGGAGTCTTCCAATTTGGCCAAGTTGCTTTCTGATCAAATTTGATTTGGTCCACTTGCTGTTACTGGTTCATTATGAACTACTGTAGTGGATTGGTTGTTGATTGACCCAATTGTCAATGCTTGATTGCTATTATTCAGGTGAACTAGTGTTTAATTCTCCATTGGTCTTCTAGGGTGGGTATTGATGAATGATCCAAAACAAGACTGTTGGTGAATTACTCGCATTGTTAGGGACTGCACTTTGCCAAACAGCCAATCTCGGGTGTCCATTGGAGTTCCGGCGATCCAAACATCCTCCCCATGGGATAATCTGGTCCCAAAAATCTGTTGAAAAAAAAAGCTAAAAGATCTTATGACCTGTCAAAAAGCTGTTAAAGTGAACTGCCACGTCAGAAAGTATAAGTTTGTTTGTTGTGTTTTTTCTTCATTGGAACATCCAAAGTGAGGTGAAGCTCGCCTTCTGCCAGCGAGGTCCGAGATCGCCTTGCCCCACTTGGAGCAGATGGTCCCATCCTAAGGAGCACCGCAGGAGCACAGCAGTAGCTCAGGAAACAGCCGCAGATTCGCGCCGCCTGAAGCGCCTTCTCCGCCTTGACCTCCATCAAGGTGAGGATCTCCTGAAACCGCAACGAAAGCAACGAAAGAGATGCCCTGCACACGTGGCTGCGCTATGCTGCGCTATGCTGCGCTATGCTGCGCTCTCCTTCAGGGTCATCTCAGGTCTGATCTCCTGTGGCAGTGCCATGTACGCCACACTCGCTGTCCCCGCCTTTGGAACATTTTGGACCTGCAGAATCTGAGCTTCAAAATCTCACGGCGCCTGGCCAGCACTCTCCGGCAGTTTCCCGGACTGCTTGGCTTTTTGCCATTCGCTGACGTACCTACGTGGCGACGCTCCATAAGTTCGACCTGGTTGGTCGAATGCAATCTTAGTCATATATCTAGTCGTTGTATCCCATGGATGCCATGCATATCAATCTCTTGACATTGATCGTTGTTGTCATCATGACAAGTTTGTTTATGACTCTTACAGGATTGGTATTGCATATAGTTCTCATACCCATGTTGCAGTGCATGGCATGGTGTTCTAATTTCAGACCATTCGTTGAGCGCCACAGATTCGCAGCGCGGGCACTTCATCTTTTGCGCTTGTGGTATGGCTGCCGAGGCCATGATCTTCTTCATGGCATCCGCCTCCCCGGCATCCCATCACTGTCCCATCACCAATCCTTCGAAAAATCATGGAAATACAAGATGATTGTTTTACACAAACGATGACAACAAAGAGGTCTTGGAATGGTTGGTTGCTTCTGGCCAATCAACAATACTGCAAGTACAAAGCCATGGATTTCCAGAATATATGATATATACTATGCTCAAAATCATTTGTTGGACGATCAACAGCCGCGCACCCATGTCTTGGTTGCTTGTACTGTGGTTTTACAGTCCATACAACCAAGTAAAAACATCGACCAACCAACCAACCTATCTGGATTCTGTGGATAGCTTTGTTCAACTCATCCTGAAATCAGTTGTGACAGTGCTTGTCTCTCACCTTTCATGCTCTCACTGCAGGGGTTTCGCCTGACTTGGAGCCAGCAAAACCGGTGGACCCAAGATTTCCATTGGTTCCAACATTGTTGGACGGGGGGTGCCTTGCTCCTCCCTAGCCGCCTGTCCGTCTGTCAACGGAGGAAGGAGCTTCGCGTCTATGGACACTGGAGGAGGGTAGATCTGGCAAGACACCGGGACCCGCATTTCCTTGTTCTCCTGGCGCCACCACATGCCACGACATGCCATGAGAAGCTGATGGTTGGGCGTTGATGGTCCCGTCGCCTCATCGGTCACTCTCTTCCAGCCCAAAACGAAGCCCCAGCTGCGAAGCCTCAGGCGCGGCCGCGAGCGAAGTGCAGCGTGGAGCGAAGCCTCACCGAGGTCGTGGCTTCAGTTTGTGCTCCTTGGCCAACCAGTCCTTGAAGCCCTGCACCGGAGCATGGTCCATGGATGTCCATGGTCAAGCACTCGTGGCTGTTCACAAGGTCAGAGGATGGCTGTCATAGCTTAATTAGATTTAATTGGTAAGAATTCATGGAATGTCATGGACTGTCACCAAGGATGCCTACCAACGAGATGATCCAATGATGAGCTCACAAAAGCTATGGCTGGGCTCTGGACCTCCAAAGACATGGTGCTTGTAGGCACGGAGAGCTTGTCCCACACGCTGTGCTTCTCCGGGTAAGAGGCATAGGCTTCTTCCAGGACGTACTCAGCCTGGAGTCTTGAATAGCTACTGATTCATATTGATTCAGATTGATTCATATTGATTCATATTGATTCAATGTTTCGTGGGTGATTCTGATTCTTAGCATCTTACGCGTAGATTGGTTGATACTGGTTCATATACAGTGGTTTTTGATTGCTCTGGGATTCAACGTGCTTCAACGAACAGAACACTCAACCCGAACCGGCTGCAAGTTGTCCCGGTTTGGCAATGGCGGACCTCCCCGGAGTTCGGGTATGTTCAGGTGCTGCGTGCAGAATCATCCTCTTGGGACAGACCCACAATTCGTGGAATTCCGGGAGATCCCTTGATTGACCATCGAATGTTTGACCATATAATGTAGGATCTATTGAAACCATATGACCAAAGCATCCACATTATTAACCGTAATTGGGAGATCCCTCAATGCTAAACACTATTATTAACATGTTTTTTGATGATTGACCCTTCTCGCACATCGTCCCCATCATATGATGATTGACCATCAAACAACTTCGTTAAGACTTGCAACTTCGTTGTTCACCACCGGTCCCATGTTGGTTCTCCCCATGGGCTGCCCCCTCTGTAGCCCCCGCATCGGTTCACCACGGGTCCCTGCCTTAATTTTTCCCGCATCGTCGAAGGCGTCCGGTGGCAACTCTTCGGCCTCGATGGCAGCCGCGTGGGATGGTCATGGCTGATGAAGAACCACGGGTGTAGTGGCAAGGCCGGATGGTTAAGTGGTTTAGAACTGTGATTAAAATGGGTAGTGGCTATGGTTATGATTGGTAGTGTGTTTTGGTGGTTCCATCATGATGGTTAAGAATAGTTAGTTTGTGTTTCAAAGGTGTTGTTCATGATGGTTAGTAAAGGCCGATGATGCATGTTGTTTCTTCATAACCTATCTTTAAGCAATAGTGGTTGATGATGATCATTGGTTGATGACAATTCGTGATTGATGGCCAATGGTAAGGATTTATGATGTTTTCATGGTGAATGAAAATGCTTGATTAAGGGCTCTTCTTTCGTGGTAAAGCAAGATGACAAGTGATGGTGAGCGACACTGATTCGCATGTTGCGGATTAAAGTCAGTCCAAAACCAAGACGTGTCAAGCATTCAATGGACATTGTAACCTTTCCGATATCTTCTGCTCGGCTAAGTGCCACACGCGCGGCACTTTCTTCTCAACGCCTGAGGAGAAAGATCGAGGCTCCTCGCAGTCATGAATCAGCCAGGCTGAAACACCAGGAGCCTCAAACCAAACTCTCCCTCTTTTCGCATTTGAAACAAAACGCTGGTCATTGCTTGTCTCTGGATGCTAGAGGGACCTGCTGGCCAAACTTGGAAACGTTTCGGAACTGACCATTTCGCTTTCAATCTTGAACAACACCTTGTTCACGAGTCTACTGCGACAATTCTCCATGAGCTCTCGAAACTGGAAAAAGACTACAAGTCACTCACTTTGTAAATCAAAAAAATGTAACAGCTAAGCAAACCAAGGGATTTCAATTCCATGAGGGCTTCAAAAAACGGACCAAGCAGATTCCTTCCGACCGCAACGCTGTGCGTGTTTCCACAAGTAAGGGGAGGCCAAACTTCAGAAAAACAAACACCCAGAGCACACGCACAGCAACAAACTCGGGAGCACTACAAGCACGTCTCGGTTTCAGGACACTGAGATTGCAAGCTACATGAAATCGCACAAAATCACGCCATGTTGATTCAGCCAGGTTGTTGTCAATCACACCCCATGCGACCGTGTCAATTCAGTATGAGTGACATGAATTCATGTGGACCAATCACCATCAACCATCACCAACCGTCATCCAGTTGACAATTGATGTTGTCAATCACAGTGGTTCCTCAATCCTTATCCAACAAAAATGGCAATTGCCAACAATAAACAGCGGACACGTTCCTCTCAACATCCCTCTGTCCCCAGTCCTGAGCTTCGAAGGAGGTGTACGTGTTCACAGCCAGTCCGATCTGCACCAGGTGGCATCATGGAAAACACGGGGGGAGGATGGCACCACGGGGGGATGGGCCCGCGGACGGGTGTTCACCCGAGTTGGTCTGGCAATTCTTGGGCAAGTGATGAAAATTTCAGCAGTACAACCGACAGAGGCACGCCAAAGACCTTCACGGAAAGGGCACCACATGGCACCCATAGCACCAACAATGATTCGATTGCAGCAAACAACGACCGAACTGTTGGTGTCAAAAAACAGCTGTACTCCCTTGATCGCCTTGATACTTGTCTATGTTCCCAATGGGGGTTCTGCTAAACCCAGCTAGACAGCAGGTGCCTGTTGCTCATCATCTTGGTCAACCCTTGTCAACCAATCTTCTTCTCCTATAGCGCCGTCACGAACCAGTATGAACCATTATTAACTACCATGACTTGTCAGCCATCACTATTCACATCATCTAACCATCGAAAATCGTTCTTCGTCACTATGTATCCTTGTCACCATTACATCATCAACCAATGTGTGGTCAATAATCATCATTAGGAAAATCACTAGTGGCTAACATTAGATGGTCATTGATTCTTGCCATCTGAACCGTTGTGTGGCAAGGTGGACTGGCAGACCTTTCACCTGCCCGGTCCCCGGTACCCCCACCTGCCGGGTGCGGAAGCCATCGGTCTTCTTCCCCTGGAGCAACTTGAAGAGCTCCAGCATCACCTCAGCTGGTGCCTTGCCATCAACGAGAATCCATCCTTAGGCTTCGATTGATCAAAATGATAACTATGATGATGATATATATATATATGTATATTCATATATATATATATATGTATATTCATATATATATATATGTATATTCATATATATATATATTGTATGTATATATATATATTATACTATGACACATAAAATTCATAAACATTACCTGTGACATCCTGTGATAAACACCATTGATTTGCCACTAAGTATGCAGAACCAACGAGAAATGGACTCCGAATACATTGCAACATTGCAACTGAAATCCAACCGCAACGTTGCACCAGTCATCCGCTGTCACAGCTGCCCCCTGAGTCCACTGCTAAACCGCACACCGCCGCAGTGGTGGTCGCGATGGCTGGCACAATGCGTCCAGCGACCAACTTCACCTGTGAGGAGCTCTAAGGAGCTGTGAGTAGCTGCGAGTAGTTGAGAGCATGAAGCATTATTGCTTTACTGAACAAACCATGATCAAGGCTAATGATGATTCCTAAATGCGAATCCATTAAGCGTTGAAGAATTAGTGTTTATTCATAACAACCGTCATGAACTGCCATTGAGCATTACTAACCAGTATCAACCAACCTTTACGACGAATATCCATGGTTAATCATCACTAACAACCTACCAGGCCCTTCAGTTCACAATGACAGAGCCGCTCAGAGCTTTGCCACCAAACCACATGACACCAAAGAGGTACCCCCATTGATTTCCAAGTTGATCCCTTTCCTTGGGTTTGTGAGCCTTTCAAAGGTGGTCTCCTTTTGATTCCTATGCCACATGTGTCACCTGTCTAAGATGGCGCCCAGAAAGTGTAGCCCCAAAGTTAGTTTTCTTCCAAAGCCAAAACCATGTCATAACTGGATGGCGGCCACCATGGCAATGAAAAACTGATCAACTCATGAACCATTGCTAATCCTTATCACTTATCACGGACAGTCACCAACTATTTTGTTACTATGACTGCCCAGTGACAACCGTTGCCAATAGTCACCAACTACTAAGCATCGTAGACTATGGGGATTCACGGTTGGTTTTATCCATATTCAAAAAATACCAACCACTATTGACCATCATTGTCCGCAAGCAATAGGCACTGTAGGCACGTTTGTTTTTTGGTTTCCCCATGTACTTTTCGTTGCCTTGTGGAAGTCGGAGTTGGAGATGTGGTAGTTGTCGGCGCGCAGATTCGCGCATCGAGTGATGAAGTCAATGTGGTAGTTGAAGTCATCGTCCTTCGCTTCCAGTTGTTCCCAGTTGTTTCCAAGACAAAATGGTGATACACAGTGGAGACAATTAGCAATCGCACACAGGATGCGTATGAACGAAACATATGCGCCGCGGTTTTGTATTTCATTCCAAATTTGGAAGTTCAGAAAATGTTGAGATATGTTGAGGATCACTTTGAACATTCGGGCATGGTTTCAGGGTACTTTACGAATTAAGCAACCCGAAGATTGATATCACCAAAACATTGCGGAACGACACTTCGGTGACAACTGCAATGTTGGTTTGACAACCCGAAACTTTTGGTCGCCCAAAAGACCGGACATGAAGCGATCTGAGTGACCACAAATTTGCAAAACATTGGACTGGGTCCTTCTCGAAATCTGCCTCTTCAAGCGCAGGCAAAGACTGTCCTGCAAATGCCTTAGCGCGGCTTGCGCTGGAAAAAGCAAACGGCACTGCCATGCATTCCCTCAATCACCGCCAGAACAGCGGCATCGTGTTAGCTACTATGTACATATGTTGATATCAACATATTAGCACCATCAGATTTACGGGCTCGTTGTGTTGCCCCAAGGCCAGTTACAGAGGTGCTGAGTTGTAGCCAGTTGTCGTTGCTGTCATAGTCAACAACTTGTTCTGTTCTTCGCGCCTGAAGCTGCTGAAGCAAACCTTGCAGAATGGCCTGCCATGCTGAGGTCACAGCAGCTCTGCTGGGTTCAGCGGCGGCTGGTCGGAGGCCGTTGGCCCATGGTGGTGAACTCTAACCGTTGGGCTTTGGTGAAATCTTTTGCTTTACTAAGACTGATGCATTCTTATACCCTTGAAACTCAACCGTGCCCATGTGCAACTTGAGGCGTCAGGTGTAGCCGTGCCTTGGAGTCAGCCTTGACGCCAGATGTTACGCCACTGGCCGTGGCGTCTCCTTGGTGCAACTGGCCCCTCTGACGTCACCGCGTGCAGCGCGGCGACGGCGGCGACGGCGGCGACGGCAAAGGCGTCGCAACGGAGGCGGGGCCAACGCCTGAGAAGCGCAGCGCGGCCTTGCAGGAGATCTGTGGAGATCGAGAGCCTTCTATGCTTCGAGAGCCTCGTGTCAGATGTTCTTTCATCGTTTGCAGCACGAGTGACGAGTTCAGTGCATCATGAGCGTAGACGTGGAATATTACCAGATGTGCAGGCGCGTTATCAGCATCGCGACCGTTCAGTCAGACACTCCGTATCGCTGCTGTATTCGGCAATCCACCGATGGCCACTTGTTTCTCATCAAACTTGCATTCATATGATCGGGGATCGACAAGTGACTCAGCCCTCCAACATCAAGTCTATTACACCCGGCAATTCTTGGTTGCAGCGTGCCATATTTTCTACAGTCGTACATGACAAAGGTGTCCCGCTTCTCTCGGTTCAGAATCAAATCCCTGAAAACTCGCCGAACATTTTTCTCTCAGACACTGATTAAGGACTGTGTTCACTTCATCCACGCAACCCATGGGATTATTTGGATATCCCATGCGTTGGAGAAGTGGAAGATCAAAACTTGTATTCTGTGAAGTATCCCTACTGAGGCCATCGCGATAAACCAGCCCCAGATTTCTCAATTGCTGGTGATTTCCCTCCAAAGATCGGGGGAAAATGAAGACAGCCTGATCTCCCATTGCAGAGTCTTCCCTTCGGTTAATGTCACATCTCCGCTTTCAGGCCATGTCATGACACCTACCCCAACGCCCAACCACTTAGTCTGTCATGATGGCTGGTCAATGGTATCTTACAACAGGCCATAATAAACCTTATGTAACCAGTATAACCCTTTGACAATCGGAATGTCTTCAAATTATGATTCAAGTCACCGCAGGGAATAGTGTGATAATCATCCGATCCCAATACTATTGATCGCTTGTCAACTGCTACAAGTGATCAGGTGAGCATCACAACAAGCTTATTGCATTCATTTTGTGTTCGCCATGGCTCCAGGATCTTGACCGGCCATATCTTTCCCTGTGGAAGTTGTACAAGTCGATGTCTGCTGGTACGATGACAACCTATGACAACCAGAAGTTTGTTCGGTTGTCAAAAGGGTGACCATCTGGAAGTCGTGACCGTTACCAGGACTCGCAACAGGGGACCATATCCATGAGGTGTCACATGGGTGTTTCTCAAAATAATGGTACCCCTAAATCATCTAGTTGCTGGTATTAAGCATTTGTAGTAATGAACCAATCATTTTGCCGGGTTCATATTTTGAGAAACACCAACATGTAGTTTGATTCTACCCCAGGGCGGGGTTGTCCACTTGTTCCTGGATTTGTGCCAATGTGAGACTTGAACAAAACTAATCGTCATGATAACAACAATGTGCAGTGGTTTGTCATAGCAATACTTCATGTACTTCACACATGGTGCTTGAAGAGAAAATAAAAATTAGGTGAAAGTACATCGGCATGGCAACAAGTCTGAAGCTTGAGAAGCTCAGAGTAGAGTAGTGTTTGAGAAAGTATACTAAAGTACTGTCTAAGAACCCACAAAACAAAGAATTTACTGAAGAATTCTACTTATGTCAGATTACTGAAGAATTTGTTTAAGGCACATAATATATAACTATATAAGATATTTATAGATATTTATAGATATTTATAGATATTTAAGAATGCCTTCGAGCGGAAGGCGCTCTGCGAGGAACGGGAGCTGGAGACGAGAGGTTCTCCAATGAGGAAAAGCCCTACGACGCTCGAAGCCCAAAGAAACACAGCTGGAGCCATTCTACATCTACTCAGAATCTTCTCCCATCTCCCATCTTCTCCCATCTTCTTCCATCTAAATCCATCATAAATGCTCAGGCACAGCTATTTCATGCCTAAGTACGAGCATTCCGAACATACATTCAACATAAGTCCAATGTATTGCCTCACCTTATAAACTCTTGACATAAACTCTTAACATAAACTCTGGACATAAAGTCAACATACTGTTAACATTTACTTTTGTTAAACAAATTCTTCCAATCTAACTTGTAGAAACGCTCTTAAGATCAAATGGGGAGAGGTGGAGGGTGGTCTCCAGGAAGGACGGAGAGCAGGGAGCGGAGAGGACCCGCCAATACGACAGAAAAAACAAAAAAAGTAGCCGGATCAAACAAGTAGGAAAATCAGTAGGAAAATGTAATAGACCCGAAGTAGGTTTAGAAAATGTTGGAAGAAAAAATGTGGAAGTTTACAGAAGTATCATTTATGTGTATGTTTGTTCATGATTGGCTTTCAATTGTGCTTGCTGTATGTTGAGATGATCATGAAAACATATCAAGCACACTTCAAGACCCCTGTGTGAAGAACAGATTAAGAACCCCACGGTCACCTAAAAAAAAAGGTATATTCTTAGTCAATGGTTCCACTGTGTACCGACGACAAACCAACTTCGATGCTCCAATGCAGACTTTCTCTTTGAAAAACTCAAAACCACCAGACACTACCCCCTTTGGAGTCTCATTTCCTTTGCCATTCTTCGAACAGCCAGACCTGTAAGTCATTAGCTTGGAAGGACTCTCGCTCTCAACGAGAGTTCTTGCTGAGGAGGACACCATCCGTGTTGACTCCACCCGCGATGTATTCCGGGACTTTCAGCTTCTGGCAGAGTCACACAGCTTAGCTATGCTTAGCTCATGGCGTCTCAAGGCTGTGTAGAGAAATGGTTACCCCAGCCTGCACCAGTGCTGCAGCCCAGGCTTTCTTCTTGAACTCCTGAAGTGTCAGAGATCAAAGCTGCATTTCAATCGAAGTTGGAAAGAAGACTAGAGTTGCCAGATGTCGCCAGAATGTAGAGCATATTCAGAAACCCAGAAGTGACCCAAATGCTCCAAGTGGGAAAGGTTGTCCCTGCAACTGTCAATGCTATGAACTGTGGAAACCCAACAAGGCAAAAGTGCACAGAGTGCACAGTATTGAAGTACTGAAATGTTGTCTTCCCTCCTTCCATTTCAGAGTTGAGACTCATCACGGCTTGTGACGGTTTATGGATGGGGTCCCCCATGTTATCCTTGACTTTACCATGGATCAAGACAGGCTCGGCGCTCCTGGCACCAAGTGTTGTCCCCCTCTTGCTTCTGTGGCACAGCACCCAACATGGCTGCAAAAAGGGCTGTTGAGGCTGCCTCATTGCTGCAGCAGCTTCAACATAATGTGGGACATCCAAAGAAGGGGAACAGCAAAGAGGAAAAGGCGACGCCTGGCGATATACCCTGCTCTGTGCTAGATCCTTTTGTTTGGCATCCGAAACTTCTTTCTGGTCATTGTGCATCTTGGTCTCAAACCAAAAAGCGAAAATGCGTCTCATTCTCCACACTGAAAGCAGTGGCAGTGGGAAACCTGGGGCCGCCAAGGCTGCCAAAGGCCATTCTTGGGGCATGGGAAACCGTTGGGACTGTCATGCTGATTCAAGCTGACTCAGGGGTGCCTCTTGTGGCCGGACCAAAAGAGCCCCTTGTCCTGACAGGTTGCCGAGAGATGAGAATGAAGCAACTTTGGAGCAATATGAAAATATTGCCAAATATATACAAATATTCAGAAAGTCACCAAAAGTTACACCAGGTCACCATAAGTCACCCATCAAAGCAAAGAAACTTGAGGGAAGCTTTTGTATGGCAAGCATTGGGTGAGCACAAGCGTCTTGTCAGGGCATGAAAAGAGTGTGGAAGCGGAAGCAGCGGTTTCGTTTTCTTGGCATGTTCCATGATGTTCCCGGGTGGAATCTACCCATTGCCATATGTTTCCAATCGGCCCGGCTCCTGCTTGGTCTCAGGATCAATGATCCGAGCGTCCGCGGGGAAGGCTGCGGTCAAGTCCAAGATCTTGTCGCGGAAGAGGAGATGAAAGAAATCTGGCCGAAAGTGCAAAAGAAGCAGCTCAAAGTGCATGAAAATCATAAAAAAATGAAGTGAAGTGCCAAAGTGAAGTGCAGCCTGTAGCCAAAAGTGCCATCCTTCCTGATCCCTCCTCCCTTCTCACATCTTCTCACCTAAAACCTTCATCCCTGATCCGACAGCAGCACGGCGCACCAAAAGCCGTCTGCGCAGCACTTTCCACCGTGGGCTTCGAGGCCGCAGTCAGCAGGGACAGGAGGCCTCTCACCTGAGCACAGATCCATGGTGTATGGTGTGCTGTTTAATGAACCCATAAGAAAAAATGCTGTTCATTAAAACAACATAAGAAAAAAAACTATTCACTGAGTCTTCTCCATTCTTCACCATTCAGAGCAAATTCTCCATTCACCAACATCAACCATCACACTTGGTGTGCATCGAAGCATGTTCCTCCTGTCCTCACCTCAAAAATGGACTGTGTCACGTCTGTGCTGGATCCAATCTCCGAAATGAAGGTTCCAGGATCCTAGCTGACACGAATCTGAAGGCTTTGGCCAAATCGAATGAATCAAATCCGAAAAAATCCGATCAAATCTTCGTTGGACTCTTTGCTCCTCGTGGAATTTCTTCAGCTGCTTCACGGACTTCACAAAGAAGAGCTCGAATTGATCGCGGGCCTAGCGACGTTCAACTTTGAAATGACAAACAGTCGACGATCTCCAAACTTACCATTGTTCTCAATGAATTCTCAATGAAGTCTTGCCGGAGTGACCCATTCTATGCAGTGATCCGGCAGGTGAGGGAAGTTTCGCAACGTACACCTGACAAGGAATGAGCAGCGCTCGCAAGATCAAATTGAGCAGTGTCAAACCCCCAACGTGGATTCATATGATCCGTGAGACTGGACTCCTCCGTAGCAAATGACCTTCAAATCCACAGTCTCAGGAACCCTTGGCACCATTCCTTCATGTTTGTGTGTTAAGAATAAAGTCATGTATTTATGATGCCCATCCAGTGTGAAAACACGCGAAAACTCGATCATGGTGCCTTTGATGGTTCAAGCTCCCCTGGTTGGGGAGCAGGGGAGGGGTGGCTAAGGCTGCAGCATGGGAATGCCACCACCTTCATCGGCCTGGCCACCATCTCGGTACCTGCGAGGCGACAGATCGAAGGATTGAATTTATGAGAGAAGAAGAGTTTATGAAAGGATGCTAGGAAAGGAGAGGGAAGGATAGGAAAGGAGTCATGGCTAGTGATGGATGCTACTGATGTTTGATGATGGTTGCTAAGTGATGGTTGATTATGGTTGACAAATTGTTGCTACTAGTTGCAAATGCTTTATTGGAGTGTTTAGGGTTTATGACTGAGAACGGCTGATAAGGTCGGACAAGGACGGTCATGGATAATAACTGCTCAGAATTATCCTTAAACTATGGTCGATGATGGTTGATTGAATGTCAACCCAGGACGCAACTTAATCCTAGTTCGTTGACTTGGCCCATTCTATTGGGGGGAACTTCCTCGTTGAGCAATGGGTGTTCATTCATCATGGATAAGCGTTTGTCCTAGTTGCGGTCCATTGCAGGTAAACCTACAACTAACCAAGTTTTCATGTCCATCGCCGCCTGCTGCAGCAATTTTGATCACATGGACTCAGCTGCAGATGTCTTTTGCACCCCAGGTCTACAGCATTTGTCCATCGCTCACCGCTCGTCCAGAAACGGCCGCGTCAACGTCTGCCAGGGATCGCGGGAAGCACGTCGCTTTGTCAATGCCCTTGCAGCAAAGGCACCTGGTGATGAGTGTAGTCGAGAGAGGTTGTTGTCAACAACGGCTGGTCGATAACAAGTAGTTAATGATCTCAATGTCTTAGTATGTCTTCGTTCACCATATATACATATTTACATTTACATATACATATATATCTATATATATTTGGATTCAACCTTATCTGATATTATTTAACGATTGCCTTAGAATGCTTGGACTTAGCAGCAACTGAAGCAAATGATCACACAACTAGGCACGTCCCACCATGGTGCACCAGCGCGCATCCGAACAAGATACTGTAGGTGAAATGGACCGTGCAGGGAGATCACCATCCCATGTGCCCTACCTGTTACCGTGGCATCCAAGGCACCGCCTATGCAAGTGGCCAGCAGCGCAGCCAATGAGAGGAAGCGGCTTTCGCCCAAGTCGGGCCCCCGTGTGGGACTTGGTCGATGTGCAAATATAAACAGTGACAAAAATGATTGGTATGTGATGTGAAGCAGGGTCAATATTTGTTTAAGATCATTGCTTTCCCAAGAGTGTTCATACAAATACCACTGTCATCCCTACCAGTTGGGTGACCATCGTCTGTTGATGCTGAATCTTATCGCCCTAACCATCGGTGCTTCCTTCTGCTTCCTTCTGCCAAATCCAAGGGGTGTTCAAGTTCAACTCACTTCTGGTCAGTCTCAGGAGTCCTCGAGAGCAATATGCTTGGTGGACTTGCGTCGCAACTGGCATTTTTCATGCTCCTGAACAGCTTAAGTTGGACAAGTCGGACATGGTCGAAATGTTAGACAAGTTGGGCTCTTACCACAGGGGATCGAAATCCCATTTCAAACAAATCTCTGATCTTGCATGCCGGTATCATCCTTGCTTGCCAGTATCTTTGTATGATTGGTTTTCTGCATCATATCCATCCATGTGCGGTTTTCTGCATCACATTCCCTCTTGGTGATTGCTGTTGGTTACTCAGCTTCTTACACCAATCAAATTGCGACAATTCTACTGCTTTAGTTGTTCCAAAATCCGAATGTGTTTGTTGTTGTTGTTGTTGCTGCTGCTGCTGTTGTTGCTGGTGTTGTTGGTGCTGTTGTTGTTGTTGTTGTTGTTGTTGCTGTTGTTGTTGCTCTTGTTGTTGTTGATGGTGGCGGTGTATCTCCATGCCTGTCCATGTCGACGAGCCATTTACATCCATTTACCGATTCAACACAATGGTGTCCGAAGTGTCATGGTCCTTTCCTTGTTGGCTCGATCTCCTTCGTTGGTTATGATTAGCCAACCTACCCGCTGTTCACCAAACAACCTCTATTTCAATTAAACAGGGGGACCGTTCGGGGTGTAACACCGCTGCGGCAGCCTGTTATTTTACTTGAGCCAAAGTATCACACAAGTAAAGGTTCAACCAGGACCTTGCTGGGTGATTGGACAGTGTGATATGTACATGATTGGATCGGTCTACGTGGTTATACACGACGAATGCATAGCTCAATGTGGTAAGGATATACTGTACATATACCAGGGCCACGGGGTATGTAATATTTCAACTCCCCCCTCGCCGTTGGCATGTTCTATGTACAGGGAGTGCGAGCAAGCTCAGCACCTTATCCTTTGGATAAATTGAATGGTAAGTCTGTGCGGATGCCCAGCAACTTCAAGGCTGGTCCCCATTTCTGGGGCGCAAGCGCTTTTGTAAAGATGTCAGCAGCTTGCTCATCAGTCTTACAATATTCCAGCACTACCGATTCATCGTGAAAGACTTCGCTAAGTGAGCCAAGGTTGACCTTGTGCGTCCTTTGGATATGACGAAGCTTTGGTGAATAGCCCTTACGGACCACGATGATGGTGGCTTGGTTGTCTTCGTGGCAGACGAGTTTCACGGAGCGCTGAAGCAGCAGCTCCCAGAGCGATAAGGCAGGAAGGCCCTCTGTGAAAAGGGAGTGAGCAAGACTCACCACTTCACTTTCTGTTGTTGAGCGTGACGTGGAGGTTTGACGTTTGGAAACCCAGGCCAGTGGAAAGTGGGTGTTGGGTCCCTTCAAAACGAGGTATCC
>VSDK01009858.1:2362-13868 GCA_009767595.1 Symbiodinium kawagutii
GAGTGGCGTGGCAGCAAGGGGTGCCAAATGTGCTCCAGGGATGGTGGTCCCGACAAGTTCCATACGGGCAATACTTAGGAGAGCAGGTTGCTGTAAAGTAGTCAGATCGGCCGGAAGGCCAAACGGGAATTCAGCGTGTTCCGGCATACCCATGTCCATCGGGCAGGGGACAACAGCGATATGCCACGATTTGGCTTTAGCACGTCGGGCAAGCAATTCTTCATGACTCTCTTTCTGCTTTTTTCGCTTTGGTATGATATGTTGCTGTAATACAAGTACAAGAAGAGAGAAGGGGTTCCCTAAGCAGGTCCCCCCTTCCCCCATTCTTTTACATTGCAGGTGTAGTGCATTGCCATTCATGGCGCCAAACTGTACAGAGTTACCATCCCTCCGATAGTCAGCAAGGTGGTCTGTGCTCCCTTCGTGCTGTGAGAAAAGAGCACGACTGTCATGAGGGTTAGAGAATTCCAAGTCAAATTCATGCATGGAATATGTGCTAAGTGCATAAGGGCGTAGGGTAGCCATTGCAGCTTCTTGCCACAGATTTGGGTTTGTTTTCGGTATTGCATACTTTGCATCATTATAGGACTTATACGAAATTTGCGGCAAGTAAATGTAGAGCAGAACAAGCATTTCCCGAACAGGGATGGGCGTGAGTTGCTGCCTAACGAGGTCTGTAGCCACTCTGACGCTCGTGGATTGTATTTAATATCCAAGTGAGCCAACCTGCTGCAACAGCGAGCTGTGCAGCTCGTCTAAGTTCTGTGTTGAGCATAAGAATGGTAATTTCATGGAGGGCCACACTCGCACCACGAGCCAGCGTTGGCAGCGGGTGAGATTGCTTATCAGAAAGGGGGAGAAATTGATCCACTGGAGAGAGAGTTGGCCCGTAAATTGTAAGGTCACCGTCGACGGAACAGTTGCTCAAGGTGAGGTGTGGCTTCTCACGCAAACCCAGTGGACGGTTGCCCAAGCCAAGGCAATCCACATAAACGTCCTGATACGTTTCGGTTGCAGCAGAGGCCGCGAGGGCGTTAATTTTATTTATCAGGATGAGGAGCATGATTGACTGCACGTTGTCGAGTTTCCGTTCTGGAGGGCGCAAGGCAAGGAAGGTGTCCAGAGCCTTTGACCCATGCTCATCATGGCTGAGGAGGACGATAATGTTGTACGTGGAAGGCCGAGTTGGATCTAAGGAGTTAAGGTCAATAAAGCCATTGGCCACAGCAGGGTGCTTTCGAGCGCGAGGGAGTAGGTCTTCCTGCAGACCTTGTCTGACCGAGCTGTGAATGCTGCTCATGCACTCCGACACGACCTCTTGAATTTCCTCATTGTCTGTGGGGACATCTTGAATCTCATCAACCTCAGGTTCGGTGTCGACTGCCACGGGATTGATTGATCACTTATCTCACCAACGCGAGGTGTGAGGCGGGGAATTCATTGCATGTACAAATTTTCGCAGCTAGCTGGCTTTGCTTCTTTTGCTTCTACAGCTTCGAAGCTTCGTATGTTTCGCTTTTTTTCACTTTTGTTTCACCTGTTTTCTTTGCTTCTTATCGACCTTTGCTTAGTGCTACCGAGGGATGCAGGAGAGCAAAAAAAATCAAAGGAGCACACCAAATCGACTTCGTGCGACAATTTACTGAATCGGAATTGTTTGCAGATTCTCAATTCTGGTACAAAAGCCTGATCATAGAGTTGGCAGGGGCTGTGCAAGCGCTCAGACAAACTTAGCAAGGGATGGTCATTGCTCCCCAAAACAGAGACCTCTCGACTATGCTTTTCTTGGTCATGTTGCATGACGTGGAATCTGTGATCTCTAAGGGCAATCTACCTTTCCGAAACACAAAGATTTGCTTCCCCTGTGCCTTCCTCAATCTGGTGCTCACCAACGCCAAGCGCACAATTTCTTGGAGTCGTGGCTGTTCATGGAGCAAGGCCGAGCAGAAATCCGGAAGATTAAGCAGCATGTGAGTGGAGGCACCCGATTTCCGTTGACTCGCAGTTTGGTCGGCGCAAGCTTGTTGGCTAGCAAAAACCTTGAGCTTCTTGGTTGTCGCATGAACTCCACCAACCTGCATATTGAGATTAGAGTGTGGCCAAACTGAGCAGGTTCCCCAGTTTGACAGGGATTGCATTGACAAATATGTACCAAGCAATTGGGATCTGATGCCATTAGAGCAATCTTGTGCGATTGTTCACGTCTGATGGATCCTTTGCTGACCCTGCGCAAGCACTTGCGGCCTTTGACACTCCGATGTGGAAATCCCAGGGCAAGAGTAACCATCTCTTTCATCAAGAGTGGTATCCCTCCATCACTAGAAAGAGCTGGAATCCCCTTCATGAGTCCTAGCAGAGAATCGGAGCCTTCCGACACAATCGTTTCATTGCTAATCAAGCTTTTCTGCCATCCAGCAGTGCTTGGCCGAGTGGGCTTTGATCTGCCTCAGAGCGGATTACCGCAGCTGTTTCACGCAGCCTAAATGGCTATCCTGGGGCGGGGTGGGATGCAGGTTTGCTCACAGGAGTATTCCTGCGTGCGCGGCCGGTGCCATAGCGTTGCTGCTCTGGCTTTCAGTTGCTCGTTAGCTGCTATGGACAGGACGCCATTTCTCGGTATTCCTGGACCAGGGGCTTGGAACCCTGGTGAGCTGTGTCGGACTCGCTGGGGTTAATTCTTGCTGGATTTCCTCTTGGTGTTGCTGTTGGGAAGTGGTGGATCTAGTGCGAAAAGCTGGAAGGACCGTGGGTAGTGCTAGTCTTTGCTTTTCCGTGCATGTGGGGACAGGTAGACGATTGTTGCCTACAGAGGTACTTATCAGTGGAACAGGACGTGAGTGTGCAAATACCCCCAGTGCGTGAGGAACGCTTCCTCTTTTTGTTGCTGTAGACAGATCAGAAGCCTGCGCAGTAGAGGAGACACTGTAGGTTGACACTGCAACGTTTGGGTCAAGGGGGCGAGCTTGCCGCCCGCTGAAGCCTGGCGCGACAGATCTGAGGCAGTCTTCACTTAGCCCTGCAGGAGCTGCACACTGGTCACCCAAGATCTCCTTTTCGGTTGCAGCCTTGGGGTCAACAGCCCAGGAGTCATAGAAGCGTCCTCGATGTAGTGGCCACATAACATGAGCAGTGCTTTGCGGGTAGTATACTTTCTGTGGCAAGGTTCTGTCAACATGCAACAACGAACAGCCATCCGCAAAGCCTTTGATGCATAGCAATATCTGAGACGATGTGGTGATCAAAATGTTCTTCACTGTGTTAGACACCAAGTGAGTCAGTGTCAATTCGTCCAACCCCTGTTTGCCCAAAAAAAAGATGACCGTGCAAACCAGACCAGGCGAACCAAACAAAAAACAAACAAAACAGCAAACCACCACAACCAGCAAGCAAACCAGAACCAAACCAAGAAACACCCACAACCAACAACCGACAACCAGCGCAAGGTCATCTTATCATCAATCTTTCAATCTATGCTGAACGTGAAACAGGTGACACTCCGCACTCACGCATCTCAGAAGTCAAAGAGCCAGGCATCATCTTCTCGATTCGTCTTTGCAAGTCCCTTAGTCTGCCACCCAGCGACAGTTGCCTCAAGCCAGCGAATAACCTCCAAGACGGCTGTCAATAAAAATAGCTTCCACATCTGCAGCTTCGTACAGAGAAAAGAAGGTGTCCTGTATACGTACTGACAACAAAAATGCGAAGATATAAAGCGCCAAAAGGGCCGCCGCCAGAAAGACGGAGGGAGGGGGGCCCCAGCCCCCCCCGAAAACGAAGAGCGAATCAAACGTCGGCACAGCACCAGAGGTGCTAACAAGGTACGCAAGCATCATTGCCTCCAGCCGAGAAATTTCATTCCAGACCATGCTCCCATCATGCAACATCACAAAGGATTGCATAGTAGAGGTCGATCCACTTTGAAGGTCAATGACTGTTCCTTGCGGCCGAGAACGGAGGACTCTGGCTGCTATTTTTTGCATATTGATAGAACTCTGCCTGAGAGAGTAAATTGCCCGCACAACAAGGGCCATGTTATGTGGCCTCTACATCGCGGGCACTTTTATGATTCTTGGCCTATTGAGCCGAAGACTGTAACCAAGGTGTCCAACATTTTTTCATCTTCGCAGTCTGTACATGTGACCGAGGCTTAGCGCCGCAACAGCACCGCAACAGGCAAAAAAAAAACTTCGGACAGTGCCTGTCGTTCCTCGTTGCCATTCTTGGCTTTGCCCTCCAGTTTGTTTTCTTGTTTGTTTGGTTGTTTGTTTGGTGTTTGTTTGGCTTTTTTTTTGGTGGTTTTGTTTAGTTTTTGTTGGTGTTTGTTTTTGGGTTTCCTTCATTTTTTTAGTATTTTTGATTTAATTTGGATGTTTGTTCCTTTTGATTGTTTTTGTTTTTTGTTTTTTTGCTTTGAGATTCCGACCAACGATTCAAAACCATTGCCTGTGCATTGGTCCGCTGCTACACGCGCCTGAATTGGTTTGAGACAATGTCAGGCGGCTCGTATTTCGTTTTTCTATCCTTTCACTGGTCTTGAATGTGTTGGCTTTTTTCAATGTCACTTAGCTTTGTCAACACATGAATGAGATGTCCGCCAAAAAAATTGGCGCAAAAAGAACGCAGAGAGAAGACAAGAAAGAGAAGGAACATGAAGGAGATGAGAGGAAGACTTGGAAAATCGAGGAAAGTGGACGAAGAAGAAGAAGAAGAGAAAGACGAAGAAGGGGACGGGGAAGATGCAAATTAGTGAATTTTTTGAGCCCAATAAATGTGGTATTTCGCTCACTTTCGCAAAATCTAAGAGAGAAGTCAAGTGAAATTTCAAATTCAATTTGTTTTATTTTTTTTGAAAATTTTTCTCAGCAACAAGCAGAATTGTAACAGCAAGATTTCGTTTCATATTTTGTTTTTCTTTTTTCGGCATTTTTTCTTTTGGACTTGCTTCTTGCTTTTGTCTTTGCTTTTTGGTTTTTCTGTTTTATTTCTTTGTTTTTTTTGTTTTTTTTTATTCTTCCGTTCTTGGTTTTCTTGCTTTGTTTTCTTGCGATGTTTTTTTGTTTTTTTTGGTTTCTTTGTTTGTTTCTGTCCTTGTTTCTTTCTTTCTTTGTTTTTTTTTACTTCGTTTCTTGCTTTTGTTTCTTTGCTTCTTTGTTTCTTTGTTTTTTGGTCATTTTCCTTTGCTTCTTTGTTTGTTTCCTTGTTTGTGTCTTTCTTTGTTTTTTTGTTTGTTTTGTTTGTTTAATTATATGTGTTTTCCTTTCTTTGTTTCTCTTGATTGTTTGTTTGTTTGTTTGTTTGTTTGTTTGTTTGGTTGGTTGGTTGGTTGGTTGGTTGGTTGTTTGGTTGTTTGGTTGTTTGGTTGTTTGGTTGTTTGGTTGTTTGGTTGTTTGGTTGTTTGGTTGTTTGGTGGTTTGGTTGTTTGTTTGTTTGTTTGTTTGTTTGTTTGTCTATCTGTCTATCTGTCTATCTGTCTATCTGTCTATCTGTCTATCTGTCTATCTGTCTATCTGTCTGTCTGTCTGTCTGCTTGCTTGCTTGCTTGCTCGCTCGCTCGCTGGCTTGCTTGCTTGCTTGCTTGCTTGACTGTTACCTTTACTGTTACCCACCATAAATCATTGACCGACACTTCTTGTTCCTGATCTTTTTTTGTTCTTTGTATGTGACTGTGAGAATGGATGCTTCAGCACTCGATGGGTTGCTTTGTGTAATGATTATGCTCCGAGCAACACTTATTGCAGGCACCTTAATCAGCAACATTGGCCGAAACGCACTTGCGCAAACATCAGGTTTTCCCGGTATTTTTCTGTAGAAACATCCCGCATCTGATTTTTTTTGTGACAGTTTTCAAAATCGGTTTGCCAAAAAAAAACGTTAGCTTCGACGAGCGTCGGCCACACCTTGGGGATCAACAAGTCGGGAAATGAAATTAATAGTCTTCGGATGCCTTGTCAATTGATGTCTGCGTGACATTTTCATGCCTTGAAGGCTTTTTATTTTTGTAAAAAATGTCCCCAAAAAAATGAACATCCATAGATACTTCTTTGACCATCTTGGTGTATTTCAGTGCGTGGTCGAAAGAGGCTTTACCTTGATTGTTTGAAGGTTTTTAGAGTCCTTTTGTTGTCAAAACAATGTGAAATTTTCCTTCATTGTGGTAAGTACTCGTTGATTGGTTGTTGGCGGTCAGTTAGTGGTGAATAACTTTTGGCTGGGAGATGATGATGATGATGATGATGATGATGATGATGATGATGATGATGTGTGTTTTCTACACTAAGGATCAGCAATCAAATTTGAATTCTTTCGCCAACGGGTCCCCTATTTATTTCGCTGGTGTTGAAATCAAAAAATATTTCGACTGCGCCGTGCCGAATGAAATTGAACCATTGCATGGCACTGATTTTATTTTGCGTCACTGTGGACCCACAATTTTTCCGGATGCAACAAGTGTAGAATCAACCTACGTGCCTGGTTTCTTCTCGGCGTTTAACATTGTAGAGTGTATTCTGTAGATCTTCAAAAAAAATACCTCAAACCCTTCGGCACATTCACTTTTGATTTGCGTCATTCAATGAAAACATGTTTCCTTAATGCCTTGAATATACTTTTGATACAGCGATTCCTATGCCCCGTATCTCGCCCTCTGTTTGTTGTCTGTGTTTCATTGTGTAATGACCTTTTTGCGGATGTGGATTCGATCCTGCCAAAGGTACGGTCAAAGTTGTGGAAACAGTGAGTGAAGCACATATGATTTGTGATAGTTGGAAGTGGTACAAGCCAGACTTTCAAGGTTGTGTCCAGACACGGCTCATTATAGGGAGTGCAATTGGGGTGAGACAGTGGATTTACAAATTCAACAAATGCAGAGGAAAAGATTGGACAAGTGCAGATCAGGCATCGGTTTAGGAAATGATGTGGCAAACTCGACCATGCCAAGCTGTTTCAATTGCTTGACATAAGCCGCTGCTGTGATTATCCAAGTTCAGCCAAAATTGAACAAGTCTGACATCTTCCCAACAGACCCAAATGCACACGTCCTTGTACGTTTACAATTGTTAGCTTCCACTGTTTGGTTACCACTTGGACCCCCAACAAAAAGAAACATGACTTGACATGCTCGTTGCCCAAAAGCAATGCATGACACTAGGGTCAACCTGCTTGGTTCTGTTTGCTTGCATTTTGGGTATCAAGCAGCTTGGATCTGTAGGATCTGTGAGCAATCTCTTGCAAGGTGTTCGTTGCTGTTGCTGGGTTGGTTCCCCATATAAGTTGTAGAGATCAACCCACCATACCTAAGCGAGTCGCAAACCTGTAATTCGTTAAAGGCCCACATCGGCCTTCCAGTACTTCACAAACGTTGCCATGGGTGGCAAAGCTGAGAGTTCTCGAAAGGAGTCGATGCGATCGGTGGTGCTTCAGTAGTTTCTCTGGTCCCAAGGGAGGGGCTCTAGGCCCTGAAGGAGGGTACCATGGCGCCTTGGATCGTGGGGGATGGTCGCTCAACCAAGGAGTCCATGTTCCACAGACCCAGGTATTCGTTTTTCGGCCGAAACCATCCAAGCCACTACGAAATGCCGAGCCTCTGATGGGTGGAAGGAATCACAACTGACCACCCGTCTTGGGAAGTGAACGAACGCTGTATATCATCCAGACTTCCTGACTTCCAAGTACAGTTAGTTCGCCTGATCGTATCTATTTTGACCAGCCCAGTTGCTGAGTGTTGGGGTGAATTTGTATGGAATATGTTCTTGTCATTTCTTTTGATAGGTATTTCCATAAATAAGTAGATAGTTTTTTGGTTTGATCCTGAAACTTAGCATGCCACACTGCAAAACCTATGAACCAGGCTGCTAACTTACCCCCCAAAAATGGTGAAACAACAGCGGCATTTTAAGATACCCCTAATTTGTGTTGCACAAAGTATGAATCTTAAGCTGCAATCCTGTACAATATATATATATATATATATCTAGACCTAAGAATGTCTTAAGTCTTTGCCGCTGACAGCCCCTGTAAAGATGCACTGTGGTCGTGGGCAAAACCCATCAAAATCCCTACTTTGCCTATTTGTCTTACACATCTCTCGTCTAAAACTGGGACACACAAGATCCACGAGGGTCTACATTTTTTTTGGAAAGGAATGGGCCAGAGTAGCACCACTTTTTGGATACACCAGCAGTTTCCTACGTTTGCGATGTTGAACAACAAGTAGCAAAACATATCAGCCATCCAAACAACAAACAACAAAGAACAAATATCATCACAATGATCTTCACGATCAAAGTCATCATGATGGTGATCATTGTAGTCTTCGACTTTTCCCAACGTGATTCAAAACATACATAAGTCGTTTGATTCCAAACACGGACGCAGACGTAGTTACATACGTTGATGTTTCACCCAAAAGCAATTCGGGGGGCACGTTGTCAGGATGGCCTGTCATGGCTGGGGGTTTCGTGGCTGATGCTTCTTGGCCGTCACGCCATCCAGTTGGGGGTTGAAAATCACAGCAGCTCCAATGGCTGGCAGCCACCAAAAGGAGTGATGGAATTTTGTGTTGCGCGAGAGTATGCATATGTTTAGTATTAGCATGCATGCATGTGTATAAATAGATAAATGAATGAATGAATAGATAGATAAATAGATAGATAAATGAATAAATAGGCAGATATACATATAGGGCCATGATTGGTGTATCATACAACTTGACCAAGCAGCAGAATCCCCAAACTTTGGGGGACCCCTGAATCACCCATTGTTGCCTGATCTTGTGAAAAGTCGACTTCAGAGCCTTCAGTATCAGTATGAGATTGGAAGAGAAGTGGATAGCTGGAATGCAGAAGCAAAATGTCAATGATTTCTGTGAACTGCTAGTCAAAATAGAACATGTTGATAGCTGCTTGTTGATACGTGGTTATCTTATGATTGATATCTTATATTTATCTTGCACTGTCTCTTGTAGATTAATAACTCTTGAAATATCAGCCATGTGTGGTGACTTGAAAATTTTGAACCAGAAGATATGCAGTCTCTTGGACTTCTGGGAGATCCATTTGTTCATAAACCGCCATCAATTTAATCAGCTCAATAGCTGGTGATCTAGCATCAAAGATTGGGAGGGTGATTAGCAGCTGGATCTCCAATTGACCATCATTATTAGCCATTCCTTAGCATGATTGACCAACCATCAACAGCTAGAAGGCTTAGGCCCCACTATTGTCAACTGCACAAAACCATCAACAGCATCAACAGCCATTATTAATGACTAATAATAAACAGTATTATTAATGACTAATAATAAACAGTATTATTAATCATTCTATTCCCTATTATTGTTGGTTCTGAACCAGTCACAGCTGGATCGCTCATTATCCTTCCACCTTTCGTGGAGGACATGACCCGCTGGAGCGCGTTCAGGTTGGCCCTGATGATGACTGAATTGATGATCATGGCGTAACAATTTATAGTGGTGATTAAATACTAATGATGACTAACATTAATGAGTTTATAGCGGCAAATTTATAGTGGTTGATTTATAGCGGTGAGTTAAAGATTGTTAGTTTCACCATACTCAATATCAAGCAACAATGGTGAATAATAACTAATTACCACTCTTAGATCAATGGTGTCCACCATCACCAATGATGTCCATTCCAATGCGCTTAATGCAGGTTGAGTGTGGTTGACGATGGTGAATGATCTTTGATGATGATGGACAACCATGGTTAGTGACCTATACTTGGAGATACCAGTCGAACAAAGCACCCTAGAAGCTAGTCCTTCCCCTATCGAGTTATTGTGTATCTCACACAAAACCTTGGTAACTGCACGAGAGCATCAAATCTCTGGATGGATGCGGGTGGAGGTATCCACTTTGCGGTTATATGGTCCATGGCTATGGTGCCACGTGTGAGCCAAAAAGCTACATATGTACATTCATAGTCATTTTTTTAAATGCCGAAAGAAGCCCATTGATGTTGGTTCATGAAGGTGCTGCCTTGTCAGTTGGCCACTCCAAGCACATTGTTTGATTGATCTGGGGCCAAGATACATCGCCAAGAACTCTTCATGACACCCAAGGCTCTCAGATATCGTGGGAACCTCCGTGCTGACGCTAAATGGTGTTGCAGTGACTCGGTTGGGCAGCGGCTCTGTGGCCCGTGACATGAAGCCCTGAAGACGTTCACAAAATGCGTCCTTGCGTAGTAAAGATCAAAAGTCAGGAAGGGGAAAACATGTGTTAGTTCTCAATTACATTTTCTCAAAATCACTATGTAATGCTTGAATTAGGAAACTCATGTTGTTACGTTTTTGGAAAGACTCATCGAGGGTGACTCCGAACTTACTCTAAAACTCCATTTGGACAATAAAGCGATGTGGAACCTGACTTTAAGATCGGTCCTTTTGCCATTTGTGACGATGGCAACCGGGGTGTATGAACCCTTGCACCTTGATGGATGGTCTTCCAAAGTCGTGTAGATTAATTTTTTCTACCGTCCCTGCCGGATGGATGTGCCTGGTTGTTTAGCAAAGTCTGCGGGTGTCCACGCGCAGCCAGAAGATCTTCTTGGTCTCTAGGGCTGTTATTAAACTCATACTTTCGGGGTACATCATTGATAGATAGATCCATATTTGATGGAGAAGGTTTACGGCTGGATGCTTACCAGAATAGAGCACATACCTCTATTAACTGGTTCAAGCATCATCCATCATGATCAACCAGTATCAACCAGTGCTGACCATCATTCTGAACGATTGCATGATCATTTCTTCCGTTGAAAGGTCAGGGTCTCTTGGACCATGGTTTTCACTGGACAAGCCTAAGCATGGTCCCAACCAAGCACCGTAGCGCAGGCGCGCTTGGGCTACGTCCCAACGGTGGTCTTCATTTGTGGTTTGTTTCCAATGGCATTATACACCTCGGTGCTGATGAGCAGGACTGCTGGGTGAGGTTCAGGGACATGGGCATGTCCTCACACACTCATCAGGCAAACGTGTCGCATGATTCGTATATCTGGCCAGGTTATCAATGGTTTGAGATAGGTGAGTTACTGTAGATGTTAAACAGTTGGATACGTTTATCAAACATGTTTTTTTCGGGACGGGTTCATGGTTCCGGGGGTCCGGTTGGTTGAGCCAACCCAAAGCTGGAATGGAGATCTGAGCGGCACACGACATGACTTCAAAGAGTTCACTATGAAGTCTTGGATGTCATTGTTGGCCATGAACTTGCCATTACAAAGAGTTACTCAGCCATGAACTTGGTCATGAATTTCCATGCACTTGGTAATTTTGGTAATGAATTTGCAATGGTTCCTGACCATATTTACCATGAATTTACCATGATTTTCCCCTATTCACCATCAAGTAGTCACTAGTTCCACATCACGAAAGCTAGCGGTAGCTAGCTGAAGTTTTTAATTGCTTTAGCAATTGTAAGGGGTCTGGGGGCAGGCCCGGGACCTTGTGCGTGAAGTTTCACTCGTTGACCCCCCCCCACCCCCCC
>VSDK01009858.1:14219-40153 GCA_009767595.1 Symbiodinium kawagutii
GACCAGCGTTCCTTGAGAAGGCAGCCTTCAGGACACGCACCATCCTCGAGAACCTGGGAGTGAGAGAACCCTTGGGCACCATGGGACAGGTCAGGGGAGCCCAGCCAGTGCCTGGCAAGCGTTTCCCCATCAAAGCGGCCAAGCCAAGGCATGATTTCAGCTGGTGATATGGGACCTGTTATACAAAAATATTGTTCATATCACGTAAGGCATAGATTTGAATGTTGACTATATGATATTCAACTATCATCATTATTCATAATTTCGGTTGTGGTCAACCGGCAGAACCACCACCACCACCACCACCACCACCACCATCATCATCATCATCATCATCATCATCATCATCATCATCATCATCATCATCACCATCGTCATTATCATCATTATCATCATCATCGTCATCGTCATTGTCATCATTATCATCATCATCATCATCACCATCATCATCATCATCACCATCATCATCATCATCATCATCACGATCATCAGCATCATCATTCTACCCACAACCATCATTGTAAGCATCATTATTGCCAACAACCATCATTATATTCATCACTACAAGTATCCTTTTCAGCATCATTTTTTTGTATGTATATATATATATATAATGATTACTATAATCATCATCATAGCCATTGTTACAGCAATAACCATCCTTAGAACTCTCCTCGAGTCGCATCAGCCATGGTGGCCCCCTGAGCACCGAAGAAAGCTTGGGATTCGCCGCTGTGCGTTGCTTCGCCCAGGTCGCAGCGGCAGCGTTTCAATCTGAACGCGCCGGCGGCATCGCCACTGGGCACTGATCGCTGATGGGTACCGATCAGCGGCCGCGGCTTTCCACGCTTACAACTCGTCTCTGGATTTTTTGCCTTCATGACTAGCTGCAAGTATGACTTTTTGATGTAGCTTTGGTTGAATTTCTCAAGCAAGATATAGCGATGATCCACTAATATCGTTGATTACAAACCATTTTTGACACACTATTTGCCAAGTATTACCGACTATTAGTGGATATACCGGCGATTGAAACAGATTACTGATGCCCTGAGACCCTGTGGCTTTGGACTTGGTGGCAGTTTGACTGGTTCGGGGTAGCGGTGGACTTGGGGATGAATTCTTTTGGGTCACGGTTGGTGGACTTAGGGATGTCTTCTTCGTTGATATAAGCTGTTTGGAAACTTCTCCAACTTCTCTTGCAGGTGAACTCGATTGCGAAAGTCACGACTGAGCTATTCACCCCTTTCGATCATTGAAGCGCGGGAAGAAATGATCAAGTGTGACACCCCGGTTGAAACACGAATTTTGATGCTGAGCTATTTTTGCAAACTTATTGGTGGGTGGTTTGTTAACATAGATGTTACACTGTCATTATGATGATATGATCGCATTATGGTTATCATCATATTCTACCACAATTGATCAAACTGAATCATTGTGAGCCATTTCTGGCATTGTCATTATGGCGATCACCATCATTATTTGTCATTACAAGCATTTTGAGTGCAACCATGCATGGTTTCATGGTGGATCTCCAGGGCCGAGCCCAGGTCACCCTGGTGGTTTATGGCTACACTGCGCTTGGACAAGCATCCTATATGCTCCTTGGCAGTGCCGGGTTCACGGACGGGACCGGTGCTGGGGGGTGCCCAAGCTGCAGCTCAGGTTGGTCTTGGGGCAGACGCTACAGCAACTTGGCGGGTTGGGGCTCTGGGGATCGGGGGGGTCCATCTTTGGTGATACTTGAAAATAGCATGTTTTGGTATATAGTATACTCTCAACTGGCCAGTTTGAGAAGTGGAGTTGAACGCACAAGAATTTTAACCGAATTCTCAAGCATCGTGTTTTTTTCATCAACCAGCATGTACACACATTCCCAACATAAGATGTATCATGGGCTGGGGCTGTCCATTGGAGCCATGATGCTACTTCCAGAACGATCACTCAAGTGGATTAGGAAAGAGAACCGTCGAGTTTGATGTATCATATTCATGTAGATACCGCCTATAAAAAATATACATACATATGTATATATGTTTACGCAGACATAAATCCTCTCATGATATGACTATTTTTGTGAGGGTACCACCAAGAATCCCTGACCGTGATTCTTGCTAGTCGGGCAACCATGATCTCTGGCGGCACCGTCTTTGGGAAACATGTCAATCTATTAGGAAGAGGGTTTCGTCGAGGAATCTATGGCAGGAAGTTTGCTGTAAGAAATCTACAAGTTTCCTTATTCTATAGTTGCTGATTCTTTTCAATGCATTTCCGTGACTCTTCGGACCCAGGCAGCTTTTCTACTCCGTCTCCCTGTGCTTGCCCATAGCAGTGCTGCTATCTGTTGCTGCATTGGTTCTACCAACTACTGGGCTGCGCAGGCGGAGGGAAGATGGTTGCGTGGAGTTGTATCATCGCCATGGGCAGGTGAACATCCCGACCAAAGATCCGCCATTTGTTTATGGCAATAAAGGATGATTCTCGACCGTTGTAGATCAATAATGATCATAAATGATTAATGTCATTATGGCATTAATGATATCAACTATGAATGATCATGAATCACTGATTCTCGACTTTGACTATCAGCTGCTAGTGACTGTTATTATCATTTGATAGCCTCAAGATTTGCCAGAGGAAGGGACCTATTCATTCTGTGATTATATTTTGATCGTTCATGCGATGCTGCGTTTTGACCAAGCACGGCCAAGATCGATTAGGGATAGATTCAATCAATGGGGTGCACAGATAGACTCTGGCATCAATTGGTGCATCATTTCTGCGGGTGAGGATTTGGGAACGATTGCATACAGGCCGCAGATTCTCTAGGAGGTTGTTTGACAAGGGGTGTTGCGAGGATTTGGCTCATAATGAAAATTGTACCTTGTTTTTTGGACAACAAAACGCCAGTCTGTTTTCAGAGTTGTAAAAGAAACAGTTGTACCTTGCTTGCTTTGAGAGAAAACACTGGTCATGCACTTCAGCATCACGCTTTCTGTTTTTGTCCCGTTTTGGTGAAACATGCAATTGCAACGGATTGTCCGTGCAGCCTGGCAACATCAAGCCCATTTGGACAGGCTGTTTCGCATTGATTTGCAAGAAGACTGATTATTCAGACTAATTATTCAGACTAATCATTCAGACTGATTCTATCTCCAAGATATACTGTCATTACTAGTTTCAGCTAAAGACTCAATATTGAAATCATGTTCGATGTCAAACCATGATCTTCAACAAGACTGTCAATTTCTTTCTTGTTTGCCCAACGGGGTTACTGGTACAGAGTTCAATGTCAGTCCAACAGTTTTCTGGACCTTTCGCAGATTACTTTTGGCTTGTCTCCCTTGCCTCCTATTTGTATCCCGTTGTTGCTAATTTTTGAGTGCGGGACTCATGATCATTTTTCTTACATGCTACGTTTTGACAGTCTGAAATGTTTTGCTCCTGGTTACATACTGTATCTCTGGTACACGTTGGGACGTTGTTTTGCTTTCATATAAGCCCAGCAGGTAGATTCAGAACAGAACAGTACTTCTACATTGTTGTGCTTCCCAATACATTTGGATACTCTACCTTAGCTTCCATGTGCAAAAGCAAAAGCATACAATTAGCTCCAAAACGCATCACATCATCATATCATATTATATATATGCAACTACAAGCTCACATACACATGCATATCATCGATCATGTATTCTGGTATAGATCTCCATATTTTTTCGACCACCTTGCCCCACCCATTGCGCCAGGCTCAAAGATTCAGCTCCTTGACTCAGGATCAGCTGGATGGCGGGTCCATCAACAGGGCGGTGGTTGCTGGCGATGATTTTCGTTCGTATCATTTGCGAGCATAGGATGATGGATGCATCGACAGAATTGGTGGCAACAGAATGGTGGCACATGGAAAATGATTATTTTTTGCTAGGTGGATTCCGTGGGAAATGACCCAATGATCAACAAGCTGCTGATGGATGGATCTGCGAAGAAGCAGTACCGTGCAATTCTACGGCTCAATGTTAGCCAAGGAACCACTCTCAACCCTCCAACAAAAACATACTCGCCCAACCGCAACAGTTCAGGATATGTTCCTGCTGGGTGGTTCCTCACCCTAATCTGGCGATGTTGCATTTTTGACACTAAATGTATCTAAATGTTATATGTTGGTAATTTGCTGATGCGGAATTGGGCCCCCGGTGACCCCAATTTCCAGCTGTCTATGCAATTTCTTAATCTAGATGGTGCTCGTCAGTCATCTGCATATCTCCTTTCCCTAATAGTTTGCGCACCATGAGAATGCCTCAAGCTTGTTAAAGGTCCAAATGGAATTCTTCAATACTACATGGAAATAAATCTCTGAGTGGGTGGTTGGTTGGTTGCTGTTTTGATTAAGCGCATGCTTTGGATCTTTGGGGGCAATTTGGTCGCAGCTTGTCCCGCGCAGCTCAGGTGGCTCTTTGTTTTTTCAACTCGATGTTGATCCTGGCCGTCATCGTCCCTTGCCACCTTGGAGAAGATCGGCTGGGCGTGCCATGGGTGTGCCATGGCGACCATAGATGTGCCATGCTGAGGTCATCGCCTTGGTGCGCATCGGCATGAATCGACCCGATTGCACCCAGACGGCATGGTGGGGCCCAGCGTTGGAGGTTGGACACCCACCGCATGGTTATTGGAGACAGCTACTACAAGGATCTAAGAGTTAGAGTTCTAACAGCCGGTTGCTGAGAACCAGATCATCAAAGAGGCTTGGAATCGTCTTTAGTTGAGTGTTTTTTCTTTTTCAACAGGGTTGGACCTCCTCAAAAGTCAGTTGCTCCCGATTCACTTTCCTGTGGTACTGGAAACATCCAACTGAGGCAAGCACACCTATTACTTCGATCCAGGCGGCACACGGCAGGAACTGTGAGGGAAGTGGTAGATGGGTTTCATTGATACGATTCATACTAATGACAATCTTGTTTAATTAACTGACTCACCATCATTGACCTATGTTGCCAAGGGTCGCCAGCATGACAGACACGGACCCTGAGACCCTGTTTGTATAGCAGATCGCGGATTCTTGGCGAACTATGAACACCAAACTTCCTAGACCATCAGCCATAAAGCATGAATTTTGGTGAATGGCATACCTGCCTGAATGAACAGTATGACCCCCGATTGGTGAATGGGCTTCACCGAGCAGGAAAAACAGGCATCAACCTGGCAGTGGCTTCATGATCGGCTCACAATCAAACAGATTATCGAGTTGCCCATTTGTTTTCGTATGCATAGGTATTGACTGGTTGTACACACCTACCTGCACGAATTGGTCATTTGGGTTGACCAATGATTGTTTCTAGTTCGGCAGATGAACTCGGAACTTGATAGAATTCAGGCGACTCAACTGGAAGGATTCTACGCAAATTCTGAACCTGCACCATGAACCACTATGATTGATAGGCATGAAGAATCATCATGAATTATCATGAACCATGATCAACCATGATCCATGATCACTATCCATCATTAAGCAACGTCCTCCTTGACCCATCATCCCTGTCCAGCCACCACCTGGCCAGGTCTGAGCTTCCTCGTTTGCTTAGGTGCTGCTACCAATGTGAGGGACCTGGCACCCACTTGGTCCCTGGGGAACCCCAAATAGTCCACCCCAAAAGGATGTCCATTTGGACAAAGGAAAATGAGTGAAACAGTTTGTTTGGTTCAAACCATGGCTTAGGACCCAAATCGGAGGCCTCAAGGGCCATTCTTAAGATGTTTGAGATGCAATCGGATGATGGAGTCGAACCCGCCCGCAGCTCTATGATTCTTCTAGGAATGGATAAGGGGGGGCTGGCATGGATCCAGGAGTTACAAAATGCGAATGTAGACAGGCACATGTTTTGCAAAGATTTGCACGTACATGTGCATGGACAAATTGTTCATGCTGCACACATAGTTAGAAACATATATATATATATATATGTGAATTCATTCATGTAAAGAGGCGTATGCGCGTGTACATGTGTACGAACAACATCAAGTGCCCTCCGGATCAGAGGGCCCGGTGCGACCACTGAGGTCGTGTATAGCTTCAGTGGCCAGTGGATGTACTTTGAACTCATTGACACCATGGCGGAACCCAAGGAGCCGCTTTCCGGGGAGATGTGGTTCATGTAGATCCTGATCAAGGGCCTAACAACCCACGCTTATAAGTTTAGGTGGTGGGAATTATCAGTGGATTGTGATTCTGGGTAACCAGTGGATGCCATAGTTGTAGAACTTACACAACCATTGTTCCAGTTTTCAGGTACTGTAGAAGCTGCTGATATTGAAAATCTAGGGAGACCACTAGCTTCACTCACCACTGATGTCGGAAAGTCAAAGCGTAGCCTTGCCTTGAACCGATCTCTTGGTTGTTGGACAAATCCTGCAGTTGATCCAAATCGAACAGGTTGGTAGATGGGAAAATCTCGAAGTGGTGGTCAAAACAGCGTTTCCAAAAGGAGATTTTCCCATCAACCTGGTGATAAGAACGTGCCAGTATCCCATTGCAGCGGTGAGGGCCTCGTGAGTAGTTCTGGAGGCAGTGGAGGTGTGAAGCCTGATGAACTCGAAGTTGTTAAGCATGGTTGGGCACGAGGAATGGCACACATCCAGGGTGTTGAGGGATGCTGAAAAAAGCCATGACACCCCACTTCATTCCACAACTAAGGATGACTTCACCAATCTAACTTTCTGTTGTCAGGGAGCCAAGGAGCTAACACCACAAGACCCATATGTATGAACATGGATTTGGGCAACTGGCAGGTGACCATGAGATTGCAACTTTGGTGACTGAAGAGTGGGGATTGGCTGAAGCGAATATGGCTTAATCATCCGTACGGAAAAAACAAAACTCACTGGGTAAATGATCAACTGAGCAAGAAGCAATAGATGATCAAGTACATGACAAACAATCAGGTACGACCGATTGCTGCAACCATGAAGGTGTAACCAAGGTGGACTCGTGTCGGACTCAGCATCCAGTCGTGCTGTGGCATGACTGGTGCATCAAGCAGCGCAGCTGGGGGAATGGACTCTCCATGGGTTTCCCCACAGAGTTCCCGTTCCGCCGTGCCACAACGTCGGGTGGAAAGATCCATGCCTGCCATGTGGCGCTACCATGTGTGTTTTTGGGTCATTTGTGGGAATACCAGGGCAATATCTGTTGAATACCTAAAGAAGCATTTCGGAAAGAGCTACAATTGTGGTTCCTGTGTATGTGTTCATTAACTTCACTATCAATTAGACTCTCTGACCAACCATGTTCCTGCATGGTTTATGCATATACACATTACATACATTCATTCGTTTAGTTTAGAAACAACACACATATGGGGCATTTCGCAAAATAGGGGGTAACCCCCAAATCATCCAAGATTAGTCACTCATAGCAATAAACCATGAATAACATGGGGGGTTCCCAAATTTGAGAAACCACCATATTGACCTTATTGTTGCCTATCATCCTCTATTACTAAGCCTTATGAGCCACTCTGAAGCCTTGGCAAAAGTTTTGGGGTTCCCCATAGCTTCAGAAACCACCATTGGTGCAGGCGCGCAAACCTGGGAAGGGTCCTCTGCTCCCAGGACTTCCCCAAGGCCTTCCTAGTTGCAGGCGAGCCCCAGGAAGAGGGGCCCGCATTGAAGACTTTGGACCAAGAGATGTGGATCACTCTGGAGGGTGACTTTTTGAACCCAGATTTTGGCCCATTTGGGTGTTTTTCAAAATAGGGGACCCCCAAATCATCCAATGTTAACCATTTGTAGTAATAAACTAACCATTTGTTGGGTGTTCCCAATTTTAAGAAGCCCCCCATTTAGTTGTGTAATTAGGGTTTTGCTGCTGGCTCTGAGCTGTGGTTGTGTCAGCGAAAGTGCCGGGCGCCCTCCAACATTGGATGATCAACCAGTAAAACGACAGCAGGGCAAAGAGCCGCGAACATTGACCTCGTAAGATTGCAGCATACGGGGCATGTTCCTATTCCGAGCGCCGCATGTATAGATGGTCGATTTGAGTTGGGAGACCATAGGCGACTTCGGACGCAGGGGGTGTTGCCGTCCCTTTCCACCAAATTGTTTGGATTCATTTCAAAATCAGGATCAAATCATGGCATCATGGGTGGGATCGGTGAATGTGGAGCTTGTCCTTTTGCGGATTGTGTACCAGCGAGTGACCACGTTGATCCAAATCACTAAACATCACTAAACATCACTAAACATCACTAAACATCACTAAACATCACTAAACAGCACTGAACATCACAAATCCATCATGAATCCAGTATGAATCCATCGATGACACATCACTAAGCGTCATCAACACACCATTGACCGATCTTTAACCATGATGAACCGATCAAATTGCCTTCATTGATGTTCCATGATTGGCTCGTGAATTATTGATGCCCACTGCTGGAGACTGGCCTCAGGCCCGTTCATGTTGGCGACCTACCTGGCTGTAGTCCCTTGGACACTGCGCAAGGGGTAAACGCGCTAGAGGAGGTACCTCCGTGAAGACTCGTGATTATTTGATTTCAGGACTGGAGACGACATTTTTGTGGGATTTTTGAAGGGGATATCCATGTGACATTTAACATTGGCATTTTTAGGACGCAAAAGTGATCTGATCCCAGCTGCACTCATTAGGAGGAGTGAGCCTAGCAGGAGAATTGATCTTCAGATTGCACATGTCACTTGGAGAGACTGCCAGCAGTTTCATCATGCTGAGGCCATGCTGGGCTATTGGTTCGGCGCCGGAAAGATGAACCTCATCAACGGAATGCCTCATGGCCCCCTGCTACAGGCGCCTGGGGTGGAGGCACCGAGCCATTGATCTCCAGGATTGGTACGGCTGGTACGGCCCGCTGTGGTTTTTGAATCTCTGAGTCGCTGTTACTGGGAGCCGTTGGATTTGAAGATGCTAACCAGTGTGGATTGGTTTTCCGCAACTGGTGGCTTTGATGATCATCTACCCCTGAATGAGTCTGTTTTGAGTGCAGGCCCCAGCCTTGTAAAAATGCTCACCAGCCACGGCACGATTCTTTCAAGCTGATCGAGACAAGCATCCCGGACCTTTAACGCCATTATTTCTAAACATGAACCCAGTTGGAAAGAACCAGGGGTGATTTGCCACCCTTCACTGGTTGTTTTTTGATCATGGTCATGATTAGGGTTAAGATCTTCATGGTGATGCAGGTGGTTGCCTTGCTGCTCTTCATGCACGTGGTGATTGTGTACTTGCTCGGGCTCCCGAGGGAGGGGCGAGGGGCTCCTAACAGGTCTGGGCGCGCCTTAGAGCGACCGTTGAGCCGATGTTTGGCGGTTGCTGGGTAGTCAGTATCAGTTTAAGAAAGAGAGAACTGGTGACCAAGTTTAGAGGAATGACAGGCGTCTGAAGGTTTGGTACTACTAGTAACTAGTAGTCAAATGTCATTTGCACGGCATAGAGACATGAGCTTTGGGTTTTGCGTCAACTTTGGTACTACCGGGTTTTACCACCTATGAGAGCTGCTAAAGACCAGTGGGAGAGCTTCCGAACTTGGAGGGGAGACCGTGAACCCATCACCAACCGGACACCGAAACCCGAACGGTGACGGCTTTTCAAATTTAGCAAGCATTGGGACACCCATATGAATAGACCACCTTGAATATAGGCTTAGGTGTTTATCATTGGGGATCTTCCATTGGACTATGAAGCAAATAAGAAGTAAAATAAAACCAGATACCTCAATCATATACTTCCTAGTAGTTATAAAACCAGTGTTTCATGTTACCTCAATCATAGATGGTTGTTATTATTGAGGCACTCAAACTTGAAAGCCAACTTGGCTGATACAGAAGATGAAAGCGAAGGGTGAGACAGTGTAGTTCCAGCTCTCCTTGATGTTGGACCTGAGCTGAGGATCAAAAGCGTCGTGCTCATCCGCTACATGCATGGAAGATGCTGTCCAAGCCAGGCAAAGATGGGGCGCATTGATGCTTAGCCATGAATAATTAATATTGAACGATGGTCAACGATGGTCAATGATGGTCAATGATTAAGGTTGGTAACGATGGTCAATGATGGTTTCTTTCTGGCAGATTAACTAGGATTTTCTCTGAGCTCTTCTGAGTCTCCATCGCTAGGTTGATCTACCCGAGGGTACTATGGTTGTTTCTCAAAGTAGGGGACCCCCATTTATCATCCCCAGTTATAGTCTTCTTTAGATTATCAGCCTGGATGATTTTGGTTCCTTCCCAGTTTGAGAACCACCCAAGAGCCTGGATACCAACCACTGGCGTCCTCGGACACGGGCTTTCCACTGAGCCGAAAATCTGTGCCCTCAACTCCGGAACGAGTTCCCCCGAGCTCACAGGGAAGTTGTCCCGGCAGGGTCAACGGCCATGGCGTAGTAGTTCACCTCCCAACAGCTCCACTTTTGGTCATTTGTCGGATGTGAACAGCTGGGGTACGGGGTTTTGATTTGACCCATAGCCATATTGGTAAATAGTAATGGTTACTACTAATCTTCAATGCTCAGATAGTGGCCAATGGTGTTGTGAACTCGTTAAGAATCGTGAATAGTTGATGATGATGGTGGATACTGGTTGATCATGGTTACCAATGGTTAATCATGGTCTACTCATGGTTGACGGGAGATCCAGCTGTAAATAACCCCTTATAGCCCCTGATATTTGATGGTACATCGGCAGCCATGGATAAATTGATGCTGATGTACTGATATGGAAATACCCTTAGCCATTACTTCATTCAATCTGCAAACTTAACATTGATACCAATATGATATCTGTTAAACTTTATCATATGTAACTGTGTCTTTTTCCTTCTTCCAATGATCTAGTCGCTAAAGTTGATGATGCAGTTGCTGAACAGCACTGGCTTTGCTGTGCCTTTCACTTTACTTCACCCTACGTGCATCTTATTCGTTGTCACCGTCATGCAGGTGGAGCAGAGAAGTGTCCGCTCGTACCTTCAGCATGGAGGTTGGCAGACATGTTAGTGGAATCAATGGTCAGGAGGGCGTGGCCATGGCTAATCGTGGTTGGTGAACAATAGTGGAATGGGTACATAACCATCAACAATGGATACCTCCTTTGAGCAACCGTTATCGACCCTTGTCAGCCACTATGAACCAATATTGACCATCACAATTATTCACCGTTATTGACGATTATCAATCATTAATGCCCATTCTGAACCAACATTAGCCACTTGCAGGCATCAAGCATGTGCAATTAACGAACACGTAGAAGTTGGGTGTGCTCCGCCAGTGGAACACCGCCATCTTGGTAGTGCAACGGGATGGGCACCAACAGCCTACCAGCACCAAACATTGGCAGTTGAGGTTCGCAAATCAAACTGTCTTTACTGATGAGAAGATGAACTTACCTGATTTACTTGAAGACAGAGGGGGTTTTAGATCTATCCATCTATCTACTGTATCTAGCTATCTATCGATCTATCTATCTATCTATCTATCTATCTTTCTATTTATCTATGCAGATCTTGGAGGTACAATTGCATGTGTGCAGGCACATGCATGGATACATGGACATATGAACACATACACAGAGACATCCACAGATAAGCAGACACGCACATGTACATAAATGCATGCATGCATGCATACAAACATGATGATGTAAACCAAGACTTTGAACCTTGTCGGTTTATCGTTGTCAGAACAGGTTGGGGCCTTATGCTGCTGACCTTCAGCCTCTTGGTGTTTGGGGCGCCCAGATGGTTATTTGCTCGCAAGAAATCATATTGCGGTGTTTGCTACTGGACCTCCTACCGAAGAAAAATCAGATGGAGGTCATAGTTTGTCCGCATTGTTTTGTTCAATGCTTGAGATTCTTATTGTTATCGTGACCGCTAAAAGTAATTATTCCTGTAATGATCACTATTGCACGCTATTGCACTATTCTGATTATTGATGTGATCATTCCTACTATTTTCATTATTCTGCAGTATGATGACCATTGTCGTTACTGTTGCCATTGTTCCCACCATGTTCACTATATCAATGACAATATTCCTCCAACGATCATCATTCCTATAAGCACATTGGTCTGATCATCACCA
Organism: Symbiodinium kawagutii; assembly: GCA_009767595.1. Taxonomy (NCBI): domain Eukaryota; class Dinophyceae; order Suessiales; family Symbiodiniaceae; genus Symbiodinium; species Symbiodinium kawagutii. The sequence goes on from VSDK01009858.1 coordinate 26,326, forward strand.
CAATGATCAACATGTCTATTACTTCCACTATGATGATCATTGTTCACCATTAATAGCCATGATTGACCCCTATTCTTAAGCCATGATTCATTATTAACAGTAGTAATCATTACTATGATGACCATTCTGAACCATCAATAGCCATGATTAACCCCTACTATGATCACCACATGAAAACCATGTCTCGCTACAATACGACGAGATCAAGTTCCAGCTCCAGCTGTTGACCTCCGACACAGCGACCCCTGCGGTGATCCACGGTGACACCGTGGCGCGTCGCTCCTCCAAGGTCCAACATGGTGCCCTTCTTTTCGCAGCTGCTGGGCATCATTGGTGGCATCTTTGCAGGCGACGGGAAGGGGGGGGTGGTTGGTTGGATTTGCGGCGCCTGTGACGCTGCCAACGTTCGGAAAACAATGGCCTGGCGACGAGGATGATCTGATGATGATGATGATGATGATGATGATGATGATGATGATGATGATGATGATGATAAGAGATCTTTACATAAGTTGATAGGCCAAAGGTCACCTGAGTTGTGACTGATCGATGAGTTGTCAGTAGCTGCCTCTCACTTTTTGGGTGAATCAAACAGGGTAGACGAGAGTTGTACCTGGGACTGAAGAGGTGACGATGAAGTTTCCAGAATCGCTGATGGATCGTGGTTTTCTTCGTGGACATGGCCGCCATGTGTCTTTGTTTCATCTATGTCCAGGATTCTCGCTGATCCCAAAAAAAACCAGCCCCAATGCGTCAATGTATCTAATGATGTTTGGTAGCTAGAAGCTTTTTGGTCCTTCTCGAAGACCGGATATTCAAAAGTGTTATCCCAGCATTGACGAACGATCAAACTTTGTATCTTGGGGTTCTTAAGTGTTTGATGCACTGATTTTTAGTTTTAAACTGCTCGACCACAACTGATACTTGACTCTACTCCTGGGAAGAAGCTCACTCTGCAATTTCTGACCTTCAGAATTGGATGAAAGGGAGACCGGATGAGCAAACGTGCTGCAACCAAGAGCCCTGTTCTTTGCTTTGTTACGTGTTTGCAAACAGGATAATGTTTTGTGGCCTCCATGTTTTGCATGACTCTACAATCAATGAGACTCCGGATCAGAACCAGCCAGCGAAGGACCAAGTCTATACTGTCTAGTGATGGCTATACTGATGGGTGACTGCAAGAGTTGGGACTCCAACCACGTAGGTGCCACAATTTACAGCGCTGACCGAACGCAGTGTTCCAAGCAGGGCTCTTTTCGTTGGCATCCGCAGCTGTCTAACTGGGCTCATTCTGGGTCAGTGACCACCGCACCTACCTGGAATCCCTGCAGCTGGTCTCTTGGCGTGAAGTAAGGGCGGCTCATCTCATTGGAACCGGGGTCAAGTTCAAGAGTTTTCAAGAGTTGATACCGATGATGATGGTGGTTACAGCAATGGTCACAAGACTGACTACAATAACTTGGTATAAGAATGATGTTGTCCATGACTACTTGAGGAACTTGTTACAAATGTTGTCCCAAAACTCCAACACATTTGCGGATCGCTCATCAGCGCGCTGGGGCGAGGATTGATTTTCCAACATGGCGACCGAATCCTTCGAGCAGATGGATGCGAATCAGGTGACCTGAGGATGATTCGTTGTTCAATCAACCAGCCAGCCAACCAAGCAACCGACCAAACATCCAGCCAACCAGCCAACCAAGCAACCAACCAAACATCCAGCCAACCAGCCAAGCAACCACAAGCAATTCATCAGCCAACCAACCAATACCGTATTCAGAATGAGTTGGTGATTGGAGGCTGACAACCAGCGACAGCGACGACAACAACATGGTAACAGTACCAATGTTCAATATTGGCACCCATGGTCGATTGCGGTGGTACGTGCTAGATAGTGAATGAACTAGTACAAAAAAAAACAACAACAACAACAACAACAACAACAACAACAACAACAACAACAACAACAACAACAACAACAACAACAACAACAACGACAACAGCAACAGCAACAGCAACAGCAACAGCAACAGCAACAGCAACAGCAACAGCAACAACAACAGCAACAGCAACAGCAACAACAACAACAACAACAACAACAACGATAACAAGGATAACAACGATAACAATAACGACAACAACGATAACAATGACAACAACAACGACAACAGCGGCAGCAGCAGCAGCAACAACTCCACAACTAACAGAGTGGGCAGCGTCAAACAAACATCTTCGGCATCAAAGTATACCAAGGTGAGACTATTGTAGGGTCAACGACCCCAGCTGGGTATCCAGGTCTGCTGATTTCAGCTGTGTCTGCCCCAGCTGTGGCGCAGGATGGTGTGATCTCCCGGGAGGAGTTCATGTTCGGCATGATGGCGACTGGGTCGAGGTTGAGTTGTTGTAGCACAGCACTACCACCGCTGGGGGGTTGCAAGGCACATCAGGTCTCGAAATTGTCGTTCTTTTGTGCCGTTTTGGTGACTCGTCCTGATAAGTCAGAATGGACCATCAATCATTTCACAGGATAATTCTATTGATGACAAATAGCTTTGATGGATCTTTGATCATCTTGAAACATCTTGACAGATGGTTTGGATAGTTGGCTGATGGCAGATATGACTTTACCCTGGTGTAGGGTCTTGACCAAGCAATAGTGACCCAGGTAAGAAAGGTCCAATTCTTGACTGCTTATGCATCAAAGCAATGATTCGGTACCATGAAAGGACACCCAAATCCAAAGTATTTTTGAACAAACTCCGATCAAAACAGAGTTATTTTTCCAACTCCCCAAAACTGCAACTTTTCACCGGTTTCTTGTCTTTTGACGCCGGGGGGTCAGGGTGATTCAAAATCTTGCAAAGGAGGGGCTGTGGCCATGAAGAAGATTTATATGTATATATATATATATATATATATATACATATATACACATACTGTATGTAGATGCACACCTCTAATACATGCACATTGTACATGTTCATATTTGTGTCCATATATCGCTTCCCCTCCAAAAGAGAAGGGTCCATCATCGTTTGTTTGGTTCTTATTTCGCATCATTGCGAGGGGAAATCAATCTTCTACCGTCGATTTACATGACCAAGAAGAGTAGCCAAGATAGATTTTTCACTAGTATTGTTACCCACTAGCTATAGGCTAAACTATAGGCTAACTGGCAATCTTCTACCCCAATCGGATGGGTGCTACTCAGGATCGCAACCATGATGGGCAGATCTCTCGTGAGGAGTCGGGACGACCCAGTGGCGGTGTCGGGAAGGGTAGGACCCAGCGCAGTCCTCGTTGCGCCATGTGGGGAACGTGACGAGGTGAAGTGGTAGATAGGTCAGGTGTGGGCGAAAGCAGGTAGGTGAACATGATCAGGTGCGGGTTTAGGTCAGAAACTCACTGAAAGCAGGGAGAACATGAGAGGGCCGGTACCTATTCTACTCATTTGTTTTGGATATTTCATGGTTGCAACCGTGGATGATAACCTAACATGATTCTATACCCATGACATCGGTTATGTCAGTTACCATTCATGGTACCAGAAGCTGAGTGGGAAGATTGCCGACGTGGCTACAATCATGGGCTGGCATCCTTGCGGATTGCTATCCCACAGCTATCCGCATACCATTGAGGCCTTCCACAAACGAAGGCTACCTTGCAAGTCCCCAGCCACCAGACAAACATTCCACGGGAAAACCCAAGTTTCGCATACATTTTGGAAGGCTCCAAAGCCAAGTCAATTTTATTTACGTAGTTGGAATTGACCAGTTTCCATGGCTATCCCGAACTTTCTATGACTATTTTGGTCGGTAGTACCCATGATGCATGGCTGTGATGGATGGGTATTGATATGGAGAGACCCTTACATAACTCACATTGATGATGATAACATTGTTGCCTCCAATCCTATTATTGATGGCTAGCCTAATGATGGCCTTATCGATGGTTGTTCTGCATCTCTATGATAAATGGTCTTGCAAAAGAATATCACTGCTACTCACGGCTACATTACTGTTGGTGTGGTGTGTCTTGGAAGTATGTTAACAACTTATTCTTTCTATGGTGCATATCCCGCAAAATTGTCATTGCTTATAGTTTTCTATGTTTGCATTGTTGACGAATAGGTATATTTCTAATGTTGATGGCTCGATCAGTCTGATCTATGGTTATATTCTTCAGACATTGTGCCCCTGGCTGTGCACAATGCAGAATTCAATGAAAACGAGAGAACACCTTTATTGAGATGTTCACCTGCAAATCCTTGGTGGTATTTGGTGTTGATTCATACCCACATTTGTTGATTGTTGGTTATCATCCCCCAGTATGAACAGGATCAACTGTCAATAGCCATCTCAAACCATCATGAACAACTATGAACCGCTGGTAACCATCATTAATCGTCAGTATCGATCATTTACCATCACTACTAGACATCAACCATCGACAGACATGACATTTACATTCTCCGATACTAATCATGACCCATCATTAGCACAATATGAAGCCTATCATTGTCAAGAAGATTGGGCATCCATCAATTTTACCATTATATTACCATGATATTCTCTGTTGTTGCTTCGTTCAATCATTGTCTAACATCATCATCCATCGCCAGAATCCATTCTTCAACATAAGTAACCTTTATCAACCTTTATCAACCATTATCACCATAAGAAGGCCACGAACTTATCATGTGATTTAACCATCAACCTAACCATCAATGTTAGTCATCAAACTTAATCATCAGTGTCATCATAAAAGTCAACCACTATATTTTAGGATGCGAAAGTTACCTGACCATCAAATTGGCACCACAAAGAACCATCAATTTCAAGCATCAGTTCAACCATCAGTTTAAGTGTGAAAGGTAAGCACTATATTTATCGATGCAAAAATTGCTTACCCATCAATTTTACACCGCAAACAACTATCAATCTCAGCCATCAGTTCAAGCATGAAAGTTCACCACTACATTTGACCACAACGGAGCCATGACTCCCATCTCCCTGCTCGACGCCCGCTCCGGCGTCTCAGGTTCGAGGCTGCTATGGCCCCAGGCAGGTTGCGACGAGTGATGGGAAGTGGGGGACATCGTATGGTGTGAATCTGTGGTGAATCTATGGTACATATACGGTAATCATGGTGAATTCTATGGTAAATTATGGTGATTATGGTGAATTCTGTCGTGAAACTCTGGTGAATATATGGTGAATGCATGGTTCAAGACATGGGAAATCTATGGTTAAGAATGGGTGGTGGGTAAGGGTTGTTCATGATGGTTAATGATAATGGTCAGATGAAATTCATTGATATTTTCAATACTGGATAGTAATGGCTAGTACAGGCTAATGATGGTCAATTATCGTCATGGTCAGTCATGGTCAATTATATGGTTCATGATGGTTCATCATGGCGAAGTGATTACAAATGATGCTTAATGATGGTGAATGCGTGTTGTTCCTTCATAGCTGATCATGATCTAGGACGGAAATCCTTGAAATCCATGACGATCAAATCAAACCTGAGAGACGCGATTTTCAATCAGGCAAATCACATTCAGTTGGAAGCGTGCCCGGAAGCCACCCTACGAATACTGTCTACTATCAGCTGTTTTAGCTCATGCAGCAAATGTCAGAGCTAAGGCACGCTCAAATCAATGATGTTTCTCAAATTAGGGGATATGGGGTTTTCTCAAGTCATAGGGGAGCCGCAAAATGAAGGGTTCACTACTGAAAACAATGAACATTGGATCATCTGGGGGTTACCCCCATTTTAAGAAACCACCATATACCCGTTGCAGATATGAGTTGGATGCTTGAAGCCACCACCAAAATAGTGTTGAGAGCAGTAAACGCTATGGTTGGTTGATTCCCAGGGTTTTGTTGTTTTTCTTGTCAAATAGAAATCAATAGTTGTAAAACATATTATGAATCAGTTTTGACCAATTTTCGCCACTAATGTAATGGTTATATTTCTCCACTATCAGCCAACCGTGCTGTGATCATAAAGCATATGGGAGGTGCTTGTTGTACCATGCGGATTGATGGTCATATTACCTTTGCACCCTTCCTGTTGTTGGTCACGCTTGATGCATGTTGTTAATGAAAAGCAAGACACATGGGTGTTTCTCAAAATGGGGGACCCACAAGTCATCCCGTATTAGTCATTTACAGTAACAAATCAACCATTTTGGGGGCTCCCTATTTGAAGAACCCCCCACATCCCAATTTTGGTTGGATACCCGGTGCAATTCGCCATGCCGATACCTTAGCTCTTTTTCATTACCCGACCTGACCTGCGGCTATACACGTACCCCAATTGTTGCCCAGTTTTCTATCGTCACTTTTTTTTGACTGCCCTTTCATCAATCCAGATGAACCATGTCACATACCCGCTTTGTTTTCTTAACTCAACTTCCCTGCATTGACATAGGATTGAAATCACAATGGTGCACCTATCCCCAGACTATCCTTATCATACTGGTAAGACCTAGCATATACCCGCTACAGTTTCTTATATCCCGAGGTTCTCATGCTGATACCTAACCTATCTCTGTTGGCAGACCCATGGTATCTTGAAGATTGTATATATCCCAACAGTAAATAGTTTCCATGCACCATACCTATCTTATCTACCAATGAAAATGGTGCATGATATGTGACATCATTTACCCCTTGACACACTGTTTGATGGGTACAGATTGATTTCGATGGTGGTGTACAATCCTATGGGTATTCATGCTTCGGGTATATGGGGGTTTCTTAAATTAGAGGACTCTCAAAATGGTTGGTTCGTTATATACAATAAATGATTGCTATTGGATTATTTGGGGGTACCTCTATTTTGAGAACTCCCCATATCTATCCTATGATCATCAATCCTACCCTATGGCTACTCCCGCTTCAGGCACTGCAGGCACCATGACTTACGGCGCCGCTCCAGTGACCCGTTTCCGATGATGCGCCGAGCTGTGGGACCTTGTGGGAAATGATGATTTATTCGTGGTGAATGTATTATAGTGGTTGATGGTCAACTGATAGCCAGCAGTGGTTGATGGTTGTGGACGACGGCTGCTGGTGATGATAGACCAGGACTGTCAATGTTGGTTCAAACTGGCCAAGAACTGTCAGGCATACCTGCATTGATTCAGTGGATATTTGCAATCGACAGTTACATGTATGTGTGTATATGTATATATATATATACACACAGACGGGGGTTCTCAAAATAGGAGTACCCCTAAATCATCAAATAGTAATCATTTATAGTAGCAAACCATCCAATTTTTGGGTCCCCTATTTTGAGAAACCACCATATAGCTAACTAATGGTTGACTGATGCTTAATATGAACCCACAAAGACCATGGGATCTTCACAAGGGGTGCAGGCTATTGACCGGCAAACATGTGTAGAGATCTCTGTGCATATTCCCGTGTGCGTGAATATGCAGATGCAACGCAATAACAAGTGGGAAGATATGCGCAGTGTATGTTGATTCTTCCACCCTCAGGTCTAATAGCAAGGTTGAACTATTGCTGACACACGGATGTCGCTCTACAAACATTCATTGCGGGTATGGGGATGTCCTACAAGGGAGCATATATACACACAGACAGAAAGGAAAAAGCAATCTCTTTCACGACATAAGAGACAGTTATGGGCTCCGAGAAAGGTGGCGATGGACTCCCCAGATCCATGTCTGTAGATAGCACCTTGATGAACAGCCAGCTGAGGCCACCATGCAGACGGCTCCGGTGTATTCAGCTCCCACCACCTTCGCACAACCCATGATGTATGCAGCGCCTGGCGGTGCCGTGCCGGTCTACGGTGCCCCTATGCCCGGTGCCACCTATGCCGCACCGGGGCAGCCGGTCCCCACCATGATGGCTCCCACCTACGCGGCACCTGTGCCCAGCGCCGGTGGACAACCTCCTGCTGAGCCCGTGGGCACTGGCGGCACCGGCCCAGTGGATACCACCACGACCACCGTTGCTGGGGAGACCGCTGTGTTGACCCAGACCTTTCCCATCGCACCGCGCACCAGCCCGTTGCAGACCATCATGGGATCCGTCACGCAGGCGGAGGGGATGATGGAAATCGATTGTTAAAGATGGTGAACAAATACTCAAAACAAAAGCAGAAATCATGAGTTGGTTGACAGTGCAAAGCAATCCAGACTACATATGGTTTCTTACGCTGTGATCTTGAGAAGAGGAGATTGTATTGGAATCTACTCGAAGGCTGAAAAGGTCATGGTCAGGAGTGGTGGTCCAGAGAGGGCTGGAGTATTTGTTTGCCGAAGGGTTCCATTGTCGCATGTACATGATTAGATTCCCAGGCAAGTAGCAGACCTCTTTGCTGATGGACATGCAGAGCTCACACACACACATGTCCATAAATGTCTTTACAAACAAACATCAATCTGACAACATATGTGTGTGTATATATTTATTTATACATAGTTTCCTCTTTCTCTGTCTATCTATCGGTCTATCTATCAATCTAATCTAATCGAATCGAATCCAATCGAATCGAATCTAATCTAATCTAAACTAATCTAGTCTTATCCTATCTGATCTGATCTTATCTGATCTTATCTTCTCTTCTCTTATCTTCTCTTCTCTGATCTTCTCTTCTCTTATCTTCCCTTCTCTTATCTTATCTTATCTTATCTTATCTTATCTTTATCTTTATCTTATCTTACTCTGTCTATCTATCTATCTATCCATCTATCTATCTATCTATCTATCTATCTATCTACCTACACGGCCATACATACATATGTTCATATCTGAACATGTAGACAATACATCAGGGTAAATCACAAGGAGGTCACACCGCCCGCAGCAAGGATGATGGTGACATTTGGGGAAACCCTTCACTATTGACTCAGATTCAGCCTAGAGAATGATAAGGTACCAATGATCCCAGGAAAATGATTGTACTACACATCTATGATGGTTGCCCATATGTATATACATATATATATATGCATCTATAACACATAAGAAATACACCACACAGATACACATACATGCCCAAAATGCTATGGATATATACATATATATATATGGATTCTGGACCCATAGCCAGCGGTTTTGCAATGGATGTCAGAGCCAAAACTCGGATCAACAGTGAAGTTAGTGAAGATCAATGGTTTCCAGAAAGACCTGTGCACAGGGATGTGGCAACCGCACAAACTTGCACGCATGCATTGTCTTGACGATACCTGGGTTACCATGTGCATTGATATCTGTTTACATATGTCTACATAACATCCATATGTGACAAATATGCGTGTTTATAGAGATCTGTTTTGATTTGATACAACATGTATGTACATATATCTTTACATATATAAATACTTTTACTTATACTTATACTTATACTTGTATTTGTATTTATATTTATATTTATATTTATATTTGTACTTATATTTGTATTCATACATATATATATATATGCGTTTATATATGCGTCACTACTTTTCTCCGAGGTCTCCCAGTGATTCGCGATTTGCGGTCGCCAGGTGAAGGTTCCTGTGGAGAGCGTGGCAGATCCTTCGAGGGCCACCACCTCGTAGCTGGGCGGATGGAGGGCGTTGGTTGGTTGGTTGGCCTTGGTCGGTTGGATGGTTGGTTGGATGGATGGATGGCTGGTTGGTTAACCTTGGTGGGTTGGTTGGTTGGTTGCTTGGTTGCTGTTGAGACACAAAGTCACACTGCACCCACTGCGCACTACACCGCACTGCCAACATACTGTTTGGCTCAAGGCTCAAGTCAAAAGGTCCACTGCTGCTGCTAGACTGTGACTGTTGGTTGTACTGGAGAAAGATCCTCGAATTTTGCATGGTAGCGGAGCACTGACTCCAGCTGCAACTGTAGATCAAGACTGAAGCAATGGCACAGCTTGGTGAATCTGGATCACTGGGAGGAAGCAACAGGCTCCCACTGCCTGACAAGTTCAATGGCAGGATGGAACACTGGGAAGACTGGAGCTGGTCCGTGAAATCCTACATAGCACTGTTCAAGACTGAAGCTGTAGAAGTGATGGAACAATGTGAGACTGTGGCAACTGCGATCACTGATGAAAGACTGGAAGCTTTGGAGACTGAGAGGCCAGAATTCGTTGATGCTGGCTTAATTCGATTTAGTCGACAACTGCACTACTTGTTAGCACAGCTCACAACTGAAAGTGCCAGACTGGTGGTAAGAGGAAACACTGAACTGAATGGTTTTGAGACATGGCGCTTGTTAGCTCGAAGATTTTCACTACCACGCACTGCACTGGATATCAGTCTACTGACAAAAGTACTGGAGTTCAAGTTCAGGTCTGACCACTTCGAACAAGACTATAGTGAATGGGAAACACTGAAGGCCAGGTACGAAAGACAAGCAGGAGCACCACTGCCCGACAACATCCTGGTAGCAACACTGTTGAACAGAACCACTGGCCCACTGCAACAGCACTTAAGACTGAATGTAAGAACAATGGATACATATGAGGCTGTGAGAGAAGTGATCACTGCGTACTACCAATCACGACATGTAGCAAACTTTAGGAGCGTGGACACTGGAGGCCCGGCACCTATGGATGTAGGAGCACTGTGGCGAAAAGGAAAAGGAAAGAAAGGTAAATGGTCGCCCACTGGTTGGATGAGAGGCAAAGGTAAAGGAAAAGGACTGAAAGGAAAAGGACAAGTGAGAGGTTGGCCTCCACTGAAAGGAAAAGGATTCAAAGGCAAAGGAAAAGGAGGAAATGCTCCCGGAGGAAATGCTCCCACTGGACACAAAGGAGGAAATGCTCCCACTGGATACAAAGGAGGATGGGCTCCCACCGGAAAAGGAAAAGACAGAGGAAGATGTTGGAAGTGTCATCAACGTGGACACATTGCTGAGAACTGTAGAAACGTAGCTGTTCTATGTGAAGATGATGTGTACACTGACGAAATGGAGGAAATGCTCCCTGGAGACACTGAATGGTTTGACTGGACTGGTGCACTGACCTATGACGACTGGAGTGATAATGTTTATTATGACTGTTACCAGGACTCAGACTGGTTGGATGACCAAGACTGGTGGACTGACTGTTGGGATGACAACTGGACTTGGGAGATGAGCAATGCTCCCAATGTGCCTCCAGCACTGCCCCAACTGCAGAACACTGCAGCGTCCAGCACTGCAATGAGCTCAGTCGGTTTCACTGCAGGGAACCTAGCTAGTTCTCCTGCTGTCACTGCCACACCACACGTTTCAGCTGTTCATGCAAACAACGTGACTGAAGCTGAGACTGGTGACACACATGAGCATACCGATACTGTTTCCACACGTGCAGGCACACGCACTGCCCAAAGGAGACCCAGCACTGCAGGTATGTTCATTGCAACTGTTGCTGTACTGAATTCATTTGGTCAACCTCAAGGGTTACCACTGATCCCAGAGACTGTTTCACATACACTGGATGTTCCTCACATGGATTTTCCCACTGCACTGCAACATGACACACCGCATGACACACTGAGTGAGTACCATGACCGCTGCGTTGCCTCTGTGGCAAACACTGAGCACTGGATTTTGTTTGACTCTGGAGCTGCTGCACACTGCTGTCCCACTGGATATGCACCAGAATATCCACTGCTACCTGTAGGACCAAATCCACCTCGACTCAGAAGTGTCACTGGGAAACCACTGAACATCCTAGGACGTAAGATTATCATGTATGACTGTAATGGAGTAACACTCACTGTGAATTATTACGTTTGTGATGTTCCTTTCTGTCTGGTTTCTGTTGCAAGGTTCTTACTGCAAGGTTGTTGGACTGTTCTTGGAAAAGATTACTTGAAACTCATGACACCCACTGATGATACAATCGACATCACACGACATGGCACACTGTTGTACCTCACACCTTCCTCACTGGTACCATATGATCCTCAGGTGATGGCTGAATACGACAAAAGGTTGGAAGAAACAATGAAACAATTTGGAGATGAACTGAACTGTGTTGATTTGCAAACACCAGCAAGCACTAGCACTGATGCAGTAGAGCAATTGAAGACACTGATCAATGCTATTGAGCCAAGAGTGCACTACCACACCGACACATGGCAACTGGATGAAGCAAATCACACACTGACACGTATTCATAAACGACCTCGACGTATGATGTTCATGCCTAGGAACACAGACTGCCCTGTCACACTGGACAGACTCAACGGAACAAGAATCACAACAATGAACTTTGGTGAAGGTAGAGTTGAGACTGTCACTGAAGATTTCAGAACGCTGTTGAACCCAACTGAAATGAAAGGTGAGCACTGGAAAGGCAAGACTGTCTTTCAACTGAAGGTCACAGGACCACTGAAGCGCAACACCACGAAAGGACCAGTCAGAAGACCGGAAGTGTCTTTTGAAGAATCAACTGAAGAACCAGCTGAACTGGCAAAGCATGACACTGAGAAACCATCATACTCACTTCCACATACTGTAGATGATGCTAAGCTGATCACTGACAGACTGCTAGCGCACAAGACTTGGGATGATGAACCATTTCGTGTTTTGCTTTTATCACTGTTTCAAACTCCAGACCCTCAGACTGGAGAAGTGAGAACTGCTGATCACTGGTTCCACACACCTGTCGCATGGATACGTTTTCATCACACTGCACGTAGAGAACTATTTTATCCTGATGATACTGGACCTGACCACTCACAGTTAGGTAATCTTAGGATGACTGTTTTCTTTCGTACTAGTGGTGATTTGGATGGACATGTTCATACTGATGACTGGAGGACTGAGGACTTGACAGAACAATGGACTCCAAATGTCGCATGGACTGGACTGACCATCTTTGAACGACCAGAAGAGACGATCACTGTTGAACAAGAGACACACGACAAAGCAGCTAAAACTGCAAAAGGACTTCCTAGTCCAGGTGAACCTACTGCCCAGCAACGAGCTGAACACTGTTTGACTCACTTGCCATACCGCTCTTGGTGTGAACACTGCGTAAAGGCTAAAGGCAAGGAAAGGCAGAGTAGGAGACACACTGATCGACAACCTGTCATTCAAGTGGACTACTCCTTTGTTTCAACTGGTAAAGATGTCGAACAAAGAACCGTTTTGACTGCCACTGATGTTCAAACTGGTTTGTCTACCTCGGTTGTAGTACCTGCTAAAGGCAGACATGCGTACAGCATGGCTGAACTGAAGAAGTTTGTGTACGAAACTGGTAGAACCTTCGGCATTTTACAATATGATCAGGAACCGTCACTGAAGGCACTGGTGAATGATGCTGTGAAGGAGCTAGGAGGAATGAGCACTCGAGCAACACCAAAGGACTGGAAACAAGCTCACGGATCAATAGGTAGAATGCAGCAAACACTGTTTGGACAAGCAAGGACACTGCGACTGCAACTGCAAGAACACCTAGGTACTGAGATCAGTTCTGATGACTGTATCCTTCCTTGGATTGTCAAACATGCGCAATTCCTGTTGAACCGATACATGACCCATGAAGATGGCCAAACTTCCTACTTTAGGAGATGGAAGAAAGACTATCAAACTGGTTTATGTGAGTTTGGTGAAACTGTTTTGTTCCGCATCCCCGGTAAGCTACGCGAAAAGGCGAGCACTGCCTGGCTCGAAGGCATTTGGCTAGGTAAGGACACTGAAGCGGATGAAACACTGGTTTTCGCGAACGGCGCAATGCACAAAGTACGCACTGTTAGACGCGTAATACCATCAAAACAATGGAACAAAACACTGCACGCCTCACTGAACGTGACCCCATGGGATCCAAAAGGTAAAGATGTCACTGACAC
>VSDK01009858.1:53984-81655 GCA_009767595.1 Symbiodinium kawagutii
AGAAGAGTTCCATTCCAAGGAGAAAGCAGAGTTCTATTCCAAGAGAAGGAAGAGTTCCATTCCAAGGTCCAAGAAGAATTCTATTCCAAGGAGAAAAAAGAGTTCTATGGCAAGGAGAAAGAAGAGTTCTGTTCCAAGGTCAAAGAAAAGTTCTGTTCCAAAGAGAAGGAAGAGTTCTATTCCAAGAGAAGGAAGAGTTCCATTCCAAGGTCAAAGAAGAATTCTATTCCAAGGTCAAAGAAGACTTCTATTCCGAGGAGAAAGAAGAGTGCTATTGCAAGGAGAAAGTCAAGTCAAGTCAAGTCAAGTCAAGCCTGTGAGCTCCGGATTGGAGCGGCCCATTTAGGGCACAGGCAATGGCACCAATGAAATATGTACAATAATGCACAGGCACAATGCTCAATGTGCTAAATTTCCTGCAGTAAAATCTATAAACTCGTCCAAATACAAGCGCCACAAGCTTCGGTCAGTTGCCATAGTTTGCCAATCGCCTAACCCTTTGTAGCGGCAAAATGTTTGGATTTGTGTGGGCCATGTGGCCGCAGGTCTTCCCAACCGAGCATGCTCGCCAGAGGAAGGGGTCCAAGTCAGAATTCGTTTTGCCCAACGTTGCGAAGAAAGTCCTGCTATGTACCTTGCCAATGTCCAATGCTGAGTCAAACACACCCGTGACCATGTAGGAACGCCAGCATTTGCAATTTGATCTGCCGCCCGTCAAAGCAACTGATGGAACGAATTGTTTGTGAACTCTGTCGCACCGGCCGCCGACCATACCTGCATGAAGAAGAGCATCCTCAAAGATTTGCATTGACATGCGGTCAGTTTCGCACAAACATTGGCGTAAATGGGCATGAAAAACATCAGCCTCTCCACTTGTAGAAAGTATAGGTTTCCAATGTTTCAAATTTTTTCGCTTTGCATTGCCCTGTGATTTACGGCCAGCTGTCTTGATGATAGCGTGTACGCACCGATGATCCAACCCGATCGGAAACTTGGAATCAACCCAGCTTGCAACACCCTCAGCTCGCAGAGATGTTAGAATGAAATCCAATTGCGCACGTGGGTTGTCAGAGTACCGCTGGCAAGTCCAACAGTCATTGATGTCCCCATCCGGGTTTGTGCGACTAGCAATGCGCAGGCCATTTTGTAAAACAAACTGCGCCAACAAAGTTCCTCGAGCATTTCGTGGGCCAGTGCCCCAGCTTCCGAGACAATCTGCATCTTCGTGTGGCAACAATGCACCAACACAAGCATTAAAATCTCCACCGATCACTGGTATCCTCCCTTCTCGCATGGATTGTTCCATTGTCATTTGCAAAATTTCGTGCATGTGGTCAACTTCGTCGTCCTCTGCCCACGAAGTTGGAAAGTAACAAGCGAAACATGCAAAACCTTTCCCACCAAGGTTGAATTTCACACAGCACAACCGAGGACCAAATGCATGAAAAGATACATTGAGACATCGGCTCAATAAAGATCGAGACAAGCAAATTCCAATTCCACAATGGCCCTCGTCACCTGCCAGGAAAAGTCTGTGTCCACACGGGGTCTCAACAATTTTTTCGCCTTCCTTCCGCCAAGTTTCGCAAAAGCAGAATGCATCAAATTCATGCGCCGCAAGTTCAACCAAGAAATCTTCAAATCTGGCATCGCTTCGGATGCTCTGGACATTTTTTGTGACAACATGCAGAATAATGAATTCCTCACCTTGATGCACATCATCCGTCGGCCCAGGAGCAAGTGTCATACCATTTCCATGGCCAAACTGTCTGTAAACATCACACGGTCGAAATTTCTTGTCCTATTCCAGCTCAGCGAAGAAGGAGTCCAACGCTTCCCGCACGCCTTCGCTCACCACAACCTTGTCCAACCATTGGACGGAACCATCATCATTGAAGAAGGCCACGGGCAACAGTTTGCCATCCGACTTCACCACCACCTTGAACACTTTGTAACTGGCAAGCACGCCTTTGGCAGCAAAACCGTCCAATTCCAAGGTCAAAGAAGAATTCTATTCCAAGGAGAAAGAAGAGTGCTATTGCAAGGAGACAGAAGAGGTCCATTCCAAGGAGAAAGAAAAGTTCTATTCCAAGAGAAAGAAGAGTTCCATTCCAAGGAGAAAGAAGAGTTCTATTCCACAGAGAAGGAGGAGTTCTTTTCCAAGGTCAAAGAAGAATTCTATTCCAAGGAGAAAGAAGAGTGCTATTGCAAGGAGACAGAAGAGGTCCATTCCAAGGAGAAAGAAAAGTTCTATTCCAAGAGAAAGAAGAGTTCCATTCCAAGGAGAAAGAAGAGTTCTATTCCACAGAGAAGGAGGAGTTCTTTTCCAAGGTCAAAGAAGAATTCTATTCCAAGGAGAAAGAAGAGTGCTATTGCAAGGAGACAGAAGAGGTCCATTCCAAGGAGAAAGAAAAGTTCTATTCCAAGAGAAAGAAGAGTTCCATTCCAAGGAGAAAGAAGAGTTCTATTCCAAAAAGAAATGGAAATCGGAAAATTTCAGGTCAAGATTCAGAAGATGCCTTCAGACTTGAGAGCATGGCATTTGACATTTTCATCGAAATCATTGACATGAATTTTTGATCAAACATTAGAACCTACTTGATTCCCTACCCCAACCTTGTTGTCCATACATGTTCTATCTGGGGTCTATGCCGGTGTAATTTTTTGATGATTAATCATCAAGCAACCATTAGGAATTGCAACTGCGTACAATCATTGTTGTATCCCTATGTATCCCTATTGTTCTTGCTTATACGCCCGTGATCATTGAAGCTATCATCGACCACGAAGGGCAGAACTCCAAAGAAACAGCACCTCTGCCGTGCCACAGGTGCCAGTGCCAATGCAGCAGGAGGAGCAGGTTCACGTGCCCAAGATCATGACCCACACCCGTGCCTTGGACGACTTTCTTCCGAGCTGGGTTGGCCATCCTTGCAGAGTTGAATCAGATCTGAAAGTTTGGCGGTGTAACCCATCAACCCATCAACCCACAGTGGTCTCCTTGGCAGATTCAACAAGACTATCAACCCACTAGCACTAAGTAAATGGTAGCCCCTTGTTCGGAGACCATGCGCAATGATGCCCCCAAAAACCAGCGGAGGCCTGGCATCGACCATCCTTCGTATCTCAGGCCATCGTTAATCACAATGAGAAGACGAACATGCTGACAGCTTTAGACTTATTGGGTGCTTGAGATGACTTGGACATAGGGCCATATGGGTATGTGACAAGCCATGATGGTACCCCCAGTCAACCAATGATTTCTAGTAAAATGATCATTTTTTGGTGGGGCCCATTGGTTGCCCCATGGCTTGGCACAAACCCATATGTTTTTTGGATCATTGGATGTCAATGGTCAAACTGTTGATAAGCCTTGTCATGATATCCCAATTGTTTGATGTAGGGATGTTTGAGGTCCTTGGGAATTTTTGCACGATACTTGTTTTATACCTGGTTTTTGCAGATCTCCCCACAGAGCGTCTAAAACGTACGCCGCGAAACGAACCATTCGCTTCAAAGTGGAAAATTTGACCAAATTTTGGATGACCTCCATGCTTCATGAGCCGAAGTTATTTGCCTCCTGGTTGATATCCCTGCTTTTCGATTGGTGTTGTTGCGCAAGCGGCCTCCCCAAGTGACATCCTGGTTGATTAATCCTGGCTGACTTGCGAACGGTTGGTAAGCCCAATGGCAAGTTTTGATCATCAGTTGGCAACCTACTGTGTCCTGCATATTATATGCTTGGCTTTTAAGCTACTATATCCTGGTTATATACAATTTGGGTAAAACCTATCCTGCTGATCGTATACATGTTGGGTATCAAGGCACTGTAGGATAATTATAAAATCACTGTCCTGATATGCGTTGTGGGCATACTACATCCTTAGCCAATTATACATTAAGGATGTTGATGGCATCAGTTGCTCATTATCCTTAGCTTGTAAATACTGTATCCTCCCAATTGTCTACAATATCCTGGGTTTGCCTCCTACTTATCTATTATATCCCGGGTTTACCACTATATCCTGGGTTTACCTCCCAATTCTCTACTATATCCTGCTAATCACCCCCGGCTGTTTCGCTTATGAAGATCTCGTTGGGTGCCAAGGACAGATCCATCAGCAGGTGGTGCAAGACGTCGAGGTGCCAGTTCCAATGATGGAGGTGGGGCCGGGGCACTCGGGGCATGGCCGGTGGGCGGCGCCTGGGTTGTGCTTGGCAGTGGTGAATCATGGCAGTGATGATGCTATGGGGTGGTTTTTGGTGGTTGATGATAGGTGAATTGATAGCTACAGATAAGTCAGTGATTGCTACAGATAATGATGATAGGTGAATTAAAAGTGATTTAATTGAGAAGTCAATGCTGGCTACAAATGATGGTGAATGATGGTTGATGATGAATGATTGATGATTTAGCATTGTTGCTTTCGGGGCTCTTCATGGCTAATGATTGGTTGATAATTGTTCAGGATTGACTGTCAATGGTTGGAAGATCCAGAATCATAGGCCACCAGCTGAATGGTTTGTGGGAGCCAACGAAATCGGTTTCTGGTAGAATTGGGGTGCTCTCACGGTAGTAAACATGGTCAATTCTGGTAGTTGATGGTCAATAGTGGTTAATCATGACTGTGGACTTCTGATGGTTGATAGTTATCCTTATTTATTCAGCACTGACTGGGGTTCATGGTTAATTCGTTCTTGACACCATTGGCGACAACTTGCGTTGACCGTCGTTGTTCTTCAAATTGCTTGGCCATGATGAATCACTAGTCATCGTGAACTCACGGTTGTCCATGGTCTCCACCATAAATCAGCCCGTGGTCTGCAACTGGCCTTGCGCGCTGATGGATCCAGGGGGTTCCATGAGCCCCAGGTCCTTGGGTTGGATTTGTGGTGGGTCCTTGTTGGTTAATAAGCCACTTAACCACACATATACCTACCCATTGGATGTTTAATAGCTAGTTATATCTGTAGTTTTGGTTACAGTAGGCTCATAGTAGAGTTATTTCTCTTTGAATTAGTATAGTTATATCTATACCCGTTAGTTTAGCAACTAAGCGTAGTAAAGGTAGTTCCCAAACGTGAAGCGAAGCTAAGTTCGGAGGCACTGGGATAGTCCTTGCTCCAGGAGGTGATGGTGCACGTGCCCAAGATCATGACCCAGACCCGTGTGCGCCATGAGCACGTGGAGCAGACTGTCGAGGTGCCCATTCCACAAACCCAGGTGAGGTCCGCGCGCGGCGTTGTTGAAGCCTGTGGAGTCGTAGGAGCCTTTCTTTGAGCAAGCCTATGGAAACTATAGGAAACTTCGGAAACAAAGCCTTCGGCTTCAGCAAAACTCCAAATCAGTGGATGGTTTGAGCCCTAGGGCCTCCCAGTTTTGAATTGGTGGAAATTAGTTTTTGCCTAGGAACAACCACATTTTTTGGTGGGAATTCATTTTTGGTTTTCATTTTTTGGCTCATACTTTAGGACTGAGCAGTGACCACGCTTTTCCGATCTTTCTTGGGTTGTGCTGGTTTCCCAACTGTCAGAGCTGAAAGTATTCAGCAAGACCATCTGGATTATCTCGCCAGGTACTATTACATACATATGACTATTTCTCAAAAAAGAGGTACCCCTACATCATCCTTTACCGACCATTTGTATTAATAAATCGTCCCTTTTTGGGCTTCCCTATTTTGATAAACCACCATATATAGTTTGTACATACCCTTTCATTGTTGATTATCCCCTATTGATCATGACAATCCTCTATAAAACCATTACTTGAGAACCATTATTAGCCCTATGCATCCCTATTATTGACCATTCTACTCCCCTATGAAACCACATATTATCACCGGCCACCAAACACATGCAGCTCACACAATCTCTGCAGGAGAAGGTGGTTCATGTGCCCAAGGTGATCACGCAAGTGCCTTCGTCACGAAACTTGAAGGTGCTCTCTGCACCCTGGGGGCTCGGCGTTCCCCGAAATGACTCGCCGAGCACCTCCAAGCTGACCTGTGCTCGAAATGCCGAGCCGATGGCCATGGGGCTGGTTACCTGGGAAAGTGGCTTGCGGTATGCGTAACTTGCTCAGTGCATGGCTTAAATGATGCTCCAATGATAGTAATGATGTTATGTGATGATTAATGATGGTTCAATGATGATTCTTCACGTTTCGTGATGCTTAATGACGGGGATAGAACCACCGTGGCACGCTGCACAAGCTGATAGACACCAAGGGCTGCTGCTTGTGCTGAGGAGCGAATCACTCAGCAGCCAGTTGAGACGACCAGAGAGGTGCCAATTCCAATGGTGCAGGACCGGCGAGCAGCAGCGAGCAGCTTGAGAAGTGACAGATCTATGGCTGATATGACCATTGGGCTCCCTTGCCAGTAAACCCAACAAATCTGACAATGGGCGTACCCAAGCAGGCCACGTGTGAGGATGGGTGGGTTCCAGGGAAACACAGCTGTTTGACAAGGGAGGCAAAGAGGGGCAAACGGCATGACTGGGATGTAGATGCCCATGAGGGGCAGATGTTTAGGCTGTGGGTCTAAAGTCATGGCATAATTTGTACCATCAAGAAATTTGGGCGGTGATTTTTGTCGTGCGTCAGCCGAATAATTGGTCTGATTGGCCGATGTGACAGTAACCTTATTCTTGAGAGGTGGCTTGAATACATCAAACAATTATCTACCCTTCGCAATATTGAACTACCCTAACCTCCCCTAAAATGTGTAGATTACCGCTGATTCTGCGGGGCAATACCATCAGATGATCACCATCTTGGGAAACCATGTCAATGGGGAAGCAGCTTGGCGTGACTCCTTAGCACCTGGGCTGGGAGATGCTGGGAGCGACGCGACAGGAGCAACTGGTGCATGTGCCAAAGGTGGTGCAGCAGGAACGTCAACATCACTTCCATGTAGAGGACACTGGCGTGGCTGCCGAATTTGGTTGCGCTTCAACCGACTGGTATGAATGAAGTCGAACAAAGTCTGAAGTGTCTCCAAACTGATAAGTCACTTTCCAGCTGGGTATTCCTTGAATTGTTTAGGAAGACCTGCAACTTTAAAGTTAGGTGCACCAAACTTGATCAAATTTCTATTGCGCAACATCTCTTGGATCCCCAAGCGTTTGGAGACGACTTTTTTAAAACAATTTCTTTGCGCGGTTCAGATGGTCACGTTCAGATGTTTGATGGTCACGTTCAGATGTTTCGTCCGTTTTTCTTGGTTTTGCAGACTGGTCACGTTCAGATGCTTCACCCCAGTCATCATCAGATTACTGGGAGCTGGGGAGAGCACCCGTACTCGTACCAAGTTACGATGGAATGAGCCATCAAGTGGCCATCGGAGCATCATTTAGCCATCATTGAACATCACCCATCTTCATCAACCATGACTATCAACCATACATGAAGTATCATTTCACCATCAACAATCCACTTTCCATCATTAATCACAATTTAAGGATCAAGAATCAATCAGCCATTCAGAAACCATCATAAAACATCGTTCTTGACCATTAGCCAACATGATCGACCTTCGGTGTGAAATCTTTGGCCTTGGAGCCCCACCGCTATCCTGGCTCACAAATTTTGCCCAATAGCCAGGGATGAACGGCTCATGGGTTACCACGAGCAGCCATTCTGGGTGCCAGTCAAACATCAGCTGCACTGGTTGTTCATGGCCAGTTGAGGTGAAGCCTTAGGCGGTGGACAGTCTCTGAGTCTGTCTTCTGACAGTATTCATAAGAGAAAGTATTCTTTTGAAGGATTGATCAAGGTATCATGTATGAGAGATATTCTTCTAATAAGAGAGAGTATCATGTATGAGAGATACTGATTACGAAGGGTTGATCTTGGTATATCTTGGTGCACAATGCTGAACCCTGGTAATCCCATGAAGAGATACTCATGGCAAATCATGCTTAACCACAGCAAACAATGCTGGACCATAGCAAACCTCTTAGGAGATACTGATGCCATGGTTTATCCTGGTGGACCATGCATAACCATAGTGAACAATGCTAGATCAGCTCAGGAGATGGTGGACATTCCCATTGAACAACCCATTGAGACTCCGGTCCACGTGCCTTTGGCCACTTGGCGTGGCAGCGTAGCCAACCACGCAGCCAACCAAGGATCCACCCACCGAACCACCCAACCAACCATCCCAGGTCCAGAAGGTGGAGCGCATCGTGCACAACCCAGTGGACTTGGTGGTGGAAGTGCCCAGACCTGTTGTGGTGGAGAAGTCCGTGCAGGCACTGGTGGGCACGGGTGATCTTCAAGGGTTGGGTGTAAGAGCGCAGGGGGTGCACGCTGGGTGGAGAGAGTAAACACAGCATATATGATGAGTGCATCCTTCTGGTCACTTCTGTTACTGTTTCCTTTCTTCCGGCTCCAGCAACCAGGAATTGTGAGGGGAAGTACGAATTACCTACCCTTGTGGTACACACACAGAGACACACTGATACACATGTATATAGACATATATGCACATATAGATCACTAAGATCAACGGCCAGACAAAGCCGCGGCCACTATCAACTAGTATCAGCCGGGATTCCCATCCTGAAGGATTACTTGGTACGGGCCCATGCCCGGTGTTTCCCTTGGCTGTGCCTTTTGCGCTGGTCATTTTCCAAGGTCAACGTTTAGAAACATAGATAATCATGACGGAACACTGTTTCACATGATGCACCATGATCAGCCATGATGAATCACTGAGAATTGTTTTGAGCACAACTAGACCTGACTAATCATGAGCCATGACATTGCCTGCTTTCGATTTCCCACCAGCAGCACCACCGCCACCACCGCCACCAGCAGCAGCGCAGGTTCCCATGATCCAAGTGGAAGAGAAGACCGTGCGTGTGCCAAAGGCGCAACTCCGCTGGGAACCTGCGGCCCTTCGGGGCCCTTCGGGGGGGCGGATAGGTTTCAAGTGATGGTGAACTAATGGTTGGTGGTCATGGTTGATGATGGTTGAAGATGATTGATGATGGTTGATGATGGTTGATGTGAGTTGATGGTGGTTCACTACTGGTAATCCAGCTTAGACTTAGCACTGATCGGTCACCTCGGTCTTGAGTTTTTCCAAAGTCTAGTCACTTTCTGCTGCTTTGTCATGCCATTTTGGCACAGAAAGTGCAGAAATCTGTCTCTACATGTCTTGATTTGCTTTGGGATCTGATGTTGCCATGGCCAAAAGCCAAAAACTCTTGCATTCCCCACTGTGAATCCATCATGTTAGAGTATAAGCAACATAGTCGATCAATGATGATGGCTAGTGATGGTTAATGATGGGTCATGAGTAACCAATGGTCTAGACATATTGACCAAGCAGAAAACAATTTTGGGTGCGTCCTGATCAATCTCCAGAAGCACCGGCATTTGGACAGCGAGTTTAATCCATCGCCACCGGCTCCCAAGGGTTTCAACATGGCTGTCGATGCCAACCGTTGATGAGCTCGATCACCATGTTGAAATCCTGTGATCCAACGGTTCGCTGGCTGGATCATCCACCATTTGCAGATCATTGACCTAGGGAAATGGGGTCGGGAACTGGTCGTTTTCCACTTGCCATGTTGGATGACTCAACCGATTCGGGTGGCAGAAGTAGCGTTGAAAAGGATTTTGTTTTTTCAATCCCCTATTATTAACCATAACTCATAAGTCATAAGTCATAGGCGCCCTATATCCCTTGGCAGGTGCTGAACACCGTGGTGGACACCGTGGTGCAAAACCGGGTTCAAAACATCCACATGGTGCGTCCAATGGTGGAACCTTGGCGAGTCGTCTCGATCGGGGACGGAATGGGTCTCCAAGCATAACTTTTGGGTCCCCTGTGGCTTGAGAAACACCCACATATGTATGATACAAGGCAAACAACATTCAGTACTGATAATCTAAGATGATTTAGAGGATGTATGGATTTATATATGGTTCCAACTTCCAGGAAACGCACCGGCTACTGGGGATAGATCCAGCTCGTAAACACACCCATGCTGCTTTTGGTTGCTATTGGTCATTGCTTGTTCTTCACCAAAACAAACTGTCAACGATCCATGCTTGTTTACCATTAGTCAATGGTTATTAATTCCTTGGTTTATCGTATCACTTTGAGCGGCCTCACAAGTGCAGGAGATGTGTAGCTGAACTTTTCGACCTAAGGAAACAAGCAGATGTCGAGATGACAACACACCATGAACATCAACGTTCCTAGCCCACCAAGAAGTTTGTGACACCTAAGGGTGGCTAAGGGGGGGAGTTCAGAGCCTCAGCAGGTGACGCAACATGCTTCGTGAAGCAATGGCTTGGGATTACACCAAGGGATAAGCTTCATCCTTGGTCGACATTTTGGTGCTTCTACTGGCGGATGATCTACATCACCCACTAATTTTCCAGCAGTTATCGATTATTCGTGCTTACACTTTACCAACGCACAATCTACCATCAATTAAACACACATCATCAATAATTAGTTACCCATGAAATATCCGCGATAAAGCGTTAATTTTATTCATCAACCAACTTCATGATCAGGTTTCGTTCAATGCACCATCACCAACTACGTGGCTTCAACTGCCTAGGTGCACAAGGTGGTGCAGAGAAGGAAACCCATCATCCAGGAGCGTGTTCAGCATGTGCCCAAGGCAGGACAGCTGGGTGGGGTCTGTTATGATCCTCTGGATTCATATGGTGGTTTCTCAAACTTGGGGTCCACCCATGATGCAGTTTACCATCTATAGTAATAAACCAACTATAACCTGGGGGGTCCCCCATTTTGTGAACCACCATATAGGCAGTTTCATCAATCTTGCTCTTATAGACATAGGATACACAGATAAGCATGAGTGGAAGTTCCTTCTAGGACAGTTGCTCAGGTCCAAGGGCACACGATAAACACGACACAGGGAGGGCGACTTAGCGATATAGAAAAGGATGAAACATAAAGCGACTTAGCGGACCGGTTTACAACGAAATGGGCAGGGTACAGAGTACATAGAAAAAGCTACGACGCAATCCCAACGCCGCATGAAGATTTCCCAACAAAAAGACAGACATGACATATTGAAACAAACTGGTGCTCTACATACTGCAAGGAGACTGTATGAATAAGTGGATGAAAGGTTGAAGGCCTAAAAGACAGATGATACGCTTCTGGCACCTGCCCTGTCCTGCCCCCCCGGCTCCCTAGTTCCGGACCTATCACATGGGCACGTGGGCTAGAGTTCATTCATCATAGCAATTGACCAGGGCTTATGTTGAATCCAAACGAGTACCCCGCGTCGCATGTTTTGGACCATATATCTACTTTGTTTCGGGCTTTTCCATATGGGATCTTCTGAGTTCAGAAGGCCAAAAGATCATAGCACCAGTGACCGAATGTGCCATGGATTCCAGTGACGTTTCACCGTTGCCTCGGTGATCACAAAGTGATCGGGCACCTGGGACCTGAGACGCCAGGTTATGGTGCAGCATGTGCCCGTGCAGAAGGTCGTTGAAAAACAGGCTGGGGACGACATGTCGTTGGTGAACGGTCGGTGGTTTCATTGGGATCCGCGTTGAATCATTGGTCAGTTGATGCTGACTGGTGCTTAACGAATGGTGAGTAACATTAACTATTGGGAATAATGGATGAATGATTGCTAATAGTTAAACCATTGGGATGAAATAACTAGTGGTTAACCAATGGTGATTAATTGATCCCAATGGTTGAACTGTCGACTAATCCCCATGAAACCACGATTGGTGGCTAATAAAGATGAATGACTGGTGGTGATTTGTTTAAGGGCCCAGAGAAACTCAGCCAATCTCGAAAGGTTGTAGTCCACTTGCAGGTCCACATTCTTCTAACCTGGCTCTGCTGTTGCTGTGGATTTGGTAGTTGGGATGGCAGCAGTTGGAAAGGTGCACATTCCTCAAGTCCAGTACGTGGATGAGTTCGTTGATGTGCCAGTCCATCGTCACAGGTGGAACGGCTGGACGGGTGTGTGTGCGTGTTTCAGTGGCTGGCAGGTTTGAAACCATGTCATGGTAAAATAGGTTCGTTTGTGGGCTTGACATAGCAACTGTTGATGTGGGGGTTTCTCAAAATAGGGACCCCCCCAAACCATCCAGTATTATACAGTCATTTGCTTGACCCGAACCATTGAGGGGACCGAGATCACAGCGGAGATCCACCCATCCTATGGTTTCCCAAGCCAAAGGGGACCCTTAAAATTGACCGGGCTGATCATCTCAAACAGACTCTAAAAGCGGATGAGAACTGGGGGTTCTGGGCCCTGCAGGGCTCAAGGTTCAGGAGTTTGATGGCAGCTGGAGGGAAATTTGAGCTGCGGTTCTGGGGAGGAAGGTAATCAGGCTTCGGAGAGCGAGCCGAGGTTTTGGAAAGCAGGGTTGAAGCAAAGTTCGGGGAAGCAAAGTTTTGGAAAGGAGGAATTACCCTCTAGCAAACTAACCTGGAAGCTGAACATCACAATTTTTAGTGGTAAAACCGTTATAGATTCTAGATAGTGAATTTTCTACTTCCATGTTAGTTTGCCGGAGTGTATTCTCACGAAATCATTCGCACGTAATCAGATCTGGTGTTTCATGACCTTTGGGCAGTTTCTCAGGATTTGGGCAGGTACAGGGGATAGTGGCAGTTGCTCGGTTCCAGGAAGGTTTGTGGGAAACCGCGATTCCACGCATTGCAAGTTTCAATGTTGTAAGTTTCATGGCTGCTGGGGATCTCACGTCCGCTTATCATTTTTTGTTTCTTAATTTTTATTGCCAGTTGTTTCTGATCTTTCTTTTTAAGGAAGACACATGATGGACCCTGATATTGTCCCCAAATAGGGATATTCCGCAGATTGCCTGATTTCCTTATCAAATTCTATGATTTTAGGATAGTACAGTATGTTTGATACTTGGATGATCGCACTTGAAACGTGGCGAGTAACGAGAGATCCCTTGACAAGTGTTGTAACCCTGGTGGTCTGGGTTTCGAACCATGTTGGCTCTTGATCATAAGCGGCTGTGGGTCAAAACCCTGTACCCCCGGTTCCCCCACCTTTAACCGTTGTTTTCCCTATTATTGCTGGTGATTACACCCCATTTTTTATTCTCGTGGCCTATAGCTTGGAGAGCGGCTTTGGGCCCCTTGCGGCACGCCCATTATTGGTTGGTTTATATGGACCCATTGCCAAGTTTATATCAAGCATCATTGATTAACCAACCATCATTACTAGTCATTAACCATTATAAATGACGAACCATCATGAACCATGAATCAATAATTAAGTTGGACCAGTGGTTCATCATGATTCATGGTTATCAACAATCAACCATTATCAACAACTGGATAATTAAGCATTATCAACCATTATCCAGTTGTTCATCCAGTGATCGCGTAGGCACGTGCCAGTGGCGTCCTCGGCACCAGTGCTTTCGGCAGCATCGGGAACGTGGTGAGGCTTTCCAGGCTCCATCAGTTCTAAGCCCAACCATCCAAGGGAAACCGTGAGTTTGAGGGAGGGATTTCGCCTATAGATCCTATAATATGTATAAACGTGGAGACATGTGGGGGCCCGTCCCTCAAAGTCGGAGAATAGGGTTCCCCTCCTTGAATTTTCAAATATTGAGAACCATTTTGGTAAAAACAGTTTGCTTTGTTCATGAAAAACATGATTTAATTTTGTGTTGGCTTAGCTTTAGTCATGGTATGTTTGTTCATCAAGACAAGCCCTGGTATGCTGGTATCATCAACCCACCCATTTTAGTCAACAGACCACCGACTGAGTGGGTGTATTTCTTTGATAACCTCACATGGAGACGTCGATCAATGACGTATTTCCCGGACATGTAGAAAATATCCAGTTTCGGTAGACCTAGGTGTGGGCAGTATCTCAAACTGATGGATAAACAGAATAAGTATGTTTGTTACCTTCAAATCAGTAGCCAGCATGGCTTCCGAAGTTTACTTCACTTGGCCATCCGATGATCATCTCACTTGGTAGGTCAAAAACCTGCTGATAACTAGGGCAACTATGGGGGGGGTGATCCCGCAGCACTTGGGTGCTACAAGTGGGACGGGAAGTGACTGCACCACAGGAGGAACGATCATGAACCCCTATGGACCATTACGGACCATCGGATTAGCAAACATTGGACCTGTACTTACGGATGATATGAACCAATTAAGGATCAACCAGTGAAGCACCAGAAAGCAGTATACGGACTTATTTAACTTTATAAACCAGTACTAAGCACTAGATCAACCACCAACATACAGGAAAATCTTATGACTTTCTGGACCACTCTTCGCCAGGAACCGCACGATCAACCATTGGTGAACCAAGGCACCGGTGGTCCAGAAGCACGTGCACGTGCCCATGGTTCAGAAAGTCCAGAAGACTGTGGAGGTGCCACGGCGTCGTGGGTGAGGAAGTTGCAGGGGCCCAGGGCGTCAAGAATCAGTTTAGATCTGCAATATCGCCAGGGTTTTCAGGCTATCTTGGTCAGATTGTGGTTATTAGGTGGTTGTTATACATGATAGTAGCCGACCATGATGAATTATCAAGGACATGGGGGTATCGATAGCGATATTGGGCTGTGAGAAAAAAACAATGGTGAGTCACGGATCTTCTGAAGCGAACTGGCGAACCAGTTTGTTTTTGGGATGCCGCATGCTATGGGCAATTTTTGTTGTTGATGAAACTTTGAGCCATGCCTATATTTGGGTGCTTATATATCTACATAAGGGTCTTGACCTCCTTCGTTTTTAATTCTGAGCTTGTTTCGTTCTTTGGAGGTTGATGCTGGATGACGCACGATTTCCATGTTGCAGGAAGAAAAAATATTGGATGCCATGGTAAGCCGTACTATCAACCATGATTCGCCACAAATGGATAGGCTTTTTGAATCATGCTTATGGGCCTACACTCTGGTAAACCCAAGAACTGTATACCATATTTTACAAGTAAACCAGAATCAATGGTGGGTTTTCCGCGCAACCAGATTGGTTTACCAAAGGGTAACTCATGGTATTTAACAGGATTGATTTATCATACTTATAAACTATAGTGAATCGCCATGTTTACAGGATTTTTTATCATAGTCAACAACTATATAAACATGTGGTCATTAAAAAACATGTTAGGTATATAGTTAACCACAACACATATGAATATGTGGTTTATAATAGAGACAACAACTATAACAATAGTAAATATTGACTACTATCGTAGTACATTCATAATTGCACACATTAAAGATTACCATATATTACTATTCAAGATCATAATAACCATTACGGTAGTGGTTATGGCTTAACTCATGCTATGACCCGTGTTGTCTTTTGCGCTTGTGCCTTTGAGGTGCCACAGATCCAGTATGAAGACCAGGTGGTTGAGGCCGGGAGCGCTGGAAGCGATGTGGTGGCGCTGGTTCGGTGAACAACTTGACCACGTGGGGGGGTTTCTCCAGCCATAGGGGACCCCCAAATGGTTTGTTTATTATTATTATTATGATAAATGGTTACTATATAAAATGGATGATTTGGGCGTACCCTGATTTTGAGAAACCACTATGCATGAACCAAGCATCGTGAAACATGATCCACCTTCATTGGCCATCATTATTGCCATTTTCATCTTCACGGTTTATTAATCGTCAGTAAGTATCAATCATCATCAATCATCATTCACCACCATTGCCCATCACCGACCATGATTGGAACTGATATCACGAATAACTAGCAGATATAGTCGTGATATATCTTGGTCAAACGTGATATCAGTGACCGTTCAACAGCGATCAATCATCATTAGCCAAGTGGTTAACTAACACCAACATACACCAAGTGGCTACTATACTAGTTAGTTAAACAGTGGTTACTATAGAAACAAGTTCACCGCTACAATAAATAAGCACAGTTAGTTAAATCAGTGGTTACTATACACCAAGTGTTTTTTTTTTATAACTATACTAGTTAGTTAAACTGTGTACTTAAACAGTGGTCAAACAATGGTTACTATACACCAAGTGGCAGCCAGTACCCACACCGTAACATGGGTCGGCTCTGTGCAGCCTCGGTCCCAGCCACCAGGGGCCCCATGTTTTGCTGCGCTCCGTTTTGGTTGGCGATGCGCATGTTGCAACAAGTTTCAGTGGGAACCCAGGATTTGCTTGTGTTATATCTCTATTTAGTTATGCATTCATTTATTTTTAGATTTACTCATTTATTTACAGTTTTTGTTTGCTTGTTTGTTTGTTTGTTTGTTTGTTTGTTTGTTTGTTTGTTTGTTTGTTTATTCATTCATTCATTCATTCATTTATTAACACCTATTCAATTTTTTTGTTCATACGTATGTGAACATGCACAGTATATTTCTGAAGTCTGGGCTCGTGACTCTTTCCGGGTCGCCGAGGTGCCAGTGGCCAAGCAGGTGCATATCCCAATGGTGCAAACCATGCAGAAACAGGTGGGGCCGTGGGCGCCCGCCAAGCCCGCCATGCCCGCCATGGCCAGCGATCCCCATTGCAAGCAGCAATGGTGATCACCCATCAGAGATGTCTTAGGATCGGTTGGTTCTAACGCTTATTGATTGATTGGTAAAGGTCTCAACCATCTCACTGTGAGGTTATTTATCGATTGATGATTTATCATCTCACTGTAAACATCATTGAACATACACATAATTGCTACATCATTGCTCTGTCTGAATATTATTGCGATTCCCTATCAAGCTGATTATCATGGTTGGTTGCAAAGGAATGGGCAGCAACATCATCCCATGGGCTACCAGTCTTGTTTGCCGTGAACGTGAATGCGTGGATGCCGCCAGCCATTGGCTTGTGCAAACCAGCGTATAGTTGGTTTATGATTGGCTCTACTATTTATCTAGCATAGTTGATTTATTGGGTATGTTCATGAAAACCCAACTACAGTAGAACCAAGCCTGCACCTAACCTGTTTGCTATGTTTATTGGTTTGTAGCCCCTAGTAGTAGTTGCTATTAGCGACAATCACCCACTGCGAATAACGACTCCCGAGGACGCCCCGCCACAGCGACAGGTGGATGTGCCTCAAGTGCAGTACGAAGACCAGATTGTCCATGTGCCCGTGCAGAAGCACGTGGGGCCCTCAGCTGGCGTCTGGTGCCTTGTGGATGGCTAGTAGTGCCACCCCAAAGTGCGCAATTTGTTGACCAGCAGCCGTTGAAACCATGGTCATTGACCAACGAAAAGTGATCATTTCTGGATGGTTGGAACCCAAAGGGTCAGAGCGGACGTGTTATGATTGAAGTCCCCAGAGGTCTTGGCAACTTCCCGTACTTGTAGGTGTCAGAACTGGGAAGCCTGAAATCCGGGAGTTAGATTCTGTTTTCAATAGAAGCTAGGGGCTGCAAACATTTTTTGAGCTTCCATCCCCACCAACTGGTCGCATAGTTTTAGAGTAGTTGAACCACCAACCAGACAATGGACACGTGTTCGCATGGTTTGTGGCCAGGGGAAGTGGTCAAGGCAACCATGTTTATATATGTTGGTTGTGGCGGCCGCTGTCTTCTCCAAAGTCAGTAGCTGTGCAGGTATATCAATACACAGACACACACACAGACATAACTATGTCTGCAACACACACAGACATGTAGATACAAATGCATTCAGTTTTAGACCCATAGACAGACACATGCAGACGCATGCATACACATACATACAGATGCATGATAAGTATCACAGTATTACATAGCTACACATGTATGCATGTTTCAATGCACGCCCATCCATCTATCCATCCACCCAGCCAGCTAGCCAGCCATCCATCCAGCTAGCCAGCCACCCAGCCAGCCAGCCATCCATCCATCCCTCCATCCGGCCGTCCATCCCTCCATCCGGCCGTCCATCCCTCCATTCGGCCGTCCATCCGTCCATCCATCCATCATCGACATCGCAGCTATTTTCGACAGACATGTTTTCTGAGCACTCCTTATCAAGAATTTCTGCTTGTCAAAATCCTCCGTTTACAGCGGGTCTTTTGCAGTGCCGTGGTTGTAGGTTTGATTTACCAGGCTTCTACGTCATGGGTTGCGTTGGAACTCCAAATTTCAGCAAGCATCAAAGCACACTCCTCAGGCAGGTGTACCGAAGGGATGTGACAGTCGGTAGGAAGGTAGGTTGGCGAATTGGTTCCTGCATGGCCTTTCTAGAGGTCCTTGTTCCAACATGCTTATCTTCGCAGCGTGGGTTGGTTCCAACTCAGGTGCATGTGCCAATGGTGACCAAAGTCCAGAAGGAAGTCGAGGTGCCACAGATGCAGTACGAAGACCAGGCCGGCACCGTTGACGCATGGCACGTGCTGATGAGATGTCGCATGGGATCCACTCGCGCCAACCAACAAGGAGAGAGTTGGTTAGTGAATCATGGAAAAAATGCAGAGAATCATGGAAAAAATGCAGAGAATCATGGAAAAAATGCAGTGAGAAGAAGTGAGTTGGTTAGTGATTCATGGAAAAACCACAGTTCAAAGGCTCACTTGCCCGGGAGATGCCACGTTTTTTGTACACGGGTGAAATCACTTGCTAAACAGTTGATATGACGTCCATTCCATCATTTCTCGCGTTTTACTCATATGGCTTTCCGTTTCCTTTATCAAACATGGAGAGACTGAAGACGAAACGACCAATACTGACAGGTTCCCAACAACTGTCTGCACATGGTACCGTAGCTTTTGGGAAACTGTCCCAGGAGGTGGAATATAGTACACTTGTGGGTCATTGAATAGCTTTTAGACAGAAGCCCAACAGTAGAACCTTTCTGTTTGCCACAGGACTGAAGCCGCTATACTTGTGCCTGGTGAAGCCAGATTGATTAGCTTTTACAACTCGATTCTGCTTTCCTCCCTTTTCATTTTTGGCAGTTTGTTTCCATGTGTCCATGGTCTTAGCACTCGACATATCCACAGCTTCAAAATGGCTGTTGAGAGAGTTGATGCGTCATGGTTGCCTCCAACAATTGATGCCATGGGTTTCCATTTCAAGAACGCATCCGCAAGAATTCAATGCAGTCCATCGTTGCCCATGTTGGATCCCAGGGGCAGGTATAAATATACATATAAAAATATATACATACAGATATGTAGTATACATACATAGGAGATCAGTTCTCGTAAAACGGCCGGAGATGAGCAGCCCTTGGTCCCAGGGAAGCCTACATTTGCCACTTCCGCTTCAGGTTGTGGAAGTGCCTGTGCAGAAGCAGGTGCACGTGCCAATGGTTGAGACGGTTCAGAAGCAGGTTGAGGTGCCACAGGCGCGTCCTTGGGGGCTGTTCTTATCAGTGTGATAATTGACATGTCTCCAACTGGATACTTGCTGCTACACATGTCTTGTCACATCAATTCTTGCTGGGGAGGTGTCTTCAGCCATGGGGAGAGCAGCTTTATCTTGGGATGGTTCATCCTGAGTGCCTTAGGATGGACAGCACCACTGCACCAGGTCCAGTACGAGGATCAGGTGGTGCACGTGCCGGTGCAGAAGCACGTCCACGTCCCCATGGTGCAGACTGTGCAGAAGCAGATCGAAGTGCCACAGATCGAATACGAAGATCAGATCGTTGAGGTTCCAGTGCAGAAGCATGGCTGCCCTGGCTGCCGGGCCTGGGGGAAGGGCTGGTTGGGTTGGTGGGTTGGGCTGGTCGTTTGGCCCCGCGGTGGATGTAAGCACTGAGAATCAGGGAAGTTCAGGGAAGTTGAACTCATCTTCAATCTGAGAGATTGAAGTTTTGGTTTTGCTCATAGCTAATTTCTGAAACAGAAATGTCATCAATTTGGACTTCTGGATGGTTAAAGCTGACGGGTGAAACTTGCAAAGCCGAGATTGAGTGCCGGACGGCCCCGTGTAGGAACCACTGTAATCAGAGGTATCTGAAAAAATGTCAGGGCCCCTCAGCTAGATTGCCTCCTCCATGATTCACTTGGCATGGGTTGCAACCGAACTCCCTGCCTCCATTTGGTTGTTTCTCAAGTCATAGGGGACCCCCAAATCATCCCATCTTAACCATTTGTAGTAATAAACCAATCATTTTTGGGGTTCCCCATTTTGAGAAACCACCATTTTTGTTGCTATCCTCAGGGGACTACAATTGAGCCAGGCTTGAGACACTGAAGACATATTTGCCATGCTTGGTGTCAGCGGGTGATCATAGGGCTTGCAGCAGCCCAACACCTCAGGAAGCAGGTCAATGTGCCCATGATCCAGAAGGTCGAGAGGACTGCAAGGGGACTGCCAAGCAAGGATATGGGCATGGATTAAGGATACTTAGAATACTTCGAACATAAAGATAGTTCTTGAGTTAAGATTCCAAGAGTTAGGCACCTGTTCGTTTAATGACTTGGGAACATGGACAGAAGGTTCATGGCTGGGCTTGGTCCACAGCTGGAACCAAACATAGAGGTCAAGATATTTATTTGTTGTCAAGCAAAAGAATGAGCTCAAAAAGTGCACTGGAAAATCTTGAACAGCGGCTAACTGTGTCCGAATTTCCTGCAGCCTTATTTGCGTTTCAAATTGTTTTTCTCAATTGGCTGCCGGAGAAGGAAGTGCCACTGCCAAGCCTCTCTGATAATCTAACCTGGAAGTCAAGCTAATCACCACTTTTCAAAGCTATACATGGTAGATTTTCAGCGCAGCCAGGTTCGTTTACCAGAGGGTAGATAGTAAGGGCAGGTATCTTCTCCAGCCGTGGATCAATCTGCTCAGCAGAATCACACTGCTCCCCAGGAGTGTGGACGTCCCACAGATCCAGTATGAAGACCAGGCAAGGTGGACATCAGCTTGGCTGTCACAAGGAGTTGTGGTCAACAACTCTGGTGTTTGTGTCCCACGTTGGGCATTCTCCCCAACCATTGGACTCCAGCATTGACCTTTGGGGCACCATTTCATCTTATCATGCGGATACCTTCAAACATACCAACAGCAGCACATCTCCTTTAGGAATTGCAGCGGTCTTCTCAGCGTCACTTTCCTCACGTGCAACCGTTCCAATAAATCTTGGCTGTTTCTCAGGCTTATCACCCTCTCCCAGGAATCTTGACCCAAAGTTGCCAATTCCACGTTTCCTTCCCTTGAGAGTTTTGAGGTATGCGGTGATTTTTACTACGGTCCTGCAAATACTGTCGATTATTGTTGGACCGTTCCTTTCATTACTTGCTGTTATCCCTCTTTTTCACACATCACACACTAAACCCTTGTTGTAATGCTGATAAGATAGATACCATCCCCTATGGTTGACAGACCATATAACGAGAAACAATTGCGATTCACCGTTCTTAAAACCGAGACCAGTACGATTGTCTAGGGGATGTACCATGATCAACCATTGTTGTCAATGAGTTAACCCTATATTGATCCAAACAATCACCTTTAACTCCACCATTAAGAACCGTTGATTAAGAATGATTGACAATTAATGAACCATTGACTAACGATTATTTATCAAGCATGAATCAACCATTATTTTATTAGTATTATTATTATTACTACTATTATTACTATTATTATTACTATTATTATCATTATTATTCACTATTCACCTCCAAGAATCCACTAGTCTTCACCGTTCCTCAACGATTACTGACCCCGCGTGGTGCGCGTTCGCGAACGGCGCCGCCTTGCCAGGTGGTGCAGGTGCCGCTGGCCAAGCAGGCACGGCTGGTTGACGAGCTGGGCAACCAGTTGGTTGACCTGGGTGATGGCTAATGAATGGCTAATTAATGGCTACTTAATGGCGAACAAGTTGGTTGATGGCTACTGAATGGCTAATTTAGGTTTTAATTAATGGTTAATTGATGGTGAACAAGTTGGTTGATGGCCTGTTGAGTGGTGAACAAGTGGGTGAATATGGCTAGTTAATGGTGAACAAGCTGATGAGCTGGTTATGAGCTGGTGAAGGGTTCAATGAGCTGGTTAATGGTGAACAAGTTGGTCAATGAGTTGAAGAAGCTGGTGAAAAATTTGGTCAATGAGCTGGTTGCTGGCCAATGAATGCTTAAGAAACTGGCGAACAGCGGTTCATACATGGTAATACTGCTTGATGTAGTTGGGTTGTAGTGGTTACGACAGGCAAATGTAAGTTAATGACCATATTTGCGATGGTACTGAGGTTTCAATGGTTAAACATTAATAGCGTCTAATGATAGGTGATGATTCCCAAAAATCAACAGCAATGATATGGCTATGGGTTGCGGCTTCACACCGACTGCTACCACAACTGGAACTGGGTGAATGAACATCCCAAATCCCAACATACAAATGTCAGAATGGATGGACATTGTCGTCAAGACTAGCATGAATAGTTTGCTTATATTGGTGAGGTATTGCAATAGCCATACTGGTTGGTGGTTTTAAACATTTTATATTTTCCCTAGTAGTTATTCACAACTGGTTGGTTGACTATATTTTTCATAGGGGTGGTTCAACCAGATTGGAAAGCTGCCATTGAAGCCTTGTGGGAAGATGAACTTTCTCCGGGTGAACCCACCTTTGTGGCTAGTGTTCATATGCCACAGTTTCCCCTTGAACGAAATGAGTTTCATCTTATCCTCTGGCAGCGTCCCGATATCACCAAAGTTGTTGCCTTGCACGCTTTTCGGTCCTCTGATGTCAGTGCACAGCTGTCTCTTTTTGCAGTGTCCATCGCTCGTTCAGTTCCGGGTCATGCCCTGCTGTCTCTGGCTCCTGATGCCCCTGAGGGCTTTGTGGCTCTTTTGCGGTACTTGTACTTCCGTGTTCGACCTGAGCTCTTTGTTGCCTTGACTGACGGATCAACGTGGCTTGTCGATCATGTTAGGCCTCCAGAGCCTGATGCAGTACAATTGTTGCAGCTTGGGTCTCGGCGCCTTTCTGCTTCAGCTGACCCCTTTGTGCCTGTGACACCATCTGTGCCTCCAGCTCAGGATCATCGGATTTTTGAGGTTCCTGGGGTGTCTCTGCTGTCTGCTCATTTATGTGGTCAACGACGAGAGTGGCACCAGACTTTCCATTTTCCAGGTTGGGAGGCTCACATTCCAGCGATTTGTGCTACTATGCCATTGTGTGATCAATTGCCTGTGCTCGGCCGTTTAGAGGTTTTTACTGACGGCACCAAGATTTGGAACCATTCTTTGCAGGCAGAGGTCGTGGCTTGGGCTTTTGTTGTTGTTGCGTATGGGCCCATGGATGATTCTGCACCTCACCTCGTTGGATTTGCTTCTGATATGTTGCTTCCTTCTGAGGATGATGTGACGGTTGACCTTCTTGCTTCCCTTGGTCATGATGCATATGGTGGTGAATGTGCTGCCCTTTATCATGCCCTTTTGTGGCTGTGTCAAGATGGGCACTTCCAGGTTGGCATCCCTGTGGATGTGGTGGCTGATTGCCTGTCTGCACTGCATGGAATGACTGGGTTATGGGATGCTTCTGCCCAGTCGTTTGTGTCCGATGTTCTTCGGCCTCTGGCTGCTGCAGTGAGTTATCTTGGCCATTGGACGGCTCGTTGGCAACCTTCTCATGTTGGCCATGAGTTAAATGATTGTGCCGATTTCCTGGCCAAAATGGCGGGGGGAGGACACCCTGGTGTAGCATTCGCTCATGGAGTACCCGGACATTTGCGGTGTGCTTTCCCTTGGTTGTGGATGTTTTGGAATAGTGAGTTGCACAAAGCAGGACCTGCTTTTGATCATGATGTCATGCTTCTGCGCAAGCCAGAGGATAATGTGTCAGCTGACCTAATGACCTGGCCCCAAGTGGTCGCTGCACCTTCTCAACAGCTGCGCCTCCACCTCCAGGTCGTTAGCTACAACGTAAACTCTCTGAAAGAGTGGCGCCGTCCGAAAGGTTCTGCTCACTCCTGGACATCACGTACGGAGCTTTTGCAGCAACAGTGTCGTGACATTTCTGTGGTTTCCTTGCAGGAGACGCGGGCTCGTAAAACCACTTCTGTTCTGCAACAAGGTTGGCTTACATATGTGGCTGGTGCTCACAGAGGCCAAGGTGGATGTGAGTTGTGGTTCAATCTTGGCATCAGCTTTGCTTCGGTTCTTCAACCTGATGGCACGTCCCAGGCGCTGTATTTCCAAGAAAAATGGTTTAGCGTTCGTGAAGCTCATCACCGACTTTTGGCTTTGCAGTATGACTCACCGGA
This sequence comes from Symbiodinium kawagutii, assembly GCA_009767595.1. Lineage (NCBI taxonomy): Eukaryota > Dinophyceae > Suessiales > Symbiodiniaceae > Symbiodinium > Symbiodinium kawagutii. Next base: position 78,148 of record VSDK01009858.1, read on the forward strand.
TTTTCGAGTGCTCTTTGTGGCCTTCCATGCTCCCCACGAACTTGCGGACCTTGAGGACAAGGTGTCTTTTTGGCGGCGTTTTGCTCGGGTATTGGATGAAGCCCGTGACCTCCCAGTCGTTGCTGCGGGTGATGCAAATGCCCGGGTTGGATCCCGCCAGTCTGCTTCCATAGGATCCTTTATGTCAGAAGAGGAGAATGACAACGGGGCTCGACTTCATGCGCTTTTGCAGGAGTATGCCCTCTTCGCTCCTTCAACCTTCCCTGATGTTTCATGGTCCTCGGAGTGGAGATTTGCCACGTGGCGTTCGGTTTCCTCAGAACACCGGCTGGATTATGTGCTGCTGCCACTTGCTTGGCGCCCTGCCCAGCTTGTCATGGCCATCGACGACATTGGCGTTGAACCATTAGCAGATGATCACTGGTCCATTAGCTGTGCCGTTCAGGTCGACCTTCAACATTCGGCTTGGGTTCAAACTTGTCAGTACCCTGCCGTGGATCGTACCTTGTTGTTGCATGATCGTGTTCGCCACCAGGCCCAGCTTGGACTTTTAGCCCTTCTACGTTCCCATGGTGCTCGTTTATGGCAGCTTAGTCCTGATCAAACGGCTGCATGGTTGGATACGGAGATGCACAAGTTGATGCTGCAGTTGTGCCCTCGAGGTAAGGCCAAACCTCGACCCCAGTGGATCAGTGAGGTTACTTGGAATTTTCTTCGCTTTTCCCGGCAGAGTCGCCGTCAGGCTTCCACCATTCATCGTCGTATGAGACTCGGCGTTGTGCGGCACATCTTTCAGGCTTGGCTCATTTGTGCTCGTCCGTGTGGACCTCGTGCGGACCTTGTGCGTCCTTGCTCCTTTGAGTCTGACACTGCATCTTTGAAGCACTTCTTTGTGGCCTGGAAAGAGGGTGTTAGTTTGATGGCACGGGCTCCACCCCCTCCATCCCCCAGATGGCTTCACGTCAATTCCTTGGCTGCTGCACGCCTCCTTCACATTGCCCGGGTCGTTCGTGGCTTCCTTGGTAAAGCTCTGCGGCATGATGAAGCAAACTTTATTCGTCGTCATTTGGACATGGAAGCTGAGCTTCTTACTCAACCTAAGGCCAATCTTTGGAAAGTTCTCAAAGCGTCTTTGCCCAAGTGGCGACGTCGTTTACGTGATCGACCTGTTCGATACACATCGTCTCAACAGGCTTTCACTGAGCATTTCGCTTCTATAGAGGATGCCACCATTTGCACTTTGCCTCAGATTGCCCGGCAGATCCAAACTTCGAATCGGATAGCTTTGTCTCATGCCTGTGAGATCTCCATTACCCTTGACGACTTGCCTACAGTGTTCGAGTTAGAAACAGCCATTCGGGGCATGGCATATGGTAAGGCTGTGACTGGGGGTTTGTTCTCAGAGTTGGCCCGTTCTTCCCCAGGATCTTTGGCGCAGATGATCTATCCTGCTTTCCTTGATATGGTGGCTTGGTTTCAGGAACCCTTTCGGTGGAAGGGGGGACATCTTTTTCCACTGCTGAAACGCCGCAACGGTGGTCATGGAGTTGATAATCATCGTTCCATCTTGATAGCTGATTTTGTTCCTCGGGTTTTCCATCGACTTGTTCGAACTCGCCTCATTCGACAACTGGAACCGGTTTTGGAGCCACTACAGCTGGGAGGATTGAAGCGCATGTCCGTCACCTTTGCCAGTTCTCTCTTGAATTTGTGGCGTCAGAACGCACGCAGGGGCAAATTGTCGCATGCTGTCCTTTTTGTAGATATAGCTTCGGCTTTCTACCAGGCCCAGAAGTCCACAATCTGTGACGATGTCCTGCATTTGCGGCGTGCCCATGAGGATGAGGATGTTGCAGTTCAGGCCTCTTGTGCTGATCCAGCATTACGTGCATTAGGTGTGACCGACTGCATGCGTGCATGGATGCAGACTATTTTATACGATTGTTGGAGCCAGGTGAGATCGCAAGATGCTTCTTCCCAGCAACAAGGCCTTCTTTCCAGGCGTGGGACGCGTCCTGGAGATCCAACTGCAGACATCTCTTTTACGGCCTTGATGGCGCGCATTTTGCATGCCGTGCATGGCGACATTTCTGACTGCCTGACCGCCTACCAGGGCTCGGATCGACGCCACCACCTGCACCCTCTGGTGTGGGTGGATGATGTTGCCTTTTTTGTGCAAGATGCCAGTCCGGAGGCCTTGGTCACCAAAGTGCAACGCATTGCCACTTCTTTGTGGTCTCGCTGTGCCCAGCCGGGTTTGAGGCTTAACATGAAGCACGGTAAAACAGAGGTGATTTTGCGCCTAGAGGGGCGCGGATCCCAGGCAGTGCATCGTCGTATTCAAGCTTTGCCTGATAACAGTCTGCCCCTTTTGGATCAGGCCGAATCTATCGTGCTCCGTGTGCAGTCGCAATATGTTCACCTCGGCCAAAAACAGACAGCGTCCATGAATTTAGTGCATGAGGTTGACACCCGACTGGCAGCGGCTCAGGAAGCTTTTCAAGAGGCAGCTCCTTTGCTGAAGAATCGCCACCTTGGAGCACGTGACAAGTTTATGTTGTTGAACTCCCTTGTCTTCTCCCGTCTCCTTTTTGGAGCTGAGACTTGGTTGGACGTTCCGACAAATCTTGTTGCCAAACTGCAATCCTTTCAGTCGCGTGTCTTTCGTCATGTTCTGCGCTGCACAAATCGACGCGACCTACATTGTACGACCGATGTGGACCTCCGGTCACGACATTCTCAGCCCTCGATTCATGCAGTCCTTATGGTTCGGCGTCTTCGTTTTCTGCAGATGGTTGTGACCAATGGCCCCCCCTTCTTGCAGGATTTGGTTGCTGACGTGCACTATGCTGGCATGCAGGCGTATCGGAGCGCCTTGAGGTCGGATCTTGCATGGCTTCAACAGTGGCACCCTGAGTTACATACCCTACCTTCTCCTGAGATCGACTTTGGTGCTTGGCTCCGTTTTGTCCGTGGTGGTGGAGGACGATGGAAGCGTCTATGTCGACAGGCCTTGCTCTGGGAAGGACGCCGGGCTCAGATCGAGGCATTTCAACAGCTCAGTACTGCCTTTCGTCCTTCTGTGCCTCTCTCCAGTGATTCTGGCGCCGTTTCTCTTGATTTGGCTCATGCATGCGATCACTGTGGACGTGGTTTTGACAGTGCCAAGGCGTTGGCTGTGCACAAGAAGCTTTTGCATTCAGTTGCCCCTTTGGCTCGCCACTATATGCCGGAAGCCAGTGTTTGTGGAGCCTGCCTTCGCAATTTCCATTCCACTCAGAAATTGAGACAGCATCTTCAATACCCCAAAGGTGCCTGTTTGCCGCATTTGCGTCGAATTTGGTTTCCCATGCACGATCAGGAAGTTGCTGCAGTGCCCACCATTAAGCAGACCACTACCATGCATCGTGTCCCCGCTACTCGTGTGTTTGGTCCATTGCTCCCCACGCGACAGCAGTGGGAGATGGTCTGCCCTCATAAGGTTTTTCCTGCACTCCTCGATCCATCA
>VSDK01009858.1:94799-183697 GCA_009767595.1 Symbiodinium kawagutii
AACGTGTTGATGATGCTGAAGTGCCGCGCCATCCATTTTTGAGCAATCAAGTTGCAGTGACACCAGTCAATCGGGCACACTGATGGGCACACAGATGGGCACACAGACACGACATGTTGAATCATGTTGGTAGATGATGCAAGCAGAAGAATCAGCAGATCTGTTGTGATTGAAACATTGAAACGTACGTTCTTTGCCTTTCACTTCTCTGGATCATTCTGAATCGTTTTGTGCTCTTCTGGTGTATTGCCACCTATGATATCAAGCTCGTCTTTCCCATGTCTCTTGTTCGTTTATCGTCTTCCCGTGCCCACGAGCACAGTTTTGTTTTCGAAGACTTGGTTTTGTGACCAAGAGCATATGTACACATAGAGCTGAACATCCACTTGTGGCAGTAAATGCTGAATGACTGCCTCATTGTGCTCCGTTAAATGATTATTTTTGCTGTGGAAGGCCGTTCTGTTGTATCACCTGGCAGGACATTTGCAACCTGAAAGTTTCCTGAAGTCAGATTTGCCGAACAGTCTTCTGACGTCTTGGGACGAATGACCTTGGGACGGATGACCTTGGGATATCTTTCCAACAGATATGGTTTGTGACAAGCTTCAAAGTTGTTTTGAGCTGTTTTGTCATGTGCAAGTTGTTGGTCAAGTTGCTTGAGCACATCCAATTTCTTGGCGCGTTGGACCCCCGGGCCCATCCTCTAGAAATGAGTACAACAGGGCCCCTATACCATGCGCTACAAAAAACCTGTGCATCGTGTTGCAAGGGGACCTGACTGTGGTTCTTGTGTCAAAATTTGCCAGGACAAACTTCCACACTATCCCTTGGTTCCCATGTTCTAGTTTGGAAGCCTTGCGATGCGTGGTGACAAGTTTCTAGAGAAACCCTGCATTTCACTGCACGTCTGTTGTCACCGGCATGTTGAAAACAGAACATTGAGTTAACGTGTTGATGATGCTGAAGTGCCGCGCCATCCATTTTTGAGCAATCAAGTTGCAGTGACACCAGTCAATCGGGCACACTGATGGGCACACAGATGGGCACACAGACACATGTTGAATCATGTTGGTAGATGATGCAAGCAGAAGAATCAGCAGATCTGTTGTGATTGAAACATTGAAACGTACGTTCTTTGCCTTTCACTTCTCTGGATCATTCTGAATCGTTTTCTGCTCTTGATATCAAGCTCGTCTTTCCCATGTCTCTTGTTCGTTTATCGTCTTCCCGTGCCCACGAGCACAGTTTTGTTTTCGAAGACTTGGTTTTGTGACCAAGAGCATATGTACACACAGAGCTGAACATCCACTTGTAGCAGTAAACGGTGAATGACTGCCTTATTGTACTCCGTTGAATTGTTATTTTGCTGTGGAAGACCGTTTTGTGTATCCCGTGGTAGGACATTTGTAACCTGAAAGTTGCCTGAAGTCAGATTTGCCGAACAATCTTCTGGCGTCTTGGGACGGATGACCTTGGGACGGATGACATTGGGACACCTTCCAACAGATGTGATTTTGTGACAAACTTCAAAGTTGTTCGCCTGAGCCTTAGGGTTTGCCCCGCATGGGTCTGAGAACATTTCCCAACGCTCAAATTCCTGCACAGGGCCATTGTTTTTTGACTTCTGAGTTATCAAACCCTAAACCGCAAACCCTAAAACCCTAAAACCAAAACCCTAAAACCCTAAAACCCTAACCCTAAAACCCTAAAACCCTAAAACCAAAACCCTAAAACCCTAAAACCCTAACCCTAAAACCCTAAAACCCTAAACCATAAATCACTGCGTATAGCCAGTGTTTTCGCATCTTGTCCAAGCCATCTCGACCTTGTACAACATGCTCCATTGCAGTGGCGCTCTATGTGGTGGGGCGAACGTTAAGGCTGGAGGGAACATGTTTAGCAATCAAGTTGCAGTGACACCAGTCAATCGGGCACACTGATGGGCACACAGATGGGCACACAGACACATGTTGAATCATGTTGGTAGACGATGGAAGCAGAAGAATCAGCAGATCTGTTGTGATTGAAACATTGAAACGTACGTTCTTTGCCTTTCACTTCTCTGGATCATTCTGAATCGTTTTGTGCTCTTCTGGTGGATTGCCACCTATGATATCAAGCTCGTCTTTCCCATGTCTCTTGTTCGTTTATCGTCTTCCCGTGCCCACGAGCACAGTTTTGTTTTCGAAGACTTGGTTTTGTGGTCAAGAGCATGTGTACACACAGAGCTGCACATCCACATGTGGCAGTAAACAGTGAATGACTGCCTTATTGTACTCGGCTGAATTATTATTTTACGGTGGAAAACCGTGTTGTTGTATCACCTGGTAGGACATTTGCAACCTGAAAGTTGCCTGAAGTCAGATTTGCCGAACAATCTTCTGGCGTCTTGGGACGGATGACCTTGGGACGGATGACATTGGGACACCTTCCAACAGATGTGATTTTGTGACAAACTTCAAAGTTGTTTTGTCATGTGCTGCAAGTTGTTGGTCAAGTTGCTCGAGCACATCCAATTTCTTGGCGCGTTGGACCCCCGGGCCCATCCTCTAGAAATGAGTACAGCAGGGCCCCTATACCATGCGCTACAAAAAACCTGTGCATCGTGTTGCAAGGGGACCTGACTGTGGTTCCTCTTGTGTCAAAATTTGCCAGGACAAACTTCCACACTATCCCTTGGTTCCATGTTCTAGTTTGGAAGCCTTGCGATGCGTGGTGACAAGTTTCTAGAGAAAACCTGCATTTCACTGCACGTCTGCTGTCACTGGCATGTTGAAAACAGAACATTGAGTTAACGTGTTGATGATGCTGAAGTGCCGCGCCATCCATTTTTGAGCAATCAAGTTGCAGTGACACCAGTCAATCGGGCACACTGATGGGCACACAGATGGGCACACACACACACATGTTGAATCATGTTGGTAGATGATGCAAGCAGAAGAATCAGCAGATCTGTTGTGATTGAAACATTGAAACGTACGTTCTTTGCCTTTCACTTCTCTGGATCATTCTGAATCGTTTTGTGCTCTTCTGGTGGATTGCCACCTATGATATCAAGCTCGTCTTTCCCATGTCTCTTGTTCGTTTATCGTCTTCCCGTGCCCACGAGCACAGTTTTGTTTTCGAAGACTTGGTTTTGTGACCAAGAGCATGTGTACCCAAGAGCTGAACATCCACTTGTGGCAGTAAATGCTGAATGACTGCCTCATTGTGCTCCGTTAAATGAATATTGCTTTGAAACAGGTTTTTTTTGTGTAATTTGCATTCTGCCCCGTGCAGTTACATCGACAATCCACCTGATACACATCAAGTCACCTTCATTTTTCCTGACCCATGGGGTGAGTCATCGGCTGTAGATCATAGCCGTGGTGTGGGGTAAGCCGACCATGGCTACTCATACCGTCTCATACCACACTCCATGGAGTTTTTGCATGAAGCATCTTTCTTGTTGGTTGTTCGTCCCTATTAGTATGGCCATTTATCATTATAATCAACCATTAATCAAAATCAACCATTGACCTTTTGACCTTTGTTGGTTCCTGTTATCAACCATCAGTGTTTTTGGCTCAGGCATTGCTCACAATAATCAACAACCAGTCGCTGGCCTTGATCTGAGGACAACCATGTGCACATCCCCATCCAGAAGCAGCGACACGTGGCAGTCCATGTCCCAGTGGAACGTCCCGTTGAGGCACCGCCCAGTTCAGCGGCTCCTGGGTTTGGCCCCAAAAAAGTGGATAGAAATGGATCCGGTTCATTTCTTTTTGGGGGCAAATGAATGGAATGAACGGAATGAATTCAGTGAATGGAGCGAATGGAGTGAATGGAATTGCTAAAGTGAAAGGAATGAATGGAATGGATGGCATGAATGGACTGTTCCTTGAACTTGAAGGACTCGAAGGGATTTAGTGATTGACCTGCCAGAAACAATACCCCCCTATAGTAAGCCCAGGATGAAAGCATAGCCCTTGTTTATTGATGCTGCGGGTGCGCCTCAGAAGCGCTCGGACACAACAAGGGCAAAGTCGGCAAAGCAATAGCCTTGTTGATTCTTGTTGCGGTTCTCATCGCTCGTATCTAAGTCTAGTATCTGGCAGGTGGTTCTAAACGTTATCTATTTTCCCTGGTAATTATAAACGCATGGTTGGTTGACTTGCACATATTTTTCACGAGGTTGAAACCACCAACCAGGTAATCAGGTATTCTATAGTTCTTACTGGTGCTTGAATTACTGCCACCTTGCTTGGGCTAATTGGTGTCCCCACACATGCCGCAAATCGGCACTTGAAACTCTCAACCACACTTCTTGATTTAACCGTAGCACCAGCGGCCCCGAGCTGCCAAACTTCCTTGGTGGATCATTGTGGTGGTTCGGGGCCGCTGGTTTAGTGGGCATGATTGAAGAATGTAACTACTGCCTATTGAAGAACTCATGAAACCAATCATTGTGGTGAAACTGCCCAAAGAATCCATTCCCAATATTCGACCCCCGGAGAAATAGACCTGGCTTTCTAGGGTCAGTAGGGAGAGAGGATTCATGAGTATTGGATCAAGAGTCTGGTTTTGTCCTTTTGCCAGACCTTGTCCGGAAGTGAACACCATGTCCCATGACTACTGGGCGATACCTCTATCTATTTGTCTATCTATCTATCTATCTACCTATCTATCTATCTATTTACCTACCCATCTTATCCCATCTTATCCTACCCAATCCTATCCTAGCCTATCCTATCCTATCGATCTACCCATGTAAATTTGCATATATATATATACATTTATAAATATGATATACACATAATGTACATACTTAGATATCCATTACATTTTAGTTTGCAGAAGTGCACAACACACGACACGTTCATCGGTTGCGTATCATCAACAGCTGCGCAGGTGAACGTGATCGAGACCTTGGAGAAGGTCATCGACGTTCCCGTGGTGAAGCAAGTGGAAGTGCCACAGGCCGGTAGCGCCGTGGGGCAAGAGATAGGGATGGTCATACAGCAGTGATGATAGTGATGGTGAACGATGGATGATGCTTCATGGCTGCTTAACAATGGTTGATGACAAATAAGAAATCATGAAGTGTCATTGTGGGATGGTGGGCTGATGGAGCGTGGAATGGTGACATTGGAGCAATTTGAGAACTACTGTCTACTGTATGACTTCCACGGCAAAATTGATCAAATCAACAGTAGTTTGCCGTAGACAAAAGATTCTTGATGGCTTATGTTCGTGTTCACGACGCAATCGTTGATCCTGTCATTAAAAGAGCTTGGGTTGGTTCACTTCGGAGGGTGGCATTTCTTTTTGGGGGTACTTGCCGTGCCGATCAACGGGGATCTGCGTTTACTTCATCCAGCTGTTGCTGTGCCCATCCGAGAAACTGCTAGGGCCCTGCAAGTAGCTAAGACCTGATCATCCGCAACTAGGTTAGACTTCCAAAACGAGCAGCTTCGGGGTCCTAATTTGTAAAGTTGTACAGTTGCGTCTGTGGAAACAGTTAAATCTGGTGCAAACATTTACAGACGTCATTTACAATTATGCATAGATACAGACACGTATACATATGCAAATGCATATACATATACGGATACCGATACATATCCATGTACATATACATATACATATACATATACATACGTATATGTATACATATATATATATATACTTGCCGTGCCGATCAACGGGGATCTGCGTTTACTTCATCCAGCTGTTGCTGTGCCCATCCGAGAAACTGCTAGGGCCCTGCAAGTAGCTAAGACCTGATCATCCGCAACTAGGTTAGACTTCCAAAACGAGCAGCTTCGGGGTCCTAATTTGTAAAGTTGTACAGTTGCGTCTGTGGAAACAGTTAAATCTGGTGCAAACATTTACAGACGTCATTTACAATTATGCATAGATACAGACACGTATACATATGCAAATGCATATACATATACGGATACCGATACATATCCATGTACATATACATATACATATACATATACATACGTATATGTATACATATATATATATATATATATGTACACATGTATATATACATATACGCACACGTATACAGTTGCTTACACAGATGTACATGCATATTTGTACTTGAACGGTGCTGTGGCATGTGATACAAAGGCCAGATGGTGTCCCATCCCGGCAGCAGATGACCTGCATCAGCTTCAGGTTCAGACAGTTGAGAAGATTGTGGAGGTTCCTTTCGCCACTCGCCCGCGACACACCGGGGTTCAGATGAACTGCGACTCAGTGGTGATGAGAATGGCAGTGGTTTGAGTGCTTTGGAATGATTCCTACTGGTTCATTATACTTTGATGATCGTGAATGATTACTTTGATGTGTTGATTACTTTGATGATCGTTAATGATGGTGCTTCAGTCTCTGTGTAGACTGACGTATCACACATGGTATGTTACTGAGTGTGAATATGGGACAGTTTAGCCGCCAAACGTGAGACAATTTTTGGCGCTTTGGTATATATGTCAATTGTTGAGAGGCAACAGGCAATAGTGGATCAGGGGAATTGAATCATAGTTAATCCTGATTCTAATCATGCTATGACCAACCCTCATCAAAGTCACAAGATTGCTGGACCGCAAAATTGATCAACTTCCGTCTCTGTGTGAGAAGCAACGAGTCAATCATTCGAAAGCTAGGGCAACGATTGGTAAAGGATTTGGTTTCCGTCAGCTCGACCCATGGCGCTCCATGGCGTTCCATGGCAACTTCCTGGTGCCTCCTTCCGCAGCTCGCAGCGCTCAACTTCCCAGGTGCAGGTGGTGGAGAAAGTGGTCGAAGTCCCTCAGCTGGGCAGCACCACCCAGGGCTCGATGCGGGAGGTCGACGTGGAGGAGGAACCTACAAGACAGGCACCGCGCGCCAGGGGTGCCAGGGGTGCCAACTGCAGTTTCAAGAGGAAGACATGGTTGGCCCAGGACAGCTGATTCGGGGTTCAACCGTTGGTTCAGGACCAATTCTCGGTGCTCGTTTTCATTTTGTTGGATTTTACGGCTGGGGCTGAACTGTACGGCTTTTTGACGAGAAATATATCGTTTCAGCCTAGCTGATCCCCCTGACCCTTTCTGGAGATTAGTTTCTGACAGGTTATTTTTGCAATGGAACATCCGCCAATCTTCGACGATTTACCTTGCTGGAAACTCACAGCCGGACCCCACCAGAAGGGTATCCCAAGTGCCGAAACTGGTCATCCAACCCCTGCCTGGAATCGGGTCATTCCCAGGAGTGTATCCACGTGATTTTCCGTCTAAGCAAATTCTATAAGTTTACTGGACGGCTTATACCTACTAACTTAGGTTTTTAGTGTTTTAGTATTTTTAGCAAGGGATCTATAAGCCACCAAGTTTACAAGAGAGTATTGGATCCCCTTTGGTGTTTCTTACTCCAGCATTGGTGGAACCCGGCTAGCAAAAGGCACTTGGTATTCTGCAATGGCTTGGTGGTTTTGGATCCAACATGCCGAGGCTTCACAATGCTTGGATTTGCAATCAAAGTTCTAAATGTTTCGGTGGAATTTGTCCGGTTTGACCAGCTGCTTATAGCTGCTTGTAGTCTGATTCCCTGCTACTGGTATAACAAAGCTTACCTAGCTTCATCCGATTTCTTTCTCCTTTAGATGCTTGATCTTTAGCACTTGCCAGAACTAAGAACGCTCTGAGCATTCTGAGTTCTACTATGCTCCAAAACCACAGCCATGCGTTGCCAGCGTAGGCAGACGGGCGCCACGACTTGGCCATGTGTTGCGACTCTGGTTGGTAGTTGAGGCGTTAGTGGTTTCTTTTGCAACTAGTTCTTGATGTTTGGTTATAACTGATGTTTGTTTGTGTCCATTTGTAGCTGATATTGGATTTTTTGATTGAAAGGTATGGTTTGTTGGTTATGATCAATATTTGCTGCTTGTGAACAATTCCTTTTGGCCAACCGGCCAGGAGCAGCCTGAACAGGTCATTCAGCAGGCAGGGGAGCTGGTGGGACTTGCTCATGAGTCGCCCAGCAACCGGCAAGCCCACTTGCTATATCCTGATTCAGTTGCGCATTTGCAAGTTGTTGGTGACTTCAACCTACCTAATGACTAACCTACTAACTACTAATCACTAACCAACCCACCTAATTGTTTTAAGCATAAACCAACTATGGATCTATATGACTAATGACCTCCATAGTTGCTTAATGCTTAAAACAACAAACCTTTTCTTACGCCCTGACAGCCTCCGTGATGCCTGAACTGTTGTTCCACGCGGTGACGACTTCGTTGGATGGACTCGATGGACCGAGACTTTTGAAAGGCCACAGAGAACGGCACCAACTGATGACGGAACCGGGAGTAAGGGTGGTTGATAATGGTTAACAATCAACTGGTCAATAACTAGTGGTTTCTAACTTGGTGATCTGTCAGCTATGCAAAATCAGATCGATGATTTATTTCCAAAGACTCTGGTTCATCATTGTTAGTGATCTAGAGCATTGCCATCATATCACCCTATATTGCAACCATCAGATTAACCAACACTAACCATTGTACGGACCCTTTCCATCCACTATGAACCATTGTCTAGTCATCATTTATATAACCCGTATTGACCATCACTAGCACTATATGTAACCATCCTTTGACCATCGTTTAATCATTATGTCTATCCACTATGAAGCCATCATTAAGCCATTTTTAAGCCATTATCATAACCATGACGATTAACCATTATTAATAGCCACTAGTGGTCATTATTAAGCCATTATCAAGCCTTATCATAACCACTTCTGACGCCACTACCAGCGCCATTGGAACCTCCCTCTCCTCGCCGCTCCATGTGGGCGAGACTGCGGGCTGTCCAGGTCATTGCTGGTGCTCCCTACCCTTTGGAGCATGCGCAGCCTGAGGCACTCGGCGGTGAAACGGGTCTCGTGGTGACCACGGATATCTGGTTGGTGGTAGTGAGCCGGCAATCTTTGATAATGGTCAACAATTGTGGTTGATGACAGAACTGGTGGTGGAAAAAGTGGTTAATAGTGTTTTATGGTTAACAATGGCCAACAGTGGTGCATAATAGTTAACAACTAACTGGTTGGTAACTACAAAGGCTTGCACAGGTGGGCCCCCAATCATTAGCTGAGTTGGTGGACATGATTAAGGCAACTACTAGTTGTGGGTAGATACAACTAGCTTGTTATATGTCGAATCTTAGCCAGCTTATACCAGTGGACAGGCCCACCTTGTATATCGTTTGGGATTTGAACTTCCATTTTTTGATTGGTTCGTACGGACCCATTCGGACCCACACCCGTTTTTCGTGATCGTGGAGAAGATGCTTTTCATATCAGATTGGCCCACAGGTAACTGGTGGAAATCTTGAACATGGGGGGATATTCAGTATCTACTCCAGGATGGGTTATAGTTGTTGGTTGTTGTTGATTCTTGCTGCATTACCATCCCATATTATGATCCCAGTGTTGAAGCCATGATGCATCATCATTTTACCCCTATTTGCCAGTATTATCAACCATCATTGTGCAGCCATATGTTTCCGTTCCAGTATCAAGATCATCCTTAGCCGTCCACCAACGCTCACCAAGAGAGATCATTAAGGCATCGCTAGACTATACAGCATTGTTTTACCCAGTTCTCAACCATCATTGAAACATCGTGAAACTGTTTTAGCCCCATGCGCTGCCATCGTTGACACAGTTGATTATCACTTTGCTATACCCACAGCTGAAATGGTTTTTCAGACATTGGTAATGGTCATGTCCCCACTGTTTACTGCCAATGGTGATTACGAAATGCCATTGTGTAGCAGTCTCAAGTCCTACATATGGTGGTTTCTGAATTCGTCGGGGTACCCCCAGTTACCATCCAGTTTATTAGCCACTTATAGTAGTCATTTGGGGGTCCCCCATGGCTTGAGAAACCATTCTGTATATTCCTTCATCATCTAGAACCATGAGCCAATGCTCAATACCATTGATATAACTTTCCCCCCCATAATCCCATTCACCATTTCTAGGTGATAAACCAACCATAGTTTTTTGACACTTCACCATTTTGCTGCCAAACTATACAGTAATCTATGAATTCGCCACAATCTAAATTTTAGAGTGATACTATCGTACTTCACAATGGTTAATAGTTTATTGACTGATAGTTTATTACTATACATGGTGAATCACTGTATCACTATAAAACTATTATTTTTTATTTGATAGTTTATACAACTATGTGATAGCCATGATTAATAGATTATTAGTAATAATAGAACTATTTGTAACTATTATTCGTAATAGATAATTGTAGATTATAGCCATGATTACTATTATAATAGTCTAGCCATGATTAGTTGGTCCCTTGTGACTTGAGAACCCCCCCATGACCATGCTGCCAAGCCTTGGCAGCGCACGCGCCCTTGCAGATCATTGGCGCGCCGGCCGCAGAGGCGCGGCTGCGGTTGCTGCGTTTCCGTGGAGTCACCGCAACGGTGGTGGAGAAAGCATAAGGAAATTGTGGGTAAATGGCTGGTTGTAGTGGTGATTTGTGGTGGAACATGTTGGTAAATACTTGGTGAATGGTTGGGAAGTGGTTGGGAGATGGTTGGCAAATGGTTGGGAATTGGTTGGGAGATGGGGGGTGGAACTGAAGCATAGCTATGGCTCAATTTCAACCATCAATGTGGTGAATCATTGATATCTCATGGTTAACCATGGGTTCGGCCATGAGCTTTCAGTGGTACCTGCCCGGTCTCACGAGACAGACTCGGGGCATCGTGCGCCAGGACGCACCAATCGCGGAGTCCCGGTGCTCAGCTGATCGCAGGGAATGGAACTCAGATGTAGGGAAGCTTTTTTTCAACTCAGAACCATAGCAGTTTTCAATGAAAAATAGCAGTTATGACTAGACCTATGGTCATCAGATAACTGGGTTATCAATTTCATTAATGACCATAGCAGTTGTGAATAGACATTAATGACCATAGCAGTTAACCTATAGGATAACGTTAATGGTGACAACTGCTATGAGATTTACATCAATGACCATAGCAGTTAATGATTGATAACCATAGGTCTAGTGATAGCAGTTATGGTTATCAATGATCAACTAACCTGAATTGATAGCCATCGCACTTAGTTTAATTAATAATCAAAACACTTAATGATTCTCTGGGAAATGTCATCCAGGGTGGACTCCCAGCATGTGCGTTGGACCCCACAGGGGGCAGTTATCCCCACTTGACTTGGTTGTAGACCAACAGCTTGCGGGCAGACATTGTAACAGGGAGAAACAAGACTGAAGCAATCGCCCTAGCTGAGGAACCAGAGATTGATATTGCAAATGTGTTGATATTATTGTATAATTAATACTCGTACTAGAAGCAGGTAACCCAGACCTATGTTGATGTGGTCAGAGATATTGGCCATGGTCCATCGAAGTGCTTAGCACTCAGCATAGTTTTGTGCATCTGGGTTTGTGCCAAGCCATGGCCGTGGTACCCCAGTCAACTCTAATGGTCTCCACTCGTAAAATGATCCCTTTTTGGTGGGGCCCAGGCTGGTTACCCAACGGCTTGGCACATACCCATCTCACTCAATAGCTTCTTGGCTAAGCTAAGTCTGTTAAGGGTAAACCTAACTCCAAGGGCAAGCTTGAGAGTTGGTCGCCCCATAAGCACGGTGTCGTGCCCAAAAGCTTCGATCGATGGTTGTGGAGACCAGCCTTACTGGTCTCCAAACTTCAGACTTTGAAGGTCAACATGAAGGTTGAGAAGGGCCAGGAGAAACCATGAAGCCACGTTTTGACTGGTTCTTAACCATCATTCCCAACAAGTATCACCAATCAATCAATTGTCGTCGTTGACACTGAACATCAATTGAATTTTCAAGTGATATCAATCAGATCAACGAAATGGAATGTCAAAACGTCAATGAAACATCTATCAAACATCAACAAAACGTCACTAAACCATCAATCAATCATCATTCAACCAACAATCAACAATCACTTAACCATCATTTCACCATCAATTCAGCATCAACCACCCGATGTAAACGCCCAGATTCGACCCGGAAACTTCACCACGTCGCCGCGCTGTCGCCGCGCTCAGGCCCATCCAAACAGGCCTGGCTGACTCTCTGTGGGGCCGCTGCAGCAGCAACGATTTGTGGAGACCCCGCAGTGGTTGCAAATGAAAAATGATTCACTGGGTGGATGGGTTGCTACTACCTTAGCTTTTCAGGGTTGGTGGATGGGTTGCTACCTTAGCGAAAAATCCCATTGGGTTTGTGAATTGTTAATAATGGTTAGTAATGGTAATAGGGGATAATGGTGGATGAAATCGCTACTACCGGCGAGCCTTTGTTCGGCTTTTTGGGATATGATTGATTTACCACGTTCACTGGTGAATCATGGTGGTGAATCATTGGGGATTCATTCAACTGAATGAATCATTGTGGATCATACAATTCAACAGATTGAATGAAAATGGCAAAACAATTCACGATGACTCGCCACAATGCTTCCAGTATCACTGATGTGTGAAAACATCAATGGTTTGTCGGAGGAATATCAGTGATGGTTCACACATTTTCACCAACGTTTCTGAATCACCACGGGTTTAGCGTTGACTAGTGCCAGGGCAATCGGTTGATTTTGGGTCCTTTCTTGTTTGTGGGAGATTTAAGGGTGGGTATAGCTGGAATAGCTCGGGATCCGCAACCACTTCGGGCGAACTGAGCTACTCAGCTGCAGCATAGTCAGATATGTCAGGTACGAGTTCAAATTTCCTTTCAAGAACTCGAGATGCAAAAACTTGATGCGAAACAAGTCGCCAAGTTGGGAAAGCACAACGTTGCTGGACCCATGAGCTTCCAACAGGTGAACCAGCTGGGTCGATCCACCCCTCAGCTGGGTGCAAGGTCAATGGATACACGCAATACAGATTGGTTGGCGCCGTGAACCATACCTTTTTGTGGGTGATTTCGACCTAGCCAGTTTTGGGGATCCCCAAAAGTTATGGTTGGTTTATAACTAATTATCAATTATGAATTTTGGATGATTTGCGGGTACCCCTATGGCTTGAGGAACAACCACAAATGTATCTATCCATCTACCTATTAAAATATCCATCTTCCTCTCTGCACATCAGTGGTATCGATTGATCTATAATTCATCCAATCATCACCATTTGAGGGTACCATTCCGACTCATTAACAATCAATGAAACATTATGACCATTAGTGAGTATAGTCGGTTTGATATCATTCCATTAATGGTACCCAATAATTATCAACATTATGACCATGGTAACATTTGTCATTTATATCATTCCTTGGTTACTATGGTTGATACTCATTGATCAACCATTTATATCGATAGCCCATTCATTCATCCCATCAGCACACCTGCCAGGCGCTTGAGCCGCCGTGCCTCGGCAGATGCAGCCGCGGTCCGTCATGGTACCATGGTGGATGGATTGATGCTGGTCATGGTGGTGTTCTAGCCGTTGATGAACGGTGGTGTTCTAGCCGTTGATGAATGATGGTTGTTCCAGCTGTTGATGAATGGTGCTGTTTTAGCTGGGTATGCTTGATGAATGGTTGTGAAGGGTTGTGAATACTATGACTAGTATGGTTATGCACCAACTGTCAAGGCCTGACCTGTTGGTCAATGCTGGTTGACCATGACTAGTTTATGGTCAGTTGAGTCATAAGGATGATTAGCTGAACCCCTTGGTGACCTTCATCATCCCACAGCTGAAATTGGCAGTCCATTTTTGAAGTGCCCAAAACACGATAATATGGTGGTTTCTTAAAACAGGGGACCCAAAAAATGGTTGGTTTATTATATACTAAAGATGGTTCATGAAGGATGATTCGGGGCGTCCCCTATTTTGAGAAACCACCATATGATAATAACGAACGTTATTCATGATGTTCACAATAATGATGGTCTTTCTTCAACCCTTTCTTCAACCAGTTGATGATATTTGATGTTACGTGACGAGAAACTAGAGTAATGAATCATGGGCCTGATGTCCATCAATAAAGGGTACCCGATCCATCCCACACATGATTGCTTGAGGACGTGAAACCATATCTGTTCAGAGACTGCAGCATTTAGGGACATTGCCACACAGGAAACCGTTGGTGTTTCCGGACAACACCTGGGACCCTCCGTCAAACTGCGATCAAGATGTGAACCTGCGTACTGTCATTAGATGAATTAAGTGCCATGGCCCATTCGAGTTTGATGCATGTGCATGACTCAAATCCTGAGAAGACAATTTGGGTCATTCAAAATGCTTCAAGATGGTCTATCTTAGAAAGGAAGCCTATCGCGCGAGTCCCGGTTCGCTAGATATAAATAGATTATAGGACATAAGAACTGGTAGAAACCTTATTTCCGGTAGCTATCACTCAAATTTGCCGCTGATGTTAAAGACCCATGTGGGCCCACGTTGCCTTGCCATCTTCAGGACAGAAGATCCGGGGGCTTTCTGAGTGAAACGGAATCCTTCTGCCATTTTTGGGAGCTTGGCGAAGGAACAAACTTTGTCGACTTTTCTGTGTCTCACAAAAGGCTTCTGGGTCTTATCTTTTTGATGATGGCGCGGGCTTTCTGAACAGAAGAAAATGTTGGAATGCATAACTGAGTAAAAATCTTGAAGCACCGGCTGCCTAAGCCTTTCTCAGGGCCTTGTGTGTGGGTGGTTGCCATACAGGTGATCTTAGTGATGTACTGAAGGGGCGAACTGTGCTAAACCCTAAAGCTCACAACCCACCAGATGATTGGCTATGCTGACATCTAACCATGATATGTCGTTCAAAGCTATGGGGTTTCAGCGTTGTTGCTGACACTTCGAACGGTGCTTCCCTGTGCTTCCCTCAATAGGGGTCCAACCTGCGATCGTCCATTGAAATCCATAGCTAGTGGAACGACATTTTTTTTGGCCCCTTACTTAGGGCAGCGTTGGCGCCACGCTATCTAGTTCATCCCTGGTGTGGAACATTTGTGCATGACATACACATATTATATATATACATGTATTTATTTTTTTGATTAAAATATACAGATACATACATGCAGATTTATATCTAGATATTATCGGAATACCTATCCGCGATTACGACTAGATGACGCTTGGTTTTTGATACTGTTCAGGTTGATGGGTAGCCTGATGGACAAGCGCAGTTCGAATGTGAAACGTCACATCGTGTATATAGCTTTGCTCAAGCGCACGATTCGTGGTTGTCATCGATTTCTTGCCCATGCCTTATGAAGACCCGCACCAAGACAACACAACCCGTTGTTTTCCATTTCGTATCGGTAGTTGCGACAAGGCCGGCGCGTACAGTGGATGAGCTCATTGATGAACAGTTGGCAGACAACGTTGGAGCCGACAAATGGTCACAACACCAACCAAAATTTCCAAGCTCAAAAGCGGATAAGAAGCCGTCTATCTATCTATCCATCTATCTATTTCCAAGCTCTATTCTTCAATAATAGAGTCTATCTATCAATAGACCTTGCCATCCAACCAGTGCATCTTGAGGCAGCGTTACTACCCACGGAAGCATCCACATGAGCAGTGGCGAGATATCACTGATGTTTGATTCTTTCGTGAGCCACTAGAAAAATCTACCAATAGGCGAATCGCTGGTACGAGGTTGCACAGGCTGTTTATGTACGGTTTGTTGCAACCCATTAACCAGCCACTATGATAGGATAGGGATACTAGCCACATGGGGCTAAAGCATGTCTGCTGATGGGAATCGCCAGTCACAAATCCGGCAAGGACACCAAGGGGTTTTTGCCCTCACAAAAGGTTTTGGGTAAATATCAACCATCCAACAAAGATGTTTCGGTGAACATCCCAACTGTTCGACTGACCATTTTGGGGATGTGAACAGTTAGGGCACCAGAGGACCCATAGCCCTATGAGCCACGATCATTTTGATTCACCATCATGAGAGGGTCAACAAAGCAAAGGGATTCATAGAGCCTTTGTTGAGCTACGATGCCCTCTACTGTTGGTGAGTGGGATGACCCGCAGTCACCATGGCGAGCCCTATGTCTTTTAGGAAGGCCCAATGGATCTCAGCACGTTGGGTCCGCCCACTCGGAGGAACTCAGGTAGTGCTCAAGCTCTTCACTTGGAGTCAACCACCAAACTCAACAAGTCGTTACCAGATGGGGAACAACATAGCCATGCTTGTGCTACCAGTGGAGCCACATGGAGCCACCGAGCTATGACTCGCAGGGCGGGGACCGCGCGCCGGTCTTGTAGCGAGCTTCAGCGCTCTGACGCCGAGCGTTCCAATTTGATTCGATGGGAAAGACAAGGAAACGCCAAGTGTCAGCAGGTTCACCATCAGTCATGATAAGGCTTTCCTGGGGGCCATGGTGTGAGTGATCAATGAGGAATGGTCAATGATGGTTAGAAATTATATGACCATTCGATTATGATTAGAATAGTGACATTCATCAAGTTCAGGAGGTTGTTCCAGTTCACCATCACTACCATTAAACCAACAACTGCTACCCCTGATTAGTCATTATACCCATCATTGACTTTGAAGATGTGGAAAAAATCTGGGGCGCCATGCCATAGCTCCAACAGTGGCCATGAAAACCATAACTCATGGAGGATGTCGGTGATCCCCCCAAAGGTGTACCCCGCAACAATGAGGGCTCATTAAGGGGTCAATGATCAATAATCAAACATTAATAAGGACTTACTAACCATCCTCATAATCAATAGTGGCTATTGAAGATCAACGAGAACCAATGCTTACCTTGGCAAAATCAAGTGACTTGGAAATACTTCAAGCATTGCGAAGTAGCACAGCTAGCAGGACCCAGCATGGGATAGGACTTTCGGTGGATTATTCTTCAATCATATCATGCCAGTCTCTGTACAGTGGATGCCAGTGCCTGTGATCAATCCCTGTCGCAACTAGTGGCCTCGCTCTCAACACCGGCCCACGGGCCCTGGGGCTGTTGGTCTCTCCCCAACCAGCCCTGATATCGATGATCATCATTGGTAGAAGTTGCCAAGTTTGTAAACAGTTGCCATGGGTGCAGCCACATGTGCTGGCCATCTTCACTCCAACTGCGCTTTTACATGTTACCACCAGTCCTGGTTGGAGGACCAACGGGTTATCAAATTTGAGCGTTGAAACCAGCATTTGATTCGCTTCCTTGTCTTTGGCTTACAAAACGTCCTTTCCGTTGCCACGGCGCCACGGGATTGGACGAGACAATGATTGATTTATCCGAAGTTTCTGGACAATGCTCCACAGCTGGGTGGGGGCGACGGTGTTCGTCCCCTGTGTTGCAGCGCCGGACCTGTGCTGCGAACATCCACGACACGAACAGAACAGGAAGGCCATTGGGTCATGATTCGTCAGCATTGTCCAAGCGATTCGCAGACTGCGGCCATAGCCCCGGAACGTGAGTGGCAAAGCAGTGTGGTAAAGTCCGTGAACTCGCTGTTTTGATTGGTTGAACTCCAGTTGGTGGTAACCATGGTCGTTTATCAGCCACTTGCAAGCAGTGGGATTTACTATCCAACTATAGTTTGAGCTTTTTTTTGCAGGCAAAGGCCATCGGTCTACTAGTCGTGAAGCTCCTTCCTGACTTTTTTCTTGAGATCGATATGATTTGGGCCCTCTCATTATCTTAGCAGAACTTAGTAATTCTAAAAAATGTAAACAAATGAGCTTCGTTTCATCTTGTTGGCGATGAGCAATGAACACACTGAAAGAACATGAAAGAACGCCGTTTGATGAGAAGACTGTATGGCATAGCCTCATGATTTCACACCACGAGCTGGATGGGGCCATGGTATGCAGAAGAGAATCAACTGGTACTATGCAGCCGCCTAGATCGAGGTCCACGGTTGATCTCTGTCAACCTGCAAATGCTGACATCACCTCTGAGCGCGCGATTGTTGAGATGAAAAGTCACCTTTTCACCACTCAGGGCACGCCACCTTGGTTCCAGTTCCATGTCCAGACCCTTAAGGAGAACAAAAATTGACATCGAGCTTTAAGGAGATCCAATCTGTTTGGGCTGATCCAACGGAGGTCATCGGCATGGCTCTTATTTTTCTTAGATTGCCGTGGAAGTTGATCTGAGAACCTTGCCAATATCAACCACCTGGCTGCCCTGCGATAAATTTTGGTATGTGTAACCTTTCATCCATTCCATTCCATTGCGTTCCATTGTATCCATTGCGGACATCCTGCACAAATTCCACTAGTGTTGATTGGGTTATTTGATTCCATGCTCAAGATCTATCGTCTGGACCTTGTCTGTCTGTGAGAGTGTCACCCTGGGTGCTGATGGTCAGGGTGGTGCTTTTAAAACTGGTTAGAAGAATGCAACTGAAGATGATCATCCAAGGAATTCGCCTCCGAATTGGTGATTCATCACGACAAAAGGGTCATCAACCAGATAGACACAGATATTGGGATGGGTCATATCATCCCTGCAAGCCATGGACAGGTTCTTCTCCCAGCACTTCCACTAGAAAAACTCAACATATCTGGAAGCAGCCTGGGGCATGGGGCCCTTGACACCGCCAATGTAGCCGCTGCGAGCAGTTGTCGGCGCCATGCTCTGCCAACCTGTATGGTTGATCCCTAGCATCTCCCAAACTGCTATGTTCTAAACGTAGGAAACCATGCTTGGACACCTGAGATACAGGCAAAGGATATCATATGACTCTACAAAAACGATATTATAGGCATTGGAATAACAATAGTACACATATAAAACTATTTCAATCAATATCTGAAATATACATAGTTATATGATATGTTTTGGCACCTACATACTTGTGCCGCCATGCGCGTTTTCCAACTCTAGCTGTGTAACTTGTTCATTATATGGGGTGATGATGGTCCTCAGCAGTTGGGGCCCTAAGTAGGTGATTGGCAATGGTAGATCCAAGTCGTCAATGGTGGTTTATCATACCGGATAATGACCAACAATAATGGTTGATGATGGCATCGTAGATCCAGCTCTTGACTGGCCCCCCAGTTTACCTTGGCCATTGACGTATCCCAAACATGGCTGCTTTCTGGATCCAACAGCAGCAGGGGCTCCCCCTTGCCTTTGGGTCACGTGGGAGGCCCCATCAGTTTCCTCTTCCCCATCACCTTTTTCTTGCTGGCCAAAGGTGAGGGCTCAGTTGCGGCATGGGGGGTCGACTCGAAATGGTAGTGCTAACAGGCACTAGATTTGTCGACCGCCATAGGTTCTTATGGCATTGTCAGATGAGTTTTTAACCGGTATTGAAGAGTGTGTACATGCACAACTTGCATTGAAACAAGGAATACATGCTCTTCATTTCTGTTTTTTCTCCGTTTCTCTCCCTCTCTCATCCTTTTTTCGAGAGTTTGGAGGTTCCAGCGGGCACGAAACACTTATTTCAACCATTATTGATCCTTCACAGCTTCCGTTGACCATCAATACGCTTGACCTTGGACCACAGCATCTGACCAGAGATTGGTCAGCCATTGACCTCCATGGACCCTTTCAACCTTGTCAATTGATTCCGCAAACATCGATATGGGCCGGGGGTTTCTCAAAATAGGGGACCCTCCGTATCATCCAACATTGATCATATATAGGAATAAACCCAACCATTATAGTTAGTATACCCCCTATCATTGCTTATCATTCCCTTCTCAACCATTGTGAGCCATTGTTAACCATAAGCCAACTATATTTGCAAAACCATTTCTGTTGCTTACTATTCCTTATTATTATCCATGATTAGCCACAACAACCATTGTGAACCACCAATACACCCAACCATACCTTTGGGGTACCCCTATGGCTTGAGAAACAGCCATATAGGCAACGATCCAGGGTGGTGGACAGGTGGAGGGCCAGGGCGGCAGCATGTGCATCGGTTGTTGCCCGGTAGTCCCTGATGCATTAGGTTGCTGGTCATAACATGTTACTGGATTTCATCTGGTTTTATAAAGTGTGTAACTGTTAGAAGTGACTTCACCTATGCTTAGACTCGTGGAGATGATTCTCCAATTGGCTTTGAGTACTTTTGGATGGGGATGTGTGAAACAACCACCAACCAGATAAAGTTGACATGAAGTTGCAAATGGTCAGCTATCAACCAGAATCAACGACTATGAACCATGAACTACGATTAACTCATTGCAACCTCTCATCTTCGTGGATTTCAATTGGGCGCTGGGTCAGATCGCGATGATAGGACGAGAAGAAGCTGCTGAAGAAAGCAGCATCGACGGAGAGGAGCTGCCGCGGGTTCAGGTGAGCAGGTCATTGGTGGTGCCAAGGTGGATGGCACAGCTGTATCTAATGGCAGATCCATAGATCTCCCCTCCATATGGATGGTAAATCAGCTATTGATGATGAAACTTGTGGTCTATTGATAGCTGGATCTACCAGTAGTACTTGATGCTTCACGTTCATCCAGGTTGGGAAGTAGCTTGTCATGCTGGTGGGTTTTTCTGACATCTTGCCCCCTGTGTTGGTCAGGGTTTTTACCTTGTCACTCACTCGGCTGTGCCATGGGCGATGAAGTAGCTAGTCATCATCACCAAGATAAAAAGTCGTCAATATGGATGATCCAGCCAAGTTGCCTGGTTGATGGGTTTCACGTGTTAACCGCCTCGAAAATCATTGATCAAATTGGTCAGCCACCAAGAAACCAGTAGAAAACCTATGAGCCAGCCTGTTCAGCCTACCAATCTGATCATGTTTGTACGGTAGGGTAGCAGCTGCTACTGGAAAACCTAGAGGTGTATGCCTTACGTTTGTTGTTGTCTTGCATCTTTTGTCGCACCTTTTGTTTTTTGTGTCTTGTGAACTTTAATTCCAGGTATCTTTGTACTCAAAGTCTTATCCAGCATCTACGATTGTATTCCACATATACAAAGTTGAGACTCACTGTCCCAGATCAATTATTGGTAATTTGCCCAATCTCTGGTATCAACCAGCTAAAACTCATTTTCCCAACTCTATATTTGCAGCGCCATCATTGTTTGTGTTTGTTTATTGACATTGTCAGTTTCATCTAAGTATCAAACTATCTTGTGTCCCATATGTATACACACATGGCCGTGGGTCTAAACCCTGTGCCCCCCCTGGTGTACCATTTTTAACCATCCCTACAAAATTGTCGGTTAGTATCCCCCATGCTCAATATTGACCCGTAGCCACATTTATCCGTTTTGTTGCTGGTCATATCCACAACGATGGTCTTGGTCCCTGGCCCTCAGTAGTAAGCTGCCGGCTGATAAATGTGGACGCACTCAAGGTTTAAGCTCCAGTACCAAGCATCTGCTTCGGAACATGCATGGCCGTCCATTTTGAACGAGGTTAATTGAAGCAAACTTTAGTTGCTTATATTTTTTTGTTCATCATTTCCTAGTAGCTATGACCTACTGATTGATCTCTGTTATTCACAATGACTGAACGGTCAATCGTGACAGATGGACCACGCATCATTCGCAGAGTTGAGTTCGCATGATTAAAGCTGTACGCTCTTCTTTTTTCGAATAAATCATGATTACAGCAATTGCATGATTCTTGCAGCTATAAGCAACATTGATTGAACTTTACCTCGTTGTCAATTATTATGAATCAATTCTCACAACAGGTATTTCCTTTTTAACCCTTAGTTATTGCTTATTGTTGGTTAAACAACCCTTGTCAATAACCAAGGGTCAATGGTTAGCCTATAATATTATCCATGAACCCTTGGTTATGACTTACTCTTGTCACTTCCTATGGGTTCAATAATCCTTATCGACCCTTACCAACCGTTAAATAACCCAACCGTTAATCAACTCTTAGTAATCCAACCCTATTGATCGTTTTATTATCAACTCTTATTAATCCTCTTAATCCTTGGTTATTACTTACTCTTGTTACTTCCTATTGGTTGAATAACGGTTATCAGCTCCAGGATTAATAGGATTATTCAACCTTTATTAGCCTCCAGGTTTAATAATCCTAGTGGTTACTTACTCTTACCAACCCTTATTAACCCCTTCCAACCGCGTCGGAACCGACCCTGATGTATTGTGCTTCACGAGCGCATCTCAGCCAAGGAGTCCCTGGAACTCAGTGTGGACATGGATGGTCGCGTGGCGTCTGGTTGCGGTTGCGGTTGCGGTTGCGGTTGCGGTTGCTGTTGCGGTTGCGGTTGGTTGGTTGGTTGGTTGGTTGGTTGGTCGGTGAGTGGTGGGGGGTTGGTTGATGATTGAGAAAGATGACTAACAAAATCATGGGAGATAAGCATCAACAATGACAGGAGTCAGCAGTTATTGGTCATAGAAGCGAGTGGAGAGGTGCCACTATAGCAATCAGTAACTTTTGGCAGGAATCATTCACCATGTATTCAAATAGCAACTGTTGGCCGTACGGCCAGAGGAATTTGTCGCACGGACGTGTTCTCTGTTTTCCAGCATGGGTGACTAAATCATTCCCAGAATGATTGCGATATGCTGGAAAATAGATTGCAAAGAGCTTAAATCTGATGTTCAGTTTTTCTCTACTCCTGTCACTTCCTGGTCCTCTTTGAGCTGGAATTGTAATTCAATCCTTTTTTAGGTTTATGTGCATGCCAAAGGCAGGTGCACTGTTCAATGTTTGGACAACCAATGCTCATGTCCACATGATGGTTTCTCAAGTCAAAAAACGAATGGTTTATTGGTAAAAATGGTGAACAAACCTGAATGAATGCTTCTCAAATAATTTGCTACCCCTAAAAACGAATGGTCTATTGCTAGATGGGTGTGTGTCCCCTATGACTTGAGAAACACCCACATGCTCACAGCTCAACGTCGCATTCCAGGTTTGCCAGGTGAGATGCATCGATCCAAGGCATGCCCTGCCTCTCCAATTCTCCCATTCCACCGGAAGCCTTGTGGGGCCCAGCTACCTAGGCATTCGGGTGGATCAATGATTACAAGCTGATGATTTTATCACAACTCACCAGTTGGTGATCCTGACCGATAAAAACATCAACACACACACATGACACAAAAAAAAATATACATATTAGTATAGAACATGCCTACAAAGTATATCACATAAACCATATAACTACTTGGTTTTCACATAATTGTAGAACATACATACAAGGCGTCTCTCATATTAAACCACACAATTCGATATTTCTTCTAAGAGCGTGACGTGGTTTTATGTAACGAGACAACTAGTAAAATGTGGCTATCAAGTGAAATTGTAAGTTAAATTGATCTTTATAGCCACAATTTTGTGACTTGATAATTGTTAATAAGAATCACAGTTTCTTTGGATAATGAAAATCCATTGAACTTACCATCCACAGATCTTGTCACGATACTTGACTCGCAACGACCAGCTCCACTTGGGGCCCACGGCTTCCTCCTGCTTCACGTTTTCCGGAAACGGCTCCGAGACGGAAAGTTGTCCACGGAAGAGTCCACGAGCAGCGGTGGTAACGGACCTGTCAGGAGGTGCCAGCGAAGCTGCGGCCAGGGGCCGGGGGTTCGAGATGTAGAATCACGGGGAAGTTCATGGCTATCATATGATAGTTAATGATGGTTGAAATTAATGACAGTTAATGATGGTTGAAGTAGCCATGATATCATGATGCTTAATGATAGTCAATCAGATGGTTCATCATGATGGTTAATGAATAGTCATAGTGAAGGTTTAGTGGTTCATAATCTAGCTATGTATGGTGAATCGTGATAGTGATGAATGGTTACTGAGGGTTATTATGGAAATTAACCATTGATGATATGGTCAGAGAAGCAAGGATAGCAATGGTGCATAATGGTCAATGAATACTCAATAATGGTTCATAAACGGTCGCTGATAGTTGGAAGTTCATCATGGCTATCGATACTAGTATAAATGGCCTATTCGTTAGTACCAATTGTTCACAATAGCGAATAGGCTTGTATGATTTAGTTCAGGAAGCGGGGCAAAATACCTAGTGGCCAATCTTCAATGATAGTCATGGTTCATGACGAGCAACAACGTTCAAGACTGGTTGCTGACGTTGGTAATCGTCAAGCAAAGCGCTTGGGCATCAGCTCAAAGCCGCCGTGTTTTCCATTGAGAATCCTGTGGGAGAATCCATGACCGATCCCCAACAGCTGGTGCTTTAGGCTTTAGTGGTGACCATTTGCTTGCAGATGCTCAGAAGCAGTTGATTATAAGAGGTGGATTTTTTTTGGTAGTATAAGCAGTTTAGTATTTAGTATAAGCAGTTTATTGTTTCATAGGCCAGCAGTTGACTATAAGAGGTTGATTTTGGTCGTTCAAAGCAGCTTTGTATATTGACAGCTGAATCTTCGATCATATGTACCATGTGATGACAGCAAAAAGCTGGACCACGGACGACCATGGTTCACATACCAGCGCATTTTGAAGAGATTCACAGCTGGTGTGGCTATCCTATGCTGATAGTGTTTCATATCAGGTGGTTGCTAAAAGTCATATGGCTGCATGATTCGATTCAGCGGGTGGGACAATGGGACCAGGCCGTTGATTGAGAGCCTTGTGGGACATCATGATCCTGTCCAGAAATCATATTGGGATTCCAAGCCCAGCCCTGCTGCTTTGAATGGCAAATGATATCATAGATGTACGTTGATACTTACACCATTGGTTCATCGTTGATAATCATTCCATTTACCTATCTTGATGAATCATCAGACTTCAGTTCTTGCATTTCATATGAGGTCCAGTGTGGCAGTTTTTGGTGCAGACCAGTCATGGCGTTGAGTGTTTCCAACCCAATTGGGTCGACCAAGGACACTAGACATGATCGTTGGCAGTGATCTCCCGAGGAATTTTATCAGCACTCGCCGCGGGCCAAAACTATCCCAGCTTTTTTGCCCCCAACATGAAGAGATTTCTCTAGCTGTCCGGATGTGAAGTACCACCCATGTGGGTTGATCATTGGTATCCAAACCCATATTTTTGCTTGGAAGGGCAACCATTTTTCAGGTGCAAGGGCTGAAGCAGCCATATGAAAGAGATATGGGGCTGGAGCGTCTCGGTAGACTGGAAACGTTGCGCAATGGCGATGGATCTTCCATATGGATCCATATGGGTTGTTCTGAAAAAGAAGATATAGTTGACGATGACCAATCAAATAGCGGCCACCGACGATGATTAAGCCATCAATCATGCTTACTTGATTGATAATGGCTGAGAACGGGAGATCCAGTGTTGGTCCATTGTTGTGGATTTCCGTTGTGCAGTTCCAAGGTCTTTCGACTTTACCGGATGCTTTGCTGGCTCCATACATTGATGTGTAGCCTTTGCAGCCATGGATCACATCTCTTCTCTCCTCGTCGATTCCATGTAGATGTTTCCAGTTTTACCTTTTAACGGGTATGTATGATTATATTATAGGGGCATATATGGTTATGTTTTACATATAGATGTTCATTTAAGTATGAATACATATATGTATATAACTAAATATGTATGACACACACACACAGACGCAGGCACTTGGGTAGTTAAGTTACACATGCAAGTCTAGGCTTCTGCCTAGCCTGCCCAATGGCCATAGCAACACTGAACTCTGTTTGTCGCAGGCCGATAGCATGGCGAAACCTCCCGCATTGGGAGAAGCTTTTCCTGTTGATCACTGCCCGGGGGCCGAGCGCAGTGGTTACTTCACAGGGCAGCCCCCATGTTGGCCTGTGTGCGGATATGTTCCCCAAGCAAACCCTTCACCATTCTTAGCCATCAATTAGCCATCAATCAACCATTGGTCTTAACCATCACCCACTTCTATCCTTCTTTTTTCAGTCGTCTTTAAAGCTTCTGTCGGCCAATCTTCTGGGAAGTGTGCGATTCCAAATGGCTTTTTGAAGACCTTATTAAAGCATTGAAACGCATTCCAGCCAAAAGGAACGCATTTGTGCGGACAACAATCAAATTCTTCACTTTGCACATGAAAGTGAATGTTGGTCGATAATTCCGACGATAGTCAACCAGTGACCAGCCATAATCAACCATGGGCAACTACAAAAATTAACAATTGCCAACTATAACCCAACCATAAACCAACAATAAACCAACAATAAACCAACCATAAACCAATCATAAACTAACCATCTGAATCCTCAAATTGGTTGATACATCCAAGCCCCGCATCACCCGTGTGTACAGCTCACCATTCCCGTGCCGGCCACGGTCTCGCTGGGGAGCTCTAGGTCGTCTTCATCTTGGCCACGATGGTTTTCGGGGTGGCAGAGGAGATCAAACAGGTCCCAGGGTGGTCCAACGTGGGAATGGTCCCCATGTTTTCGAATGGTGAGTGTGGAAATGGTTATAACCATGTTGTAGCAAATATATGTGATTTTATATACTTCTGTAGTGGGAACATGTTTTTTTTTTCAAATAGTCGTTGAGCTTTGAAGTCCGGTTTGTTGTAACGGTTGTTGTTCACCATTGTGAACATATTTTTTTTCTGAGGGGATCATTGTTGATGGTATCGTCGGTTGGAAGAGCAATAGTGTTCGAAGCCGTGGAAATACAACCAGAACGATCAGGACCCACACGGCCATGAAACAAGAAGGCCAAGGAGGACAAAGCAACCAGAAAGGTTTTGGGCCTTTGATGCGGAAAGCAATCATTCGGAAATATCCCCCCAAATGGACGCACACTCATTTCAAAATGTTTCACATTGTTTCACCCTCGTTACTCTCGGTCACATTGCTTGCATTCACAGGGCCATGTTGATATGCAGACACATGTCATTATTCTGTCACTGATTTGTGCCAGTTTCCATTGCTTTTTGTCTTGGCATTCTCGAGTTGTTTTCCTACGATGGCTTTTGACAACCAGTTGTCTAGAGTCCATCTTATCAATTCTTATATGGGTGTTTCTCCAAACAGGGGTACCGCCAAATCATTCAATAGTGATCATTTATAACAGTAATGTCAAACCAACCATAGCTTTGGGGTACCCCTAGGTTGAGAACCAGCCCTGTATTTGTCCTGCATTCTTGCGGCTTTGTTGGTTTAATTTGCTGACTGCTGACCTCCAAGCATTTCTGGACGTCGCACTGCTGGTGATCGAAATGTGAGCCCAGACAAGGTAAAGATTGTATTGGGTCGATTGATGTGGTAGTTTCTCAAAATAGGGAACCGAAAAAGATGGATTGTTTATTTTTGAAGATGATGATATGATATTGCATGATTTGGAGGCACCCCTATTTTGGGAAACGCCCATATGTACTCGTGAACTATGCCTTTTAAACATTGGTAGACACCGTTGTTGCTACATTAAACATTGTTGGTTAATTCGTTGGAAACAATTTATCATGAGCAGCATTTGCCGTCCTTGACCACTGAATCATCATAAACCACTATGAGCCTTCAGTGGGGTGGCAGCCTGAATGAACGGAAGAGTGACAGCTGAAGCATCATTCAACCATTATTTGGGGGGTTCTGAAAATATGTGACCCCCAAAATGAATGGTTACTCTCTCGGATGATAACTGGGGGGACCCCTATGGCCTGAGAAACCAGCATTTTGATCATCCTCAATGCCTCGTTGAGCAACCTGTGTTGACCTCAGGTGATCGAAATGTGGGGTGAGTTTGGCGCCCCCTTCGACTGCCACCTGTTGCAAGCACCGCTGGGACCCCAGTCCACAGGAAAGCTGGTACGCGATTTCAGTGATGCAACGGATGTCTCAGCTATCATGAAATTGACAGGTGATTGATTTACCAATGATCATTCAGCAATGAAGATTGGCAACAGGTAGTATCAAGCATTTTGGTTGCAGCAACCATTGATTAATGACCAAGAATTATAGAGTTATGACCAGAATGCTTTGGGGATATTCGTTGTACATGGCAATGTGAGAAAAGTCATGGCAATGGATCTAGAAAATGTATATTGACGGAACCATCAATCGTATTATCATGCACCAAACTGGGCTTATGAAGTAGTACTCGTAGCTGGTTGAACACCGGAGACTGAGAACCTGCTGCCAGATGCTTCCACTAATCAACTGATAATGTCCAGATGTGTAATTTTTTTAATTGGCTGGATATTAATTTGGTAATTACAGGATAATTACAGGATAAGAAAATGAATCATAGATTGTTAATCATAGATAGTTAATGGTGATGATTGCTGGTTGTTCTTCCTGGATAATGATTATTAATCTGGTGACCTTCAAGATAATCATTCTACCTTCAAGCCATTCTGGTTGATGCCCTGCTGGCTATTGGCAACTGGTGTTGTTGCACGGCCAATTTGATCGAGCTCAAGAGCACACTGAACCACAAGATGAACCATGATTCTTGAGAACTGATAGATGATGGCTTGCCCTCAAATCATCAAATATTGTCAGATAGATTGATCAATTTCAATTCAACTTGGAGGGGCTATGTCCACGAACCAATTGTCGTTGTTCATCCTACTTGGGATGATACTTACTAACTGACGAGCAAATATTTTCTGGGAAGGTTGAAAACATCAACGTGCCCTGGTGTATATCGCATTGCTGCTGTCTGCCCCGAAGATTGCTGGTGTCAGAGAAGGCAACGTGGTTTGTTACGACCGTCATTTGTATCATCTTCCCGGAAACGAACTGCCTCCCACTTGGCAGCAAACTGATCTTGTAATCATTTTATACGATACACACGGTTGATTTCACTTACTGCTTGTCTAGGGTATGTATCTGTCTAGACATGTATATGTATGTGACCATCTATCTCATTTTATTTCGTCTTGTCTGATCTTACCTAATTTTGTCCAATCCAATCGAATCTAATCTAATCTGATCTAATCTAATCTAATCTGATCTAATCTAATCTAATCTGATCTAATCTAATCTAATCTGATCTAATCTAGTCTATCTATTCATTCGTACTTAGATATTGATCAAAGTAAATTACATCATAGACACATCAATACATGGACAAGTAGATGAGTAGATAAATACATAGATAAATGAATACATAGATAGATAAGTGCGCAAATGAATAGATACATCGATAGACAAATACATACATAAATAGGTAGACACTTGAATAAAGACATAGATAGATAGATAGATAGATAGATAGATAGATAGATAGACAGATATCAGCGGCCACTCTTCATGAACTGCGTTTTGCTGTTTTGATCTGGATGCCTCAGGCAAAAGGCTTGTGCGTAAGGCGCACTTCCAGCGCGGCGCCGAGGCGCAAAGCCTGACGGTTCTTGTGTCACAGTGGCTTTTCAGGCAGATTTGTAAAATGTATGTAGATGGATGATAGGTTAATAATGGCTAATACTGGTTAGTAATAGGGGATACTAAGCAAAAATAGTGGTTGATGTGGTGATTTCTCAAGCCATAGGGGACCCCCAAAATGGATGGTTCATTACTGTACGCAGTTCGTACTGGATGGGTGTGGGGGTCCCCTATTTTGAGAAACACCTATATGGCTGTGGGCCAGTATTAACGAACCGATAGATGATTAGGGGAACATCCGAACACAGACTAGTTTTTTTGATTATCAGATGTTCACCAGCGCATGGTTTTGACCCACAACCACAGGTATAGTACCAGCCACATTTACAAAGCATTCATTGACCATGACTTATGACCGTCTCAGCAAGCATGATTCATTCGCATACACTTTATTAAACCAATCATTGTGCTTATGAGTCGGAGACTTCGTTCTGAGTTGGTAATTGCTTTGCCTGCCAATATATGGTCCAACAATATACCAATCATGCCAATGAATGATGATCATTGGTTTGCTTCACCAAATGTGGTTGAGCCCCAATGGTGTTTCTCAAAACAGGGGACCCCAGAAATCATTCAAACATTTTTAGCAACAAACCAACCACAACTTTGGGCCTTCCCAATTTTGAGAAACCACCATATTGGTTTTATGTTGCTTGATATCCCTTATTCTTAACCATTCCTAGCCATTGTTAAGCATATTAACCAGTTTTGGGGTTCCTTATGGCTTGAGATCCCCCCAATGAGTTCTGACAATATCTGCTCTATGAGTCAAGGAACGCTCCAGAGGAGCGGTGAACTGCAAGGTCCTAACAGATCCAACGCTGGTGGGGCACACGACGTTGTGCACCAAATTGGAGGTTTTAAAATGGTGCAGGACTGAGATTGTTATCACTGCATGAAACTGTTCCCACTGAAGTTGTATTGACAGCTGCAGTAGATAATTACTAGAAAATAGATAGTTGCTTTTTCATGAATTTCATGGTGTATTGATTGTCATCATTTGATAGCTAATTGTTGTTTTTGATTTTTGTCATCAATGGAATTAGCTATCAATTGTCATCAGTGGTCCATAGCTATTGATACACTATCAATTAGATATCCATTTGATTGTCTTTTCTCAACTTAGCTATCAAATCATTAGCTATCAATTGGCTAATAGTTGCTTTGTCATCAATTAGCTATTCATTATTATTAGTTGCTATATAGCTACCAATTATTCGTTGCTTATTAGCTATCAATTAGCTATCAATTAACAATTGATGACAAAGCTATTCCATTGGAGTTGCTTTGTCATCATTTATTCTTCTGAACTTCTGTCATCAATGGGACTTCGTGAAAAGTTCGGCCAGGTGCCGCTTCAGCTGCTGAGGGTTTGGCATCCGAGAAAATGGCGCTGTGCTGAACTTCGCTGCGAGGGAGAGTGGGTGTCTGTGACGTCTGTTGAGTAGGAGTCACCCTGGATGGTTAGTGAAAGATGGTAATGATGAATGGCGACTGTTCGTTTATGATGGTTGGTAATGATGAGTAGTAACTGTTCGTAAGATTAAGATGATCACCATGTGTTATTATTTTTTTGTGACGATGTTCACTTACCAAAATTTGATTTTCTGTTGGTCGTGACAAATTATATATACTGTACGTATCAACATCAATAAATGAATAAATACATATATAAGTGAATATAGATATAAATGAACAGATATAAGTAGCTGGATAAATAAACACATATAGAAACAAATAGATAGATAGATAGATAGATAGACAGACAGACAAATAAATAAATCTCTATACACACATCATGAAAGACACCATCCGTATCTGACAGGTCCAGGTGGCCGAACTTGCAAGCTGTGCTGTTCGCTGATCGCTGGGCAGCTGGCGGCTCGAGTACCCTGGACCTTGCAGATCTCGTAGCACTCACCTCACCATGGGCGCGAAATCCTCCAGCATGGCCTCCGTTGACGAGTTGGTGAACAACAATGCCGCTCGTTAACGAAGTTCCGGTGCTCCAGAACCGGGGTGGGGGCAGGTGCAGGTCCAAGGGAAGATGGCGTTTCTGTTGGGGAAGTGCCTGCTATGGTTGGTATCCACTCGTTATATACAGAGATTAGCCGTGATATTGGTATTCACTCATGACGTACTATGTGGTATTTGTTGGCCCGTTGGTCAGCTATACACATCTCTGAGTCGTGATATGTGGTATGTGTATTGGGTTATCTAGTATAGATATCTCCATGGTTCATTAGTTATATACACACTTCTAGTGATGATACCTCTTTCAGGTACTGGGAAGTCCATGAGGTTCCAAGATTGGTCCTAGCACCCTGATCTTTGAAACCCAACTGAGCACAGAACAACTCACCGATCATGTTGCAAGGTATGATCAAAATTTACAATTAATGGTGCTAAAACCCCGTTGAAATCACCATGATCCTGCGGCAAACCATGGATGCGAAAATGGTTCATAAACTGGTTGACAGGTAGTCAGCAACAATAGGGATTTGATTCTTTAATAGTATTACCCAACCAAGCAACTGGTGGTAATCAGCTTGTGCATAAGCTGGTTGGTGATAGGTAATCAGGAAGCCGCTGGTCATGCTCGTTTGGGGGACTCAGATCACCTAAGCAGTGCCACGGGTGACCCATTGGGTGTACCCAAGTGCTCAACGATAAGAACAGACTCATGGCTGTTGTAGTGGCTGTTGCTGTTTATCTGCAATCTGGTTGGTGGTTTGATTCACATTTTATATTTGCCTGGCAATTATTAGCAAATGGTTGGTTGACTAATATTTTTCATAGGGGGCGGAACCACCAATCAGGAATGTTCTGATTATTCAGGACTGTTCTCACATGCTAGGCCCATTTAAACAACTAACTCAGAAGGACACCTGAAGATTGGCATCTTGTTGTGATGATTTCCCTAAATGGACCGGTCATTACCATGTTCCAAGCGAGTTTTACGAACGTAGCTACGATCCACCACCAAGAAAACTGCACAATTGTCTTTTTTTGACTACCATTTTCCAATTGCAACAATCCACCAATCAGCAATAAACACTGTGCAACCACCATGGGGATTGACTGTACCCTTTCAACCCGGATTGTAAGTAGGTCTTGGTTGGGAGGGAGCTAAGGAGCTAGGGGTGTCCTTATATCCTTTCAAAGGGAGAGCTAAGGTGAGACCAAATGGGTGTTTCTCAAAATAGGGGTACCCCCAAATCATCCATTATTAGTCATTTATAGTAATAAACCAACCATTGTTGGGGGTCCCCTATTTTAAGAAACCACCAAATGGTAGGATGCATTCTCCAACTGTGTTTGGGGCAGGCCAGTGAGGCAGTTGCCAATGGCTCCATATCATTGCAGCACCAGCCAGTCTGGTTCCTGTGGATTCCTAGGACGTATCGTGATGTATCACTGTTATTGCTATTGATTGTCACCTAATTAACAAGCAACTGTACTTTTGGATTTCTTTGTAAAATATGATGCTTGTAGGAAGCAATGGACATTTGCAGTCACAGGAGATGGTTTGTTATTCCATCCCTATGAATCAGATGGTCATATGTGGCCTTTTCCTTCGTGGTAGCACTGAGAGCGGCCGACATTTCCGTTGCGTTTCAGGACATGGTGGTGTTCTCCAGCAGCTATTGTCCTTTCTGCAAACAAGCCTTGGCAGCCCTGAAGGATGCAGGCGTTTGGGGGTGAGAAGTGAGGGTCCTGGTTGGAAGTACGGGTTGGTCACTTCTTAGTTGATGGTTATATATTAGTCCTGAGTTATGAGTGAGTAGTTATGAATGTGAATGGTTTTGAACAATTGTTGACCACCATGGCTGTATGTTGGATCGGGGTGGAAGTGGTGGTGATTGCACCAATAAGAGGTACAAGATGAGGGATATGACATGGACTCGCAAACTCAGCAATATGGCCATTTCTATGGGCAGCCTCCATTGAGATGGTAGATATGCAAGATGTATTCTACCACATACATACGAACCCGGAGGAGAGCCTTCTGTCCTGGAGCATCAATAGCATCTTTCATTCAACAAGCACCGATAGCATCAACAAGAGCAATAACGAACAAGAATGTTGACACCATGACACGTTCATAATATATAGATACATTTATATGAAAGAAAGAATCAACAGCAACAAGCAGAGCAATATCGCTGATACCAGGGAAGCAGATTCCGCTAGGCTTCAGCCCCTTGGTGGTGGAGGATTTCGACAAGAAAGCCTTGGCTGCCAAGTGCGGTGGCTCCACCAGCGTTCCCAAGGCGCAACTAGCACTTTGCCTCGTGTGGGATCCTGGGCTGGTCTTGAGATGTTGACATTTTTTTGGGGGTGCGGGATGCAACTCATCCTAGTTGGTTGTTAAATGGTGCAGCGGTTGATTTTGATAATAGATCATGGTTCTCCATGTGCTCTCATTGTTTGGTCAACTGGACATGTCAGCAAGAGTGAGGAGTTCCAGCTGCCAGAATCCGGGTGCCCATCTGGCCTTGCCAGCCACATCTTGTGATCCAATGTTTGCGGGCTTGTTTCTCTACTAGGTTTCTCCTTTTCCATTTCCTTGGCCTACGGTCATTGCCTGTAAGCAAACAAGATCGTTGTTCATTTAGTCAATCATTTGTTGTCTTCCATCAGCATCCGAGATCACCCTCAACATCCTTAATTGTGATCATCATTACCATGATGACAATGATAATGAGAATTATCTTCATCGGTCACAAAGCATTTTAACCCTCAAAATACAGCATGATCCACCATCCATCATTCCATCTCAGGTGAATGATCTAGTCTTGCCTAGCTAAGGTCAATTTTTGCCCTTGATTTTGAATTAGAGCCCATTCAAATCTCCTCCCCTGGGGACCGGGATTGAATCTTTCCTATTCATGCTGAGCGCAGGGCTACGTGCATATGTAGATACGTACATCTGTACACAGAGGTGCAGATGATTGGATAGACACAGATATGTAGATCTTGCCTGTCAACCATCA
This sequence comes from Symbiodinium kawagutii, assembly GCA_009767595.1. Classification (NCBI taxonomy): domain Eukaryota; class Dinophyceae; order Suessiales; family Symbiodiniaceae; genus Symbiodinium; species Symbiodinium kawagutii. The sequence continues at coordinate 129,065 of VSDK01009858.1, forward strand.
TTATCCTGGTTGAGCAACATCCCATGTGGCGCTTCGAACGATTTTTCTGGACGCCAGGTCTTCGTAAAGCAGAACTTCATTGGAGGCGGATCTGGCGATGGTTGGAATGCTGGGCGGATGGCTGGCAATCCTAGAGGGGAAATCTGGCTGGTTCGAAATACTTGGGTACTCCCCAACCTTACCAAAGATATCAGCACTCTCCTTTCGCTGGATAGGATGAACACATCAAGACCTTAGAGATCCTGAGAGTCATTTTTAGTGCTTGATCGATCAAGGCGATGCATGGAAATCCATCCTCCCACCAGTGGAGTCAGAGAAAGCTTTGGGCGCAGATATTGGTAGGGCTTCCAATAAAGAGACCATCGCCGTTTCGGTGCCCAACATCTATCAGTGCAGTCCCTGCTAAACAACTGTCCACAACCTTGGGTTGGGAGGTATGAACAGCGCCTGGTCATGTTGGATCTTTGTTTGGCATTTTCCATGGCACAACTGGTGGCCGCGGTCAGGCTGCAATGATGGTGGCATGGGAGGCACCCTTCCTCTGCTGAAGAACGGAAAGATCAAGGACGGCGCCGGCCACTGTGGGATCAGGCCTTCGGTGTCTCAGTGAGATCTCTGGAACCGTAGCCAGTGATCTTAGTGGAGCACTACCACTGCCGAGGAAGCTCAGCAAACAAATGCGTGTCCACTGCGGTGATCTTTATGACACTTGTGAAATTGTCTCAGAAGTTAAAACAGATTGTCTGGCAATTGTATGACGAGGCAATGCTCACCTGAGAGGTTGTTCGAAATCACTTCTTCAATGCTCACCACCGCTGGATGATGATTTCTTCAAGATGTTGTCCGCATCCATGGGGCTGTGCCACCCCCCAGTACTGCCAGCCACAGCAGGAGCTCATGGAACAGTGAGGTCAGCTGAGCTCAGGAGCAGTTTTTCAGAGTGCAGTTGGCTGAACAGTTCCATTTTGCAGTAAATGTCCAGTTTTTTCAGGTCCCAGGAGCTCAGGAACAACCATTTTGCAGTTGGCATTTCTTGTAGCATTCAACTGGACGAGAAAAAACAGTTTGAATTGATATTTTTGTAGCTGTGAAACTGGATATTTGCACATGTGTCATGTTGGGGTGAGTTGGAAAACCGACCTGGTTCTGTTCCAGACATGTCTAAATGCGGTATCCACAGTTAGGAAAGTTCACACCAACCATAAGAATAGGACAGAAAGTATCAAACTTCCATTCCTTTTCAACATGACAACCCTTGTATTCTGAGCATTCAGTTCCTGTTGGAGAAACCTCAATTCTACCCTGGTGTTCAAAAACCAAATAACTCTATTTTGATTGGAATCGGACCTGTTGTGCGCTTTGCCCGTTGTGAAATGCTTCGAAGTTGATGCAGCCAGGAGACGCCAGAACCGCGCTGTCCCAGCGTTAATTCGTTACTTCTAGAGATGGCTCTAGATTCTTTTGTGGTGGACGTCCAATGCCTTGTGAACTGCAATCCGATCGCTCCAGGCTGAGGTTTCTGGTGACTGTTGCTTCGACAAAGGCTGGAGGTCACTTCGCATTTTTCGCCCCATGGTCCACCACAGCACCCAGATGTTCTGCGGATTGCAGAGATGACTTGGGAGCTGTGGGAGATCAACGGCAACAGCTTAGAGAGGCGAAACAGCTTAGCGAGTACAGGCGGCTGCACCGCTTCAAAAGCCGCGGCACAGGCTTGGGTCGGAACCTTCATGTCACTAATTTGGTTGTTTACAAACATATATGATCATCCCCTCATAGACTACTCTATTTGTTCGTATCTATGCTTATCAGATACACTGCCAAATCCTTGGACGGAAGGTTGCCAGACGGACCCCTCATTCTCGTCAGCAGATTGCTTGTGGGAAGCTTCCTTCTTCTCCACCCCACTGGCTGATTCTTTGAAGGTCATGGCTGGACTCCACGAATTGAGACTTATTATATGGGTGTTTCTCAAAATAGGGGTACCCCCAAGTCATCCTTTAATAGTCATTTGTTAGTAATAAACCCACCATTTTTGGGGCTCCCTATGGCTTGAGAAACCACCATTTGTTGGATAAGGACCAGAGGCAAGGAAGAAGACTGGGTCTGATGCTTTTCACCGGGGGGATCGAGGTGTACAGGATGATCAGCACCCAAGTCCCAAGACAATCACCCACAGCATCCAACAGCAGTGCTTGAAGATGATGGCCCTTCTCCCTAATGAATCTTGCTGCTGAACATTGCAGCAGAGGAGTCACCACACGCAGCTTTTGGCTCGAGATCTCACGTTTTGCCCTCCGATCTTCGAAAGGAACCTCGAAAGATGCCTTCCGTCGACGAGCTGGTGAACGGCAATGCCACTCGTTGTCCCGGTGGGTCGCGGGATTATTCTCATTTTCAAGCAACTAACAGCCAAAACAAACGATTTGTAAACAGCGATCATCAACCATATTCAACCACTGTTAAACCTATTGATCATCTATTCTCAACCATGAACATCCATATGATATCCATATGATTTCCATATCATCCATGAAGCCTTACACGGCTCAGCTCGATGTCATCAGGACATGGTGGTTTTCTCCAGCAGCACGTGTCCCTTCTGCAAGAAAGCCTTGGACGCCCTGAAGGATGAAGGTGCACCGGAGCTCCGCGGTGTGGATCACCGCCGGAAAGGGGACCACTCATACAACCAGAGACGTAGCAAACAGCTGAGCTAAGATGGTATGCTATAATAGACATATCTAAAGATAGTATTAAGATAAAACTAAAAATCTTTGCAGCTCCAAATCTCACGTTGCTGCAGCATTGCTTCAGCCAAAACTCACAACCTGATATGAGATTTGTAACCTTTCATACAAACTTTGTACAAGAGCTTTGGGCGAGCGCAAGACCAGCAAGGTTTGGTGAAGGACACCCACGATTTATCCTTTCCAGATCTTAGGAGTCATCGACCCATGTTGAGCCCCTACCTGCTCAGTATCAGATGATTTGTCGTCCCTTTATCCCAAGAATATTGGTGGTTTGAGTAAACATTCTTGAACAAATCAGGGGAACCTCTCCCCGAAGCTCCGAAGTTCCGCAGAATTCAAACCTGAAAAAGTTGCGAAGCAAAACACACCAGCTATTCCGCGAGGGGTGAAAACGAGCAAACAAGCTCTACGTGGTGTTCTGAATGGCGCGCTGAAGTGCAATCCCAGGTTATCCAGGTTATGATGTGATTTGAGACATTTTCCATCCATTGCTGTCTTAAAACACCCGAAAAACGATCGGAAAAAGCACAGGCGCCAGCTGTTTTCCCCAGGCAACCACCCAAAATTGACCAACCAAAAATCCATCAGCCATTAATGTTGGTTTCTGATAAGTATCTACCTGTTGGTTTCATCGATTTTCATTACTTTAGGGGGGGTTACACTAATCAGAAACCAACATTAATCAACCATTAATCAACCATTGACCAACCACCAGCTGTTTTCCCAAGGCTATAGCCCCTTGGTGGTGGAGGATTTTGACCGCAGCGCATTGGCCAGCAAGTGCGGTGGCTCCACCAGCGTTCCCAAGGCGCATCGCGGAGCAACGTCGACCCCTGGCTGTTCACATCCCATGACCAGTTGCTAGGTCAAGACTTGGTGAAACAACTACTGGTTAACCACAATGGATTATTAATGGTTCATAATGGGTTAATCATGGTTAATAATGCTACAAAATGGTTGATATTGGGTTAATAATGGTTCTGATCATGATTCACTACTACCCATTCTTTAGATGGTTGATATTGACCCACGCCCACACATGTACTGTATGCCTGATGCAAGTATGCCTCATGATATACATCTACAGTGCATACATATATGTATATATTTATATATATACAGTATACACATGTATGTCTTCCGTGCATCTCTGCATACTGTGGATGTCATGCGATAAGTTTTTTCTTGCTGGAATCTTGTGGAATCCAATGAAAGGCAATTTAACGATGCACACATCTTTGTATGGAGGCGATGTAATGAAATGAAATGACATGTATGTGTGGCAGCATTGTGTTTAATTTGTTTGATGAATACATGCATGTAATCTTATTTGATGCGGGTTGGGCGGCTTAATGTATTCAATTGAAGTATGTCGGTGATGCAATGTGATATCTGTCATGCAGGGAACCTGTGTATAAGTGCATGCACGCGTGTACGCATTTGTATGCAGACATGTGAAATATTTTTGCATGTAGATAGTTTAGGTTTGTATCTTTAGATGCATGTGTATGTACTTACCTATGGATGTATTTCTAGATACTTTTGCCATGCATGTATGCAAATGTATATTTGATGTACAGCTACTGTCAGTGCACAAATATAAATTCAACTGTACATCTGTTCATGTGACTGCAGAGTTTCATGTGCCATGCTACATGATGGACCATACGACATCAAGGTAATGCTGTGACTAAGTTGGTTCATTCACTTTTGTTTCATGCTTGCTTATCCATGACCTGCACGCACACCGTAACCCGACTTGCTCATGGAAAGACGTGACCCGACTGGTTTGTGCTGAGAGGTCTTCGTAAAGCAGAACTTCATTGGAGGTCTGGAAGAGATGGTTGGAGGGATGGCAGCTGGGAGGATCATCATGGCAGTTGCCCTCTTGTAAACTAACCTGTGAACTGAAAATCACCCTTTCTTGAAGGAAACCCTGGGAAATCAGCTATAAATCACAAATGGTGCATTTTCCATTGCCAGGTTAGTTTACCAGGGGGTAAATGATGACTAGAACCATGCACTTCGTGAACTGATGGTCGGCAAGCCTGCGAAGTCCGCATCTGGTCACACATTTGGCTGTGCAGAATCACTGGGTACCGCGTAGGCCAATTTCAGAGGATATTGTATGGCAGTCATGAAATTTTGTGAACGCACTCATTTTTGGTGGTTTCCGTGATCACAAAGAAATATCATACTCCATGATGCAAATCTACAACAATACACCACTACAACTGAGTCGCCCAGGGTTTTGGGAGGCCCCTGGGCGTGCCTGGGGTGTAGCCTGAAGAGCTCCCGAGATGTCTGCAATGCCTCCAGGCTGCAATGATGGTGGCATGGGAGGCACCCTTCCTCTGCTGAAGAACGGAAAGATCAAGGACGGTCCTGGTGGAGCTTCTGACCAGCGGTTGATGATGGTTCATGAACCAGTAGGACTATTGACGGGAAACCAACCATTGACTCTATCCGGATAGTTGATGGAGACCTGCGGTGATTTATCTCTGTGTGATGTGGTTCAACTGCATTGTGACCTGCGTTGGATTGATAAGACAAGTGGACATACTACACATCGCGCTGCTCGGTTTGTGGATATGGATGTCCTAGTACATACTAAGATAACATAACACAACAGAACATTGCATTACATTACATTACAGTACATTGCAGTACATTACAGTATATTACATTACATTATATACATTACAGTACACAACATAACACAACATAACATAACATAACACAACATTACATTACATTACATTACATTACATTACATTACATTACATTACATTACATTACATTACATTACATTACATTACATTACATTACATTACATTACATTACATACATACACACACACACCATGCATGCAAGCATATGATGCATGTATATGGACATTTGCACAGATATATATTTATATATACACTATACATGCAAAGATACATATATACATATATAATCCAACATGTGAGCTTTTTATCATCTGTATATTAGTTTTCTTTTTTTGTTTATTCGTTGGCAAATTATATATACACTATACATGCAAAGATACATATATACATATATAATCAAACATGTGAGCTTTTTATCATCTGTATATTTGTTTTCTTTATTTTTTGTTTATTCGTTGGCAAATTTCATCACGCACCCGGCACATTTGGATATTTCTACGGAGGCTTGTTGGCGCGGACCTTTCCCAGGAGCTCATGGGAAAGTGAGGTCGGAAACTCCACCGCTTGTGGAGTCTGGCTCACCGCGCTTCTGGAGCCGCGGGGACGGTGGACGGTGGAGGTTGGATGGTGGTACCCGGTGGTACCATGTGGTACCTGGAATCCCCATCCAGCTTTTGAGGGGCATTATGAGTAGGGAGACCAGCAGCGACTTAGGGGGTTGGCTTTGGACAAACCCACATGGCTGTGGGTCAATATTAACCACCCAATAATGGTGGATAATAACCAACCAAACTAGGGGGAAAACAATGGTTAATGATATGGGAACCATCAAGAAACATTCATTTTCGCCATATGAACTGATCAGTAAGCATCAACATCGGTTTTTTTGTTCATGAACTCATCCAGAAAATCAATTCAGAAAATCAGTATATAACAAAAGAGAACCATCATTAAAACCATCAGTTACCCATCAATTAACCAATGCACAAACCATTGATTTACCATGCATATTAATCATCAATAATCAGTAATAAATCATTGTGAGCCACTGACCATGATCTACCATCATTGATCTTTATGAACCCCCATCTTGGACCGGCCATTAGCCATCAATCAGTCATTATCAAACCGCTTATTGGCCATCATGAACCATTATCAACCCGAAGTGTAACCAACCAAGTGAATGCGATATGAAGGTGGGAATGAGATGGAATAAGAGCAGCCACAATTCTATGATGGGTAAGTAGTCAAAGGAGAGGTCAGACAACTGAATGATGATGACCATGATGACCCTCATGAGAGTTGAAAGTACTATAGCATTACGATCCCAAGTGCAGTATCACTGTCTCTACTATAGCTGTTGTTCAAGGCTTTGGAAGGCTTGGCTGCTGATGATGAACGTCAAACTTATGCAATCATAAGTCCAAGTTGGTTTACAAGCAAGTGGAAAGGTCGTTTCATCATCCATGAAATCTTGCTTCGTTTTCGGGATCCCATCTTCCCTTGCCTGTTGGACAAAACCCAGTTCTATCGCGCTTTGCCAGTAGCAGCTGGAACTGTTTTTAATGACGCAGCCAGGAGACACTCCATGCAAGTGAGGGCGAGCGCAATCCCAGCGTGATATGGTTCATGCCTAGTCTCTTGTTGTGGCTCCATCCCTTGTGAACTGCGGATTCTCTCACATATGAGTAACGAAAGCATCTGATCATTCCAGGCTTAGGTTCAATTCTGGTGAAACGTTGTTGCTTCTCAGGGATCTTGAGGTCATAGGATGCCCTGACGGACCAATGGCCACGGGGGGGTTCCTAGATCTTCTGCGGATTGCAGAGATGACTTGGGATCTGCTCGTGGGAAGTTGGATCGTCTCGGCGGAAGCAGCTTAGAGCAGCAGGGTGCGAGTACAGATCGCCGCCACCGCTCCTTTGCAAAGGCTGCGGCACATGGGGAATGCTGTGGGTCAATATGCTGCAACCAGTTGGAACATCCCACAAATGAGCAAACTCTGTCTGTACAATACTCATGTTCTTTTCTGCAGCAATCTACCAATGGTTCAAAATTGATGTCCAAGGGTGCAGATGCATTGTTTGGAAACCTTCAACCCAGTAAAAGCAGGGACATCCAGAGGTGTGTGAAGGTTTTTAATTAAATTACATCTGATGGTCCCGCCGCCGACTGCTGCAGAATTTGATCGATGCTGGGCATGGGCAATGCACATGCAGCTTTTGGCTCGAGATCTCACGTTGCGCCCTCCGATCTTGTAAGGGACCTCGAAAGATGCCTTCTGTCGATGAGTTGGTGAATGGCAACGCCCCTCGTTGCAACCGCCGTAGTGTGAAGTCTTGCTTAATGGGGCCGTTTCGCACACGTCGGGTTCTGTATGTAATGATGTGCGATTCGAAAATCTGGATTTGCAAAGCTAAAAGATGGATGACTTGGGGGTGTTAAGGGGAGGGACGGTCCAAAAAGGTGATTCTTCCCCAGGCAGAGGGCGTGCGCTTCTTGTTGTCTTGAATGGGATTTGTTCAGCTCATCGTTTGGCATGTGCCAAACTACACTTAGGGGGTTAGGATTTGTTGGTTGGTACGCATGACTATTTGTTGTTTTTTCTTCATTGGTTGTTTGTTGGTCTTTATCGGACCCGCGATGTGAGAACGGGTAGAACACCATGACCAGGTCTGGTTTGTCACGCTACCGTTCGACGGTGGGGAAACTCAAAGTAGTGGGCTTGAAGCCATTCCATAGCAGCTTGTTGCTTATTGATCTTATTGTTGGTCGTTGGCTCCATTCTTATTCGTTATCTTTTGAATCATGAACTATTGGTAATGATTGGCTAACCAATGACTGTGGCTCAGGATTTGACCGCAACATAAATCAATCAGTATCCAAGAAATAAACCATGCCATGCAAACAATTGTGTTTGTTGTTCTTTGTTCTTGCTATGCATGATCAACACTTCATTGATCGGACATTGGCAACTTGGTAGCATTGGGTTTTCTTGTGATAGATTTTAAAAAAGATAAACAAAAGAGAAATGCATTTTCCTAAACATTTCTAATTCAACCATTAGTATTCTTGATCTAATGCACCCCTCAGTATTGCCAGTGACATTTTCGTTGCTCCAAGAGACTGCAATTGTAAGCAGCGGCCCTGGACAGCCCTACATCGCTCAAGGACATGGTGGTCTTCTCCAGCAGCACGTGTCCGTTCTGCAAGAAGGCCTTGGATGCCCTGAAGGATGAAGGCGCCGCGGGTGGTGCCATGGGCGGTCAGCCATGATCGCCTCAAGGTTCCGAGGCGCCAGGGATCCTGCTGTCGCAGCCAGGCTTCAGCCCCTTGGTGGTGGAGGATTTCGACCGCAGCGAGCTGGCCAGCAAGTGCGGTGGCTCCACCAGCGTGCCCAAGGCGCGGTAGGGTTGGTGGAGGCGTGGCGTGACACATGGATTCGTTTTTTGGACCCCAGACCTATGGGCATAAGAGATCTCTGGAAGGATACATGTAAATATAAGGTAAGTGTATATATATGAAATTGCATACATATGTAAATGAATATATGTATAAGCTGTATAAACATAATTAAATAGATCTTGGTTGCCCTTTCATGCATCGGTGGAACGACAACCCACGATTTCTCTTTTTCTGGACGGTCAAGGTCTTCGTGAAGCAGAACTTCATTGGAGGCGGGTCCGGAAATCCTTACCCCAGCGACTTTCCCAAAGTTACAAGTTAGGACATATGGGCTATCATCAGTGTCATGATTCTTGATATGGGTGTTTTCTCAAAATAGGGGTCCCTCAAATCATCCAATATCAACCATTTATTGTAATCAACCATCCATTCTTGGGGTTCCCTATTTTGAGAAACCACTATATAGGAAAGGTATCATTTCTAGTAGGGGGAGCTATCACTTTGGATCACTACACTCCTTCTGCAGGCACACTCACGTGCTTGTTTTCATGGCGCGCAAATACAAGCTGATATAGTAAAACAAATAGTTCAGCGAAGAGTTGGATGTAAAACACTTTTCAAGAGGATAAAGCCAGTATGTAGAGGAGTATTGCTACAAACAAGCATGTATCATCGGTTTACCCCGAACTTGCATCGAAAATCACAATCCTTCTTCCAAAACCAATCCACACACTTTGAATTCATATCCTGGACTGGCTGGCAGTTGTGGTCTATCAGGTCCGCTGGTAGAGTTTCAAAGCCAAAAAATCAACTTGTCCATGGTTCATGAACTAAATCGCGACTATCAAATGTTCAATTCAGTTGCAGCCATACAACTTTCCTTGTTGACATTGCACCGATCACGGGCTGTTCGTCCTGTCTTGTGTTTCTTTCAGCCATGGCACTGCGATGGCTATCACTCCTGGCCATCGGCTGCACAGCACGGCCAGAAGTGAATGCACCAGCTGGAAGGTTGAAGGGCATCATGGAGGGACAGGCGGGGGATAGGTCAGACCCATCGCCCAAACACGAGCCAGTCACCAATAAACCAAGCACATCAACCACTAACCACAGGTTGTTGGGCTTTGGTAAGCGACTGTGGCTACAACCGTCGTGGCTCTTCCTCCAGTCATAAGGATTGTTTGCCCACGGCAATAGCGGTCTGTGGTTTATGCCTGATGACGGCTTCATGATGGTTCATTCATGGTTAGTGAGTAATGATGGTTAGTAATGGTCAGCTGTGGCAAATGCTGAACAATGGTTACTGCACAGTTGATACTGGTCTACTTCTTGAGTGAGTGTTATCCATAATATTTGTAGAGGATGGTTGATACTGGTTCCTTGGTTGTTAACACTCGCTCACGATGATTGAGACTGCTTAATGCCAGTTGATCATGGTTGATCTTGGCAGATTGATCACATATTGGTTGCCTGACTCTGATATTGTACTGTTGAAACATGAAACACACAGCAGATCCCCAGTACTTGAGGATGGTTCGCTTATCAGTTATGATTTGTTCCCATGGTCCTTATAATGGTGATCGATACTGCTAGGAGAAAATCACCATAATGAACCCAAAATCAATCCCATCTTAGAATCCTCATAATAAACCTAACATGAAAAAACATCACAATCCGTAGGCGGGCGATTTATTTCTCAATGATTATCCTTCCCACTGGTGGATGCTGTGCCTCAAGGTGCAGGTCTTTCGTGGCATTCCCTATGCCGAAGCTCCAGTTGGAGCATTGCGTTGGCGTCCGCCTGTCGCCTTAAGAACACGCTGGGAAGGTGTCCGTGATGCTTCGAACTACGGCAACAGGTGCCCTGTGTCGGGGCTACCTGGGATGGGTTTTGGGCACCCATGGGTGGTGATGATTCATGGTGTATTGATCTGTTTCTTACTCATGGTTGGTGATGTTTATTGCCCATGATTATACCCGTGACGATCTGATATCCCATGAGGATTGCACACAATTTTTCAGCAGTTCAATGACACCCTCGCGTTTCAGGTGCATCTCGGTGACATGGACAAACCATTCAGAGGAGGTGGGCAGCGAAGATTGCCTCTATTTGAACGTCTATACGCTTGGCAACACCAACACCAGCCTACCATGCCTGGTTTGGATCCACGGCGGTGGCTATGAAAACGGCGCCGGCGATTTGTACAACGCCTCCAATTTGATGAACTTTTGGAGCTCTCATGACAGCCCAGCCGTGTTGGTCACCGTGAATTACCGGCTGAACGTCTTCGGTTTCCTGGGCACGGACGCCTTGCGACAGCGAGATCCCTCAGGATCCACGGGGAACTACGGGATGCAGGATCAACGGCTGGCACTCAGCTGGGTGCGGGAGAACATAGCAGCCTTCGGCGGAAATCCAGAGAAGGTGAAGGGGGGGAAGAGGTTTGGGTGGGTGAGAAATTCATGGTGAAGGATGTTTTTGATCATCAACTATGATTAATGATGCTCAACCACTACAGTAACACATAAGAATGGTTCATGTGGTAAAGACGCCATTCGTCTATGCTTTAAGATGATAGTGATCATGTCCCTTGGTCTTGAAACTTGTTAGAACTGCCACAGAACGCTGGTTAATACTAGAAAATAATAACCAACAACAATAGGCTGCTTGGATGTACCATCTAGCGAAGTGGTGGTTTCTGAAAATGGGGGTTCCCCGAATCATCCACTATTAGTCATTTGCAGTACTAAGCCACTCATTTTTGAGGTACCCCCCATTTTAAGAAGCCTCCACGTAGTAGGTGTTGAACCATCGTTGTTAGTGATTCTCCCCTATTAATCCCTTTTATTTACCGTTGTAATCCCCTATGAAACCATCAAATAGGCTTTGGCTATGCATGTTTCTAGCCATTGTCGAACGATCCCTAGAAACCAAGAATCCATCAGAATCTTCAGCTGCGAAGCATCTGAACACATTGCGTGCGGTGGTCCAAACAAGTTGCTGGGATCACCAGCGTCCGTTCGTTGAGGTTTAGGGATGACAGGTTCATCAGTGATCCACCTGGTGATTGGATTTCCACTTGCGATGGTCTTATGGGAGTGGAGATACTCCAATCTATGGGCACCGCAAAGTTGAGGTAGACCGCTGTAGCGAAGTCATGGAGACACGGTCAACGACCATCATTAATGGGTTCATAAAATGGTGGTGCTCCAACCTAAAGCAATGATGTCTCATAGGAACGTCATTGATTAGGGGGATACCATGATTCGTGAACATATATTCTCAAACATATGGCTGTTTCTCAAAATAGGGGTACCCCCAAATCATCCATTATAAACCATTAAGGGTAATAAACCATAACTTATTGGGGGTTCCCTATTATAAGAAATTACCACACATGCATCCTCCCCAGTGTGTGGATTCTTGATCTGGTTGATCTGGTTGCTGTGGGGCAGATCAAATAAAGCGACTCAGGTGACTATCTTTGGACAGTCGGCTGGTGCTGGGTCCGTCTCGTTGCATTTGGTGATGCCCAAATCCTATGGCCTGTACTCTGGCGCGCTCATGGAGTCAGGAGGGGATCACGCTTGATTAGTGATGATTATTGATGGTCATTATGGGCTTATAACCAACAAAAACGGTTGATGCTGGTTCAGTCGTGATAGTAACATGGGCGTATCGAAACTCAGCTGCCCAAATGAGTGCGCACGAAAGGATGATGCTTGTCGCGTCACTGGCACCGTGCTCCCAGGAGCATTTTCGGGTTGGTCGGCGCAGCCCATGGAGCGCAAGGAGTTCTGGTTCCAGCAGCTGAAGCGCCAGGCGAAGTGTCCGGACGTGGACTGCCTGCTGAAGCTTCCAGCGGAGCAGCTGCGCGTGGCGTATCTGGCCATTCCCAACGGCGTGTGTTGCGCCCCGTCGTTGTTGGGAGATCCGTGGATTCCCTGGGCACCGGCGATTGATGGAGTAGAGCTGACAGCTCATCCATTGGAACTGCTGGAGCAAGGGAAGGTGAACCCAGTTCCTATGGTCATTGGGTCGACCTTGGATGATGGTGCACGATTCTTCGAGGTAGATTACAACCTGAGTGCCCCAGGATTCCTAGCCCTGTTCCAAGAGAAATTTGGATCAACACGGCAACAAGCAGAGCTGTATAGCTCCGAGTCCCACGTCGCCGTGTCAGGCCGCGCAGATGGCTGGTGGTCTGCCCAGCGAGCTGTGACGGATCAGAACTTCTTCTGCAGCAGTCACGTGGCCGTCCGCAGACTGGCGACTTCTGCGAAGGTCTTCGCTTATCTCTTTGCGTCCTCGCTTGACAGCCAAGTCGTTGCCCACAATTCCGACCTGGCCTTCGTTTGGATGAACTTGCCCAATGCCACTGAGGAGCAGAAGCAGCTGGCTGCTGATGTAGGGATGGCCTGGTACCGCTTTGCAGCTTCAGAGGATCCTGGGTCAACCTGGCCGCAAGTGTCGGCTGCTTCGGCCCCCATGTTGAAGTTTCAAGTGGCATCACAGGGTGGCAACCAGGTGCTGAATGGGATCCCTGCTATGTCGAAACCCTCGTTGGATGATTCACCAACCAATGGTTGAATTTAGCCAACTTAAGTGTGAATGGTTCACTACTTAGTATAGACCATAGCCATAAACCATATAAACTATCAAATTTTGAACTGTTGGTATAAGATATTGATATTGGTTAATCAATTGGTGAATCAATGAACGGTTACCCTTCAACTTGTGGTTGGTTCGTTGATCGCCAGGTGGTCAATGGAAACTACAGAGATCAGCAGTGCGCTTTTATGTTCGATTGGGTCCGGCAGAAGGTCAGTCCGAGACTTCCGACTCCCCCGGAAGTCTTCGTTTGAAGGGACGACTGCCTTTCTCCCAACCTGACCTGAGATCTCCGCGTTCGCGTCCTGAGATAGATCGTCGTTTGGATGAGGGCGGGCATCGAACTCTGAAGCGAGAGAATCAGAGCAGCGGCTGCGTGAAGCCCGGACAATCTGGGGTCTGATGGGGTAGCAATTTCCCCTAAGAATGATGAAAGATGCAAACTCCCCATGGATGATCAGCATACCATCAAGGTCACCAAGGTTTCCAGAGCTGAGCCGCCCCGCAATCCTGGTAGTGCAGCTTGTGATTTGATGTGCGAACTTTCCGGTTGAGGGGATTAATGGTCATGATTTGGTTGGTGGTGATTGATAGTGGCTAGTAATGGTTAATGGTAAATGATAGGGGAAAATAACCAACAATAGTGGTTAAACAACCACTGGCTGATGGTTTTGAACATTCTCTATCTTCCGTATCATGAGCAAATGGTTGGTTGGTTTACTAATATTCTTCATAGAGGTTGAAAGCACCAACCAGTGATGATCGATGGCTGATTGCTGGTTGATGGGATTTATAGTTGGTGGTAGTAGGTATCGACGATGGTGATATGCTATCTGTTTCGGGAATCCAGCGGTGGTAATCTATGACAATTGAGCGAATCTGGTTCATTACTCATGGACCGTTAAATCATAGTTGTCGGTTGTTTCTATATACTTTCAAGATACATGTATTTACCAAATATATATTTGCACATACATATATCTAGAAACGTTGATATGGAGACAACATGCATATACACAAATACGAAATAAACGCAGCAGCCGGAGTTTTTCATGGGAATGATCACGCTTGTCAGCTTGTCCTTTGTTTTTCCATAGATGATGTGTCCTTCCGTTTTTGAGAGATGTGGAGTTCCTATTAATCGCGAAAGGTTCATGTGATTTCAAGTGTATTATATATATAGGTATGTTTGATCCATCCTTTGTCCATACGATTGTTTTGTGGCTAAATTCTATCATACTGCCACAGGTCGCAAAAATCTTTTCTGCTAAAACCAGTAATGGGCATTTTTGAGCACTGCTCAATTATCAATGTTGTAACAGATGGTTGCCTTGGAAGCTTGCACATGTTTGCGAAGGTCCCCTTAGGTGTTTCTTTAATTGTGCAAGCTTCCAAGGCAATCTGGTCTTCCTCAATGTTAATGTTGCGAAGGTCCCCTTGTGTAATGCTGACAAGTTATGCATTGTGTCATGGGATTCCAGCTTGCCCGGGCTGCACTTGTGAATCTGGATAAGATTTTTCTCGGCCGCTACCAGGCTGCAATGATGGTGGCATGGGAGGCACCCTTCCTCTGCTGAAGAACGGAAAGATCAAGGACGAGAAACGTGCTGCACACTGGCCCTATAAGTGTAAATGTATACTTGCCAAAATTGTATCAGTGTATCTGTATCTTCATCCACGAAGATGCTACAAACACTCCTGGAACCATTTGGCAAGAATAGCTTTTGGCAGCTCCGTCCTTGCTGGCAAGTAGATACGATTGTGGAAAAACAAGAGCAAACAAAAACACTTGGCAAGGAATGAACTCGGGGGGCCAGATAGTTCTTATTGGGAGGTGACAGCCACGTTTAGAAATCGGTGCCGGGGTCAGTCTTCCTAGGAAGCCACAAAGAACACATACAAGTACCAGAAAATAAACATGTGCATTTTTCGTTTTTTGTCCCTAATCTCAGTTTTTTCCCCGAGATTCAACAAAGTAAGTGGAGATGATGCAAGAGCTTTTTTTTTTTGGAAGTATACGTTGGGAAACCAGCTGTGGTCAGTGAACCTTCCCCTTCGAAGCATCCGTAACTCGGTGTTATCACGAAGGTGCAGAGAACGTCATGGATCGAAAGTGCAAATGCAATTAACGTCAACGTACGTATGTATATATGTAAAACATGTTACATAATCATAAAATAGAACTATTAGAGTAAATCGTACACATACATATATGTTTATGCGCATATAGTATTTGTAATTAAGCATGTGTAGATTATGTGTCTATATATACATATATATATAAGCACACACGAGTATAGTTGTGTATCTATATGTCTCATAGTTGTCATGTCCTTGCCAGGAGCTCATGGGATGAGGTGTCAGAGCCGATAAGGAGTTGCACGTTGGGAGCCAGGCACGTTCGAACGCACCTTCGGAACCAACCCGGAACTGAGCAGCCATGGTGGTTCCCCCAAGCAACCACAAATGGTCATGTTAATAAGGAAATTAGCCAGCTATGGGGGTACATCATTTCTGGATAACCTGAACCATTCGTTCAGCTGCATCTCTTTTGTGATCTCACCTTTTGAATGTGTAATGCCTTTGGGGGTCAAGGACAGACAAATTGGTACACTCAATTGGGATCACTAGGTGGTCTAGGGGACATGTACAAACTGAGTGCAGGCAGCAAGTCTAAGTGAGGTACCCCTCTGTAATTCGCTGTAGTCTTGGCACTTGCTCAGGAACATATAACTTGCTCATTCAAAGTTGCAAGCTGGTTATTCACCAACAATCTCCAACTCGATTCGCTCCATGGAAACCCTGGATTCTGATCCAGTTCCTGTTGGATGTGCTGCAGTTATAACAACTCCCCTGTTGTTGTGCACTCATTTGTTTGGTTGGAACTCTTGCGAGCTTCGCCACAGCTGCAACTGTTGTTCATGACGCAACCAGGAGACACTCCATTCGAGTGAGTGCGAGCACAATCCCAGCGTGATACTTTTCATGCCTATTCTCTTGTTGTGGCTCCATCCCTTGTGAAATACGGATTCTCTGATATTTGAGAAATGACAACATCTGATTATTCCAGGCTTAGGTTCAATTCTGGTGAAATGTTGTTGCTTCTCAGGGATCTTGGGGTCATTCATAGGATGCCCTGACGGACCAATGGCTGCGGCAGTTCCCAGATCTTCTGCGGATTGCAGAGCTGACATGGGATCTGCTCGTGGGAAGTTGGATCGTCTCGACGGCAACAGAGCGGTGAGGAGCATTTTGCCCGTACAGATCGCTGCCTGAAGTACCGCTCTGCAGAAACTGACGAGAAAAGATGCGAGATCACAAAGGATTCCCTCATCGACTGAGTGCTGTCGATGTTTTACAGGCGGTCCAAGGTTGCAAGGCTCCACTGCCGATAGTGAAACTGTGAGTGTAACAGATCGGCATCCGTGTCAATACTGTGGGTGCTCCCTCACAACTTGCTTCGCAAGGGAAGGACCAATCTAACTGATCCTTGGACCTCATTTTGAAGTCCTGAGGGCATGTCATGGCATGACTTTTTTGCAATAGAACTCTGGCTGATCCAAGTCGTCATGGTGCTCTCCGAGTCTCTGGACCTGGCCTGGGATCTGGATGGTGGCGCAAAGCCATAGGATGAAGTTAAACTCGTGGCTATCTTTGTTGAGTATGGCACCGTTGGACTCTGTTGAGTAGATGTTGAGTACATGTTAATTAATTTGCCATCAAAATCGGACATTTTTGTTGAGTAGACGCTGAGTAGGATGATCACCTACATGTCCTTGTCCCACAGTGAAATCATTGTAATTAGTTGGTGATTGAACTCTGATAGTCGCTGCGAATTTGTTGGTTTGTCTCCCACATCCAGTAATCATTGCTGCTGGCATCAGGGATCCATCACAGCTGAAAAATGCCCGGAATGTGGTCAGATAATAATCCAGCCAGATGTTTGAAGGGAAAGTAGCAGCTATCGCATCGCAACGTTGTTGAAAAAGATCTGCCCGTTTATCTTTTGCTTGTGTACCTGTTCATTTTGTCTTTGTTTGTGTTCTTTACATACTTCTGATGGTTAGTGGCTGGTTTTTGATAGTTAGTCAATCATCAGCAACAATTCAGTATCCATCAATATCCATCAATACCCATCATTGCCCATTGACAATATTTGGACACAATGGGCACTCATGCCCCGGTTGATCCTTGGCTCGAAAGGTGCGGCACCGGCGGCACCAAGCAGCTTGTAGTTTGCGAGATTGCCATGGACTTGTGCCGCTTGCACTGGTTGCTGCTCTTGAGTCTTTGGAGGAAGTGGTGTCGGCGATTCTCAGCATTGAGTGGTGCAAAATGATGAAACACATGCTTGAAACAAAGATGAACAGATGATACGAAAACACGATTCTCAGCATTGTTCAAATTTTATAACATAACATGACGTGATCCACACGTGCCATCACGTGATCTGACTTGGGGTACCCCAGCATTTTGGTACCTCACAGCTCTTATAGACCAAGCTTAGCGAGTCCATTTTTGACGGGCGTAAGTCACTGGCAGCAGGTCCGTTGCAGAATATCCCTTCAGAATTGTCCTTGAACTGGGGCTGATGCAAACTACGCAGCGTCTACTGATAAGCCAGCTTGTCAGTCATTATTCACCACCCTTCGCCATTATTAACCAGTTATCGACCACTACTAACCATTAGGGAACTGTCCCTATGAACCAGCAACAACCATGAAATAAACGTTGGTATCCAACCACTATTAACCATAGCTCAGGTTAGCGGAGTGCCCATTCAGTATGGACAACCATGGACAACCCGCAGTTGTGTTGCTGGCATGGAATGCTGACCAACGAGTTTTATCCATGTCTACGTAGATATCAAAGGGGTTGCATGGGCTTAGCAACATCGGATTTAGAAGATGTATGAACAATATGCATATTCTATGCGATATTCAGTTCATAATTCAATATGGTACATGATAATTTACTAATGTATCAGTACAACAATCCATTCAATATACAACATCAATATAGTTCATATTCATAATTTGATAAATAGTTGACAATCAGTACATCCTACATAGTTCATATTTTCACATATATATATATATATATACATATACATACATAAAAGCCTAGTGGATGCATATAGAGGGCTTGTAACGTACAAGCTCTCGCCATCCGTAAGTGAGGCTTGGGGGTCGCTGCTCGTTGTCAGGAGCATCTCGGGCGTTCGCACTGTCCTCCACAGCGATGCGAACAGGGAACCCTGCACTGTCAAGGCGCGGCGAGGCCAAGGTTGAAGCAGATCTGATGTTCAACAGATCTAACCATTAATGAGGTGAATGATGGTTAATGATGATGGATGTTAATGATGCTTAATGGATGTTAATGATGGTTAATGATGGATCATGATCTAATCAACGTTAAACCATAAAGAGGATGTTAATGATGTTAATGATGATGTTAATGCTTGATAATTCACCTTGTAGGTAATGATGGATAATGATGTTTAATAATGATGTTAATAATGATGCTGAAGTAAACCATAAAGAGGATGTTAATGATGGATGATGATGGTTAGTAAGGAAAGATGCTTCACCATGGTTTGTAACAAAATATGTTAATGATGGTTAATGCTTGATAATTCACTTTTTTGCACCAAGCGCAACTTGACGATTTGTCCGGGCGCAGCATAATGCTTAAGAATTAATAATGGTAAACGAAGAAGCGAGAAAGACATCAAACATCTCAAAGCATTTGAGGTTGGTTGGTACTGCCTGGACAGTAAGGTTTGTTCTCAACCATCATGGGAATTTGATCATCCAATGCTTGTAGAGGGATGACAGAAGGATCTACACCACTGCTCATTCAGGAACCATGAAATTCATTATGATTCTTGGCCAAACATCTGAGGACTTTGTAGTCTTGATCCTCCCGAAACTCCACATGTTCTTGGGGAATTTCGGTATCGGCTTTTTTTGATGTTTATCCCGGTGGAAGTTGCTGACAGGTTGCCGGTGTCACGAGCAGCACTTCATATCGACATGCTGGGGGCATCATTTACAGCGATGGATTTGGCACTGCCAAGGTGCTGGAGAGGCAGAGCCCTATCCTCCATCATCATCACTTTGAGGCTTATGAATGAGGTGAGTTTATGGTTGGAAATTGATTGACATTCTACCATGCTATTCTAGGCTATCATCATTCTCAACCATTCTATTTCCCCATGATGGTGATTACCCCTGATAGGTTGCACACTCTGATGGGCTATTATCCCGTATTGATAAATAAGGAACACTCACCATTTTAGATCATTATTTGTACTATGGATCCTTCTGTCAGTGACCATCAAACACCATTCCATGGTTGGTCATTTAAACCACTACAATACCGTTCAGGATCATTATAGTCCAGGAACCCTAGTAAGCAGAAAACTCCGGCCTACCACACGTGGTCGAAACATGTTTCTGAACCCCTTTTTCTGGGCGTTGACAAGAAGCTCCAAACACACCTGATTCCATGGGGCCCCAGTAAGCAGGAGGGTCATTGGAAAGAAATGCCATAACAATTTTCTGCTTACTGCATCTTACTAGTACCCCCCTGCGCAGTCCCACATCCCACAAAGTTGTGTTGAATCATACTGCGGACATGATAATGAAAACACACGCGTCAAAAACACAACCGATCAGCATTACCAAGTACATCAAAGTTTCACCGAAAAACCCAAAAGAGCCCGAGCACAGATGTTCCCCAAGAGTTTGACACAAAACAATGGCAATGCCAGACTCCAGATGTTTTGCCAGACTTTGAACAACATGCCACAAAATCGACACACATACCTTAAAAGTTTTTGGTTCCAATGCTAAACAGGATGAAACAAGGCTTTTTGTGCTTGCCAACCAGTTCTGAAGGTTCCAAGCCGTGCATCTGGGAATGCATCCCAACACAACAAACACAATAAAACGGCAAAATTTGCCTAACCAATGGAAGTGGACAAACTACACCTACAAAAAAAGAAAAAAACACCTGAGCACAAACACACCCAAAGAATTCGCTACAAGACAATGGCTAATATGTCTATGTGGAAAACCCAGTGGTGCAGTAAGCAGGTGCTCAATTCTGCTTACTGCATCAGTTGCTGACTCCAAATGTTTTGCCAGAGTTTGAACAACATGCCACAAAATCGACACAACCAGTTCTGAAGGTTCCAAGCCGTGCATCTGGGAATGTATCCCAACACAGCAAACACAATAAAACGGCAGAATTTGCCTAACCAATGAATTGGACAAACTACACCTACAAAAAAAGAAAAAAAACACCTGAGCACAAACACACCCAAAGAATTCGCTACAAGACAATGCCTGATATGGCTATGTTGAAATCCCAGTGGTGCAGTAAGCAGGTGCTCAATTTCTGCTTACTGCATCAGTTGCTGACTCCAGATGTTTTGCCAGACTTTGAACAACATGCCACAAAATCGACACACATACCTTAAAAGTTTTTGGTTCCAATGCTAAACAGGATGAAACAAGGCTTTTTGTGCTTGCCAACCAGTTCTGAAGGTTCCAAGCCGTGCATCTGGGAATGCATCCCAACACAGCAAACACAATAAAACGGCAGAATTTGCCTAACCAATGAATTGGACAAACTACACCTACAAAAAAAGAAAAAAAACACCTGAGCACAAACACACCCAAAGAATTCGCTACAAGACAATGGCTAATATGTCTATGTTGAAAACCCCAGTGGTGCAGTAAGCAGGTGTGGTAAGCAGATTCAGTCGTTGAGGAATATTTTTGTGTTATTTTGTCCATTGTTGGGCATTACTGGGGATGCTTAATCATTGCTGAGTCGACCGACAACGATGACAAAGACATGGGAATGGGAAGAAAGAGAATTAAGGTACCCGTGTGGTAAGCAAAATGCATTTAGTTAAGATTATTGATAATGATTCACAAAGATTGTCGCTGATTATCCGTGATTACCAGTATTGGTCATTATCAATATTTCTTGGTGGTTCTAAATGATTATTTATTGGCGATTCATTTATGATTCTGCATGCTTATTGGTGACACATTCTGGTTTTTGGTGACTATTATCTACTAGTGATTTTGTTGTTTACTGGGAATTATTGGGGATTCTTAGTGATTAATCTGGAATTTCAGGTGATTCTTAGTAATTAATGTTGATTTGCTGTGATTCTAAATGACTATTGGTTCGACCGACGACGATGACAAACAAATGGTAATGACGACATGCTGGGTGACTTGCATGAAGTACTACCCCTGTGCTAAGCAGGTCGCATTTGTCCCAGGAGACGAGTGCAGTAAGCAGCAATCATATTACCCGGCTTCATGATTGTGCCCCATCTGCTTAACTTTCGGTGTCGCACCGTTTCTGCCTACCACAGTTCCGAGACTATACCATATATATATATATGCATATATATATAACCATCATGCACCATTCTAAAGTTGAGAAACCAAACCCTTGCTAATGACCTTAAGCCTTTTTTTATCATGATGCACGATTCCAAACCGTTCGTTATGAACCATTACAAAGCATCATGAACTATCATGAAACATTCGTACACATTTTGAACGTCTTGCTCATTAGGAGCAATTCTGATCCATTCTTATCTGTTATGAACCAGTACTAAGCACTTCCCATGATCGATGATTTCACATGGGTTATTCTCCATGATTAGCTTATTATCCCCTCTTGAAAACCATCACTACTGGTTGGTGGTTTCAAACGTTTTTTATTTTCACCAATATTCGCAAAAGATTGATTTACTGATTGACTAGATTTGACTAGCAATTTTTTCGTGCCGGGGTGGTTCAACCACCAACCATCATTACTTCTATGAACATTTATGAACTATAGCCCCTGTGACAGATGCCTGGTGCCCGGCAGGAAGCACTTCGCATCTCCTACCACGAGCCCTTTGAAGGGCCTGTTGGGCTAACTGGTCCCTCGGCTCAAGGCTGCCATGGCAGAGATCTCCACCAGCCGAGCTCCAAAGGCTCAGTGGAAGCCAGCCCTGCAAACGTTTGGATGCCACGCTGTCTCGCTGAAGTGCATGAAATTACGATGTTTTGCTTCGGATCGGGGGAAGTTCACCAACATCTGACCCCTTCCCCTAGTAGGTCCAGCCACAGGAAATCCTTACATGGGGACTGACACGTTGGGGTCCCCATGAGACTGGCCACTTCCCAGGCACGCTCCATAGTGGTCAGTTTGACCTCGTCAATCCCAGTGTTTGGAACGGTATCTTGGCACTGTACAACCGAAAGGAAAACTGCCAGGGATGACAGGAGGCAAGTTAGTAGGGAGCCATCAAATTGGTCGGCGCCAGTCATTTTCGGTGTCGTGTAGCTTGATGGATATTTGTCGCTTTTTGGGATGGGTCAATCTGCCAAATCCCGCTATGACAAGAAGCTGCTTGGGATCAGGGGAAGCTTCCTCACTGGTGACATTCAGGCTGGATTTGGCTGGTGAAGACATTTTATCCACAATTTGCTACAATGGTACCCCAATATTTGATAGCTGCGGCGTTGGGAGCATGGTTGCACTATCTATTTTTTGGAACACGGTTATCAGCCCTTCTTCATGAACAAAGGTGCACGTCCACAAAAAAGGCCCAGATCCCCATTCCAACAGCGTTGCGCAATGAACCAGACCCCTGGAGATGTTGCTTATGAAGTGCAATGATAGCACCAAGATTTGATACACATGTTGATGATATCCAATGATACATACATATATATATACACACACTATATATATGTATATATACACATGATGTATATACATGTATAAATAAATAAACAAATGAATGTATAAATAAATAAATAAATAAATAAATAAGTAGATAAATAAATAAATAAATAAATAAATATATATACACACGATATATATACATGTATAAATAAATAAATAAATATATATATGTATATAGATATTTACATGTATATGTATATATATCTATATGCACATACACTGTGTGCGGGTGTATCTGTTTAAAATTGTTTAAATGTAAGTGCAAGATGTTTGTGTATATGCAAATTAACAGAGATAGACAAAACATATATAAGCCAATGAATGAATAGAAACACACCGGGACAGCTGTGCACAGTTTGCTGCACTGGATACAGCTCAGTTGCGGACCGGCGGCCAACACGGGAAAGCTTTCCGCTCAGGAGTGGTGTGGGCCACCAAGTACTACGGCGAACTGGGTCACTTGGATGAAGACTGGCAGTTGTAATGGAAGTGGTACATAAATGGTGCTTTCGACCTAGCCATTGGGAACCCCAAAACTGGTTAAAATGGTTAATGATACCCAATAACGGTTCACAATAGGGGATAATAAGCAACAATAAAATGAATATGCTGATTTTTCAAACTAGGGACCCCAAACTTGGATGCTTTATTACAGTAAATGACTAATCTTGGTTGATAGTGATTGCAAAATGATGTTTACTTGATCCATAAGCTATCATTTGGTGGCTTCTCAATATGGTTTATTGCCTTAAATGATTATTGAGCTGGATGATTTGGGGGTACACCTATTTTGAGAAACCACCATATATACATTAATGGTGATTGTAAGTATGATTGATTGTCATTCATGATTGGTGACTAGTATGGGTTTCAAATAAGTTTAATTCTGGTTATTGGTGGTGTACTAATGTTCAAAATGATTAGCAAATTGTTAATTATTGGTCATTCATGAGAACTACATCCTCAAGTAATGGTTAAGACATGGCATTTAATGATTCTTAATGATTGCATAATCTATGGCCAACTCAGGGTCAATGTATGGCAATGGTCAAGCCGGCAACCATCCCAAAGCCGTTACTATTCGTTCACAGCAACGGCGCTTGGGTCAGTCATTTTCTGTGGTGTGAACTTCCATGGGTACAGGGTACTGACCCACAGCCAAGGAGAAGTCTATATGATGGTGTACAGTGTTTATGCTGAATCTAACGTTAACTAGGAGTAAATTATATGGCACATAGGTGATTTGCTATGGCATGCCACGCATTCCGCGTTCTATGTCATGGAACATATGTGATGTAATATTTCTGACATATTAATAGTATGCTTTACACCCAATACTCGGCATAGCGCATAAAATGTCACATATCACGCACAGCGAATCCGATGTCATTAGATGTTTCGCGCTACACATCCCAGGGTCAAATCACATTTGTTTGTATTATTTATCCCAAGCTAGGGCTTCCTCCTTGGAAAGGGGCGCAGTGGAGACGTGAAGAGACCTCACCCATCTAAGAAGTGGTTGAGTTGGAGAATCATCACCTTCTTGGGATCCGAACTGGTCAGAATCACGAGCCAAGTGATTTACTGGCGCCATTCTCATCAGCAACTTAACAATGGTACACCACTCATTGTAGCTCGGCTTGCAGCTTGCTGAGTAGAACAGCTGGGAATCCCCAACCAGTCATCATTCCGTAGGCAATTCGGAAGTATCATTATGTAGCAGTGATAGAAGCCAGGATTGTTTATTGCCAATCTTGGCCATAGTGCTAGCCAAAGTATCAGCGAACATTGGCCAAAGTGACCATGGTATTTATTACTACTAGCCAATTTAAAGACAGTTGCAGAATGAAGCACAATTAGCCCTAGTAACCACCATAGTACTAAGGAGAATTCACCATCATCAACCAATAAGTCGATTCACTCGCCTCTTTTTGCTTGAACGTCAATGAACGAAGCCCCGAACTCTTGTGGTGGGCTCTCAACCATGTCTTCATTGCAAAAGTGAACACAACACAAGCCTTGTTCTCCAAAGTTGGAAACAGCTACCATGTTACGTTTTATGGAACTTATCAGCAATCAGCTCCTGCTGTTTCATTGTTCTCCATACTTCTTTCTTCCTATTCCAAGCTCTGTCCGGTTAGCTGAATCATACCCAGCTACCCGAATCAGAGGCATCAACAAGCATAATTAGACCATAGCATTGACCACTGCGAAGCACTATGAAGCATCACCGCTAGCAACCACTGTTAACCATCATTAACAATCATGGACCATCTATTCACCACCAGTTGTTAACCATCCACCAACCACCACCAACCACCATTAACCACCATCAACCAAAGATGGGCTTACAAAGACGTACCATCATGGATGGTTAACAACTGGTGGTGAATCGATGGGCACGTCATAGATGGGCAGGTCGTACCACCATCCCCCAGGGCTCACCAAAGACCTGCCCCAGGTACGTGCGAAATCGCCTACGCCGTGCACTGCAGCGGCAATGA
The DNA here is from genome assembly GCA_009767595.1 of Symbiodinium kawagutii. Lineage (NCBI taxonomy): Eukaryota > Dinophyceae > Suessiales > Symbiodiniaceae > Symbiodinium > Symbiodinium kawagutii. The sequence goes on from VSDK01009858.1 coordinate 154,785, forward strand.
CGTGGTGCTGAACCTCACGGACACCTGCGGACAGCGCTCAGACACGAGGTCCCGGGTGAGTGATGACTCGTGAAGGCGTAGTGAAGGCTTAAGATGGTTAGGCTTGGTGATGACTCGAATAAATGTTGAATAAATGCTGGTTAAAACAGTGATAATAGATGGTTAATTGATGGTTGATTGGTGGTATATTGATGGTAAATGATGGTTAAGAGATGGTAAATGGTGGTTAATGGTGGTGAATGGTAATGAAAAAATGGTTAGTGATGGTGAATGAATGGTAGATGGTCAATGAACGGTGAATAGATGGTGAATAAATGGTTACCATGGTTAGTGATTCATCATGCCTAATGATGATTCATCAGGGTTGGTGGTTGATAAATGGTTCACCAAGAACTACTAGGCGAATGATTGTCAATGATGATAAATGCTGGTTCATAGTGGAAAGTCGTGGTTAACAAATGGTTAGTGATGGTAAATGCTGAATAAATGGTTAGTGATGATGAATAGAGGGTTAACGATGGTTAACAGATGGATGATTGACGGTTAATGATGGTTGATAGATGCTCAATTGATGGTTAGTGATGGTTGATGATGGGTCATGATGGTTTCCAACTGGTTACAGTGATTTATAGTCATTATCAAGTCGGTACTCATAGTGATTCAAGGTGATTGATAATGATTCATGGTGGCCAATGGTGCCGAAAATGGTTGGAATATTGTGAATCGTCATGCATTGGGGCTGTCACCATTAGCCCATTTGGTCAATCATAGCGGCCCAGCTCGTGATAGTGATGATAAGATCAACAGGTAGTGCCGGGATGCTCATGATGCTGTCTAGCAGTGGTCAACGGTGGGTGAACATGTTTGGTTAAACTGTGGTGGTTAGCGGTGGTTAATGATGTTGCGTTTAATGATCATGCTGGTTGCGAAAAATAGTGTTCAACGTTGTTGAATGATAAATTATGACAAGTTCCCACACTTCATACTGTGCACATACCGCGAGGTTCAAATGCCACTGGTCGGTGACATGGCGACGATTCGTCACGGTCATTTTCGGGCGGTCCAAAGGTACCACCGTTGGATCCCGCCATGGCTGCGGGTTCAGGTCGTTGTTCTGGTCTCGAAGCACGGAGCTCCATTCGGAAACATCGCGCTTTGGCAGGTGACATGGGTTTGTCCCATCAGTGCTGGATCCCAAACCTGGTGGCTTCCCTAATTGAAGAATGGCAATCATTGGATGGTCAGCTGGTTGGTGGTTTCAAACATTTTTTTATTTTCCCGATTATTTATATACTAATGATTGGTTGGTTGACTAATATTTTCCTAGGGGTTGAAACCACCAACCAGTTAGTAGGTACCACCATTCATGGACAAATCCACCTGGGAGAGAGACGTCAGTTGCAGCCTGTTTCATGCTGTCCCTAGCTCAGAAGCTGTGCAGGAAAAGATCCAACGTTGCCAACAAGGCAATGATGGTGATATGTTGTGTGTCCAACTAAATTTTAGCAGGGACCGACTCCATTTTGTTGGTTGTACAGCATTGATTGTCACTTTCATGTTGTTCTTCAGATTGTGACACCAGCGATGGACAACACCGTCTTGATGTTGCCGACTAGGCAGACTTGGATACTTAGTTGTTTCTACAGAAAGGTGGCAATCTGTGCGTGGGTGTTTTGTGAACTCAAGTCGTCCTTTTTTGGAATCCCCAAGATGCCCAACTGCTTAAAATAAAGCAGCCAAAGGTAAACTGGGTAGCTTTGATTTGGCCTTTCTGAGACCAATTTTTTTGAGGCTCTACCAAATGTTAAGTTGACTGCACGCCTTTGTGAGAACCACAGGGGCTTTAGGGGCTTGCCGGATCTTGCCGGTACGGGTGTCTCACTGTGGTGGGATGTCCACGTAAGCGAAGGCGCATTGGATATGGAGCCATCCGACCGATCCGACAAGCAGAGGGACAGAGGACGTTGCTTCTTAGTCACGTTGTAGGCTTACCAGCTCTAACGGTAGGTCCATCCATTTGTTCATAAATCAGCCCCAGTTTGCCTGCAACCCATTATTAGTTGTTCAGCGACTACATCTCTAAATATAGGGGGTTTCTGGATCTATGGATCTATGATATTGCTCGCCGAATGCCTACTGCGCTAGCCATGGGTCACCTCCAAGAACTTGAGCTTGATCAAATGCAGAAGGGATGATGGTGGATCAGAATGGCAGTTGATGGTTCATGATGAATAAATCAATAAGAACATTTAGAAAAACATAAACACATACAATGTGGGGAATAATGGCAAAATTGTCAAGACCGAACGTTGTTCATGGTTAGCAGCACCATGCTTCGTGGTTAATGATGGCTACGTGAACCAGGCGCCTGTTCGGCATTTCCGCACAAGGTGAGACACTGTCGCCTCCGTTTTTTCACTTGAAATGGTGATCTTCATGCTCCCGGTGAATACGGATGATTGACGGCAAATACTAGTGAAGTGGCTTGCAAAATCATTTGGCTGTGGGTCAAAACCCTGTACCCCTGGTTCCCCTATCATGTACCATTGTTTCCCTTATTATTGGTTGGTCATTATCACCCATTATTGGTTGGTTAATATTGACCCATAGCCATTTGAGTCTGTCATGACTAGTGCTTCTATGGTTGATATTGCCTCATACAGCCTGATAGAGGCCGATGACGATGAACAAGGCTTGATAGATATGTGGCCAATGAAAACAGATCATGGTTTCCATGTCGATTTTGGGACCATTCTATTTGGGAGCGGTGTGCTCTCATAATTCTTCCGTTAAGGATGTTAAGGGTACTAGTAGAAGGGTTAGTGTGGGTGTTTGAGGCAAAACAGAAACCCTACATTCCCTGGTTGTTTACATCCGCGAGATGAAGTGAATGGTCTGCACCTGTTAGAGTTTTCGGCTACCCATACGGATGCCGCATGTCTCAATGACTTGTGCTAAGGTAACCCTTATTTTTTTGTCCTCCAACACGGCCATAACGTTGCTCACCATGCAGCCTCAGGTATTGGAACCCTATGACCAAGGGTGGAGAGACGGCCTTGACGGTGCATTTGGTCAGTCAGCATCGATCGATCCGGACGCCAGATGGGGTGGTGCCTAACCTGGCCTTGTCTATCTGTGTTCGAGCTGTGGTGAACTTCATTCTTTGTTGCAACAGCAGATTCCTCTGTTCTACCTGGGTAGAATCATGACACCACACAAACCGTTATCATACCAAGGTTGCGCTTGCTTATACTGCTAGCTTTTCTCAGGGATGGTGAGCCCAACTGGTTGATGTACAGCGATTTGGAAGGATCATTTGGTGACTATTGATTCTCCAGCTCTCCCACCACTATCATCAACCACTTTCATCAACCGTGATCATCAACTATTATCAACAACTACTGTATCATCAACCCTCATCAGCAGACATGATCAACCAGACTCAGCCATGACTAGCGCCCCAAGTATTGATTATTGATTTCCTTCAGTGAACTCAGCAATCATCACACTCTGCTAAACTCACCTGGAAGTGGAAAATCCACCATTTAGAATGGTTTACCTATAGGAAATGGTGGTTTCTCAAAATACGGGTACCCCCACAATCTATACAATATTTACCATATCATTTATAGCAATAAACCAACCATTTTGGGGGTCCCCCCATTTTGAGAAATCCCCAAATGGTGTTTTTTGTTTCCATGTTGGTTTATCAGACGGTCATTTTTGGCCATGGAGACTTTTCATCATCCCTGGCCTTGCTTTTGAGTTGGTAGCAATGGGCAGACCCCTTCCACATGGTAACACCGAGGGGAGCTCGAGCAACTGACATGGGGATAACTGGCTTTCTGGCGGGTCTGACACTAGGACAATCGAGAAATACAATTGCTCCCCGAGAGTTGGAACCCTCGACCAACTGCCTTCTAGTAGTTCAACCTGATCGAAAATCAGCCGATTTGAAACTTGATGTGCCAAACAAGCGGGTGATTTTCCCTTGGCAGAGTAGCTTACCAGACCGCGGTGTCCAACATCAGACAGTCTGGAAACGGTATGCCTTTGGTTGGTTGAAACATGTGGGTCTCCGAAACATGACATGTCTTGCATGTTGCGGCGGAGTGGACTGTACCCAATTGGCTTGATTAGGTTTTTCAAAAGCTTCAAAACAGAGGCAGGCACATCAATTGTGGCCGCCTCATCCAAAATTGACGCTGGTTTCCAGAAAAAAAGTCATCGGCACATCTCATTTGCAGGCTTTTTTTGCTTCCGGTGACAACGTGAAAGTAGAAAACGGTGGCTTGTCCCTTCTCCCACAGGATGATGCACGAAGGGTCGAAAGTCGAGTTCAGGCAGCGAGGGTGGTGTGCTAGTGGTGATGTGGTGGTGATCGTCATCGTCATTGCTTGTTAGATGTGGAATTTTACTTATCGGTTTTTGTTTTGAGTGCTACCACCCGTGGTGGTCATCACCATGGTTTGGTCTTATTTTATGTTGTTTTTTTATTGTAGTTGTTGTTGTTGTTGTTGTTGTTGTTGTTGTTGTTGTTGTTGTTGTTGTTGTTGTTGTTGTTGTTGTCGTTGTTGTTGGTGCTGCTTGCTGCTGCTGTTGCTGTTGCTGTTGCTGTTGCTGTTGCTGTTGCTGCTGTTGTTGTTGTTGTGGTGGTGGTGGTGGTTGTTCTTGATTATCCCCTACTAGTACAATTCACATGGACAAACCATCAATCATGATGATTTCTCTTATTGATCATTAGCAACCAGTACTGGCCTTCTTGTTCAACTCTTTCATCAACCAAGATGATCAGTGCTGTCAGTTGGCTGCATTTTACAAACATCTATTTCCCCTATATTTGGGATCATTGGTTGATTAAGCAATACTTCTTGGATGTTCCTATTATTTCCCTCGTATTTGGGTTGGTTGGTTGATGAACTAATTTTTTTTGGATGGCAAATCTAACCGCCAACACCAGTGACTCAATTGTGTTACAGTTGAAATCTGCTGAATCTGTGAACTTTCGCCATGGTGGGGTATCGTCGCAGGCAGGACATGTGACTTCGCCATCCTTTGATTTGGTGCCAGTGTGCCTAGGAGTTGGGGCAAACTACAATCTGAAACGGTGCATCAAATACAGGACCTTGAACACCTTAAACCCATTTGGTGCTTTGTCAAAATAGGGGAACCCATTTTTTGGTCACTTTATTTTCAAAAATGGTTGATAATGGATGACGTAGGGGTCACCTATTTCGAGAAACCTCCATTTGTATCCAGGTTTTTTACATATCTAAACCGGCAGGACCTTGAACACATTAAACCTATTTGTATCCATTTTCGCCTTAGGTGACGAATGTTTCATCCCATTTTCGCCATAGGTGACACATTATTAGATGCTACTCCCCAGCAACGATGACATTTCATGACATTTGGAGGTTTATCAAAAGGGGGGATCTCAGAAAATTCTTAGCTTATTGCTATAAATGGCTAATAGAGGATGATTTTGGGGTAACCCTATTTTGAGAAACCACCATTTGGCAACATAACCTTTTTAAGTTGAGAACGCACCAACTTGCACAACATGTCACCGATGGTCGTCAGGATGGTGTCACCACCCACGCTGGAGGAGTCGTGGCAGGGAGGTCATTTCAAGCTGCACGGCACTTGTGGACAACCCGCTGTGGTAGAATTGCCGGTAGAATTACCGGTGAGGGCTTCTAACCAAAGAACTGTGAGGACCTGCAAAGTTACTGTAGTCAGAATGCAGGCAGTGATCGTTTCAGAATCATTTCTTCGGTTCTTTCAAAGCAGTCATTTCATACCTCTATGAGGAATTCCACACAGCTGAGGCTTCGTGACTGTGAATTGCTACCACTGTTCACATCCAGTACCTTTGTTGTTCAGGTGAGTGGTGATTCAAATTTGCACTTTCCAAGTTTTTGTTCTCCAATTTAACCAGCACTGCGCTTCCGAATGCGCGTGGTTCAAAAAGGTGCTGCCCACTCCATGAAAATATCTCATTTCGATGAATTTTGAGTACATTTTTGGGCCACCTTAGCATGATACAGTTTGACCGCGAATGATAAACCTGTAGTTTGAGTCTCATGTCCCACGAACGGCTGGCACATGGACACATTGTATCCAGCAATAATGAACAAGAGAGATCTATACATAGCCGTACATATGTGTTTATATTTAGATATACATATATTTACACATATGATATACAACTACAGGGACAATACACTAATATACATCACTGCATACATGGATACAGGTGTCACGATATTTGCATACAAATAAACATATGTATGCATCCGTGCACATTTAAATATCTATCCTCCAACTAAACACATGGGTGTTTCTCAAATTGGGGTACCTCTAAAACCATGGCAACTAAACCAGACTGTAACTTGAGATGATATTGGACTCCCCTACGGCTTGACAAGCACTCATAGTGGTGTCTCAAAATGGGGGTACACCCAAATCATCCTTCTGAAATCATTTTCAGGAAGAAACCATCCATAACTTTGGAAGGGTCCCGTTTTTTGGAGAAACCACCATATAGTCGGTATGTATTCCATATCTTTGTTGCTTACTATCCCTTTTAACCACCACTAATCACCATTCACCATACACAGAAACACCCACATCAGTCTCACATGTGCTTCAGGAGCAATTGGCAGATCCCAACCAGATCCGTTTCTTTTCAGCGGTTCCAAAGGTGGTCGGGAGCCCCCAGCACACCAAGCAACGAGGTGAGTTGCTGGTCACTCTTGATTTGTTCGTGATTTCTTAATAATTTATTGGTGATTATTGGCACTGATTGGTGGTTGATGTGTGGTTAATTGATGATTGATTGGTGATCGTTGAATATTGATTGGTGATTCTTGGTGCCAAGCCGGGTTCAATCTTCTCAAGAGATTGTTGCTTGTCATCGTTGGTTCTTATGCCCCAGAGCTGATCACTACTCTATGAACCATCTTCCAATATCACCGACTAAATCCAGTATTGCAGTGAGGGACTGTGTGAAATCAATGATTCTTCAGATTCCAACTGATAGTCCATCGTAGTAGATCATCTCAGACCAGAGTTTTGGAAACTGATATTGTTGGTCATTATCCGCCATTATTGTTGGTTAATATTGACCCATAGCCATATCAGAGTTTTGGAAACTGATCATGTCGACTGGTTGCTTTTTCCCACCTTGAAGTCGCATCAGCAGAATCGGATCTCAGTGCAAGAGCTTCGCTGGATGTGAGCCCCATTGAAGGGGCCAATGAGACTGGAAATCTCGTTGTTGGTCACGTGTAGTTTAGGGTTATAATGGTTTATATTGATTAATGTTGATAATAGCGATCGATCGTTGATAATAGCTGGAAATAGGTTTGATCAACTGTAAGGTTGATGAAATGTTGATAATAGCCAGCATGAAGCCTGATGAAAACTACCAATCATCAATCTGGAACTTGGCTGCCAACCAGCCTCAGAACAGCGATGCCTGAGATGCCTGCAACCAACAACGGGACTGCCATGTCCACCGGTTATCGATTTGTTAAAGCTCATGCCACGGTAAACACGTTGGCTAGCTGGTTGTTTGAACATTTTCGTTTTCCGTACTGTTTGGGATGGCAGGTTTATTGATTAGTATTTTTGTAATGGCTTGTAGCCACCAACCAGTTGGGTACAAATCGAATTCATTCGCACATGACGCCTTTGAAACAAGATCAATATGACAAAGAAGCTGCATGTACTGATACTAATTGTACCATCATTCAGTACATGTGTATGTACTTCTACGCAAATCTAGTCCAAAGCCAGCGATGCGCGATGAACCAATGAGCTGGTAGCTGGTAGCTGGTCCCCTATGTTCTTATTGTATCCCCTCAGCTGTAGCTGGCAGCAGCAAGTACCTGGTCCCCTACGATCGCCGAGGCTAGTTGCTTGGCAGATGACACAGATCACATCTTCAGATCCAAGCTGCAGAATGGCAGTGACACGGCTGACGCGGCCGGGAGATGGCGAGGACCCAGGCATGGTCACCAGCTGTTCACAGGTCTCCCCACAGGGACGGCCGGGAAATCGCTGAGATTTTCCAGAAACAGAATCCAGGAGAGGTACCTGTTTAGTTCAAAAGCCGCTAGTACCTTCATTGATGATTCCAGAAATGAACATCAGAGAGTCGAACTGTTGGGGCCTTGTTCCTTCAGGGATGCGCCCTTGATCCCTTGGCGATATACCAGCCATTCCTCATGTTGGGGGGGCCTCAAAAGCGTTTTGGAAGGAAGGGCAGCCATCAAGTCTGAGATTCTTCCTCCCCACGGAGACATCAGTCACACCCATTCTGAGTGCAGGTCAGTGAACGTGCCAACAACTTGGTATCTATCAAAGAACTCCCTTGAGATGATCGAAATGATTTGAGGATGTTGCTGCCAGAGAAACATCTCCCGGTGTTTGTTGTGCTAAGAAATCTGGCATCGGATTTGGACCTGCGCTGTGTATTGTAAGGATAGATATGATTGAATCAGCGGATAAATTGATGGAATGAGTGCATATGTAGTGAAATACATAAATACGTATGATAGAGCGCAGCTAAATACATAAACAGATGAATGAGCAAACAAGTAAATTCATAGAATATACCTACAACACATCACATATTTGAATACATAGATACGCGAACAAACACCATAGACATTGTACAAACACCTGAAGCAAATTTGTCTGGAGGTTCAGGAGAAAAGCAACTCATGGTCTTTGACGTAGCATTTGAGGGGACCTGTCAATAGTGGAGGTAAAAATAATGGGGTGGGTTGGACGGTGAAGAAGTTCACCATTGGCAACAACAGGAACCAACTAACAAGGGGTTCATCGAGCAAAACGGCAAGGGAAGAAATATCAGAAGACAATGATCAGTATCGTGTTGTGCAATCCCCCGACATCCAAAAGGATCAGTTGATAACTGTTTGATATAAAAACTGTTTGATACATAGCGTCCACAGTCTTGTTGATGCCGGGTCCTGCCACCGCCTGCAACCCAAGCCGAGCTATGCAGTGCTTGGTTCCAAAGCTTTGAACCGCATGGTTTTCGTTCTTTGTGTTGAGAAACGCACGTGGAAAGGACAGGGGTGTGGTGCTGGATTATCCTGGTGTAGTGGGAAAGAACCAGTGACATCCCCAGCTGCCAAGACTTGGGGAGTACACAGTGACAGTTTGACTCAGCTGCCTGTGCTGAGTCTGGCAAGCGGTTTTCAGCAGCCAGGTATATCTCAGGCGGGTGAAAAGACATACAAACTCTTGGTTGATTAGATTCTGGTTCGGGATATCCATTGTCCTATCCACTTTTTGGTTTCAAACATTTTTATTGTCCCAAATGATCCAAATGTACGAATAAATGGTTGGTTGGTTGACTAATGTTTTTTGTAGGGGTGCTTAAACCACAAACCAGCTATGAAAATGGCCCATTTCTGTTGGTGTTGATTAGCATTGACTGTGAGCAACTGTTGAAATTATCCACATGGTCTACAACAATCATGAGGAATACAACAGAGCGGTGCACTCCAAGTGGGTAGATTACAGTAGGTTGATGGGACAGCGTGACAATATAAAGACATGGCCACATGCATATTGTGATGTACATTGATACTAGATATCCGTAAACATTCATACATATATGTCGATAGGCATATATGCACACATGCATGTATAATCCGTGTTTCGCACTTGTTGTCAAAACTTGTCAATCCACCGTGGCAGCGCTGCTTTTGTAGTTCATCATGGGTCCACATTCGTCGCGTGCGTCCAAGGTAGGGAAAGGGTTGAAATTGAAATGATTTCTCTGCTTACCATAACGTGGGGATGGGGCACAGCCATCACTTACGGAGCACATATGGTGGTTTCTTAAGATGGGGGTACTGTACCCCAAATCTCCTTCTTTATTCATCATTTTCGCAGTAAGCAAACCATAATTTTGGGGTTCCCTATGGCTTGAAAAACACCTATATTTTGTTGGAATCGTTCGACGGCCAGTGCTCGTTGATTTCCCGGCTGAGGTTTCAGCGCGGAGCAGTGCACGGCCTGCCAAAATCTTCTGAAGAGCAAGATCAAGGTGAGAAATGGACTACTTCAACGGGTCGGCCATCGGGGGTTCTTATGATCCCTGATGGTAATAAGTAATAAGTACTTATATAATTGTTAGCAATTATTATCAATATGTATCATTAGTGAAAAGTACTTAATTGCTCAAACATTGATATAGTATCTATCTATCTAATCTATCTCTCTCTCTATACATATATATATATATATCTGTACTTGATTGTTGATGAACCATCAATTGCCGCTACTTGACAACGAGCGGTTAGTTCACGGCTCCCTGTTACGATGCAATTATTCTTTGGCCGGCGCCAGCAGCAGTTTTGTCTGCGCAGCAGCCATCAATCCTACACTCATGGCCCTGATCAACGAGCCGTTGACCGTTCAACACTCCTTGGATTCATCAGTCCTGATTATTTACCACCTGGGTGTTTCTCAAGCCATAAGGAACCCCAAAGTTATGGTTGGGTTACTACTGATAAATGGTTTGTAAAGCATGATTTGGGGGGTCCCCTATTTTGAGAAAAACCCACCTCAATGGTCTTGATGGCTATGAACCGGCGGACCATGGTTGATTGAGGATGAAGCACCTGGAGTTTTTTTTCACTAGTGCTGATGATTCCACCACCGGACCGGTCGTTGATGGTGATCCAATATTGTTGACCCACTGACTGTCACTGACTCACCCTTATTCTTGACAATGGTGATTTTGAATCACCCTTGTTATCGATAATTCTTGATTGTGAACTGCTTCTGCTGTTGATGATTGTTGATGATCAGATGTATTGTTGACTACGGCTAACAAATGCAACTATCTATGGGAGCCCCATAGCCCCCATAGTTTTAATCCCCCACGTTTTACATGATTTTACCCAAAATAGCTGTTGTTTGACCCTAGAATCTTGGCCATTTAGCATGAACTCATGCTTCGCAATGTCGATGATTGTAATGAGGATCTTAGCACCAATTGTCGGCTAATTATGAAGCATGTTTACTGATGTTAATGATTTATGACTTTGTCTATTATCCTGGTCGATGATCAAGCCACGTTGACAACGTTGGTTGTTCTCCGACCATGGCAACGATTCACAACGCGCAGCGAAGGGTACAGCAACCTGCGAAGAAGCAGAGACGTCCCGGGACCCGGTTCAACCGGGCCCAGTGGAACAGATAACCAGTCGGCAACGCTGGAACCCCAAACAATGGATTGTAATAAAGGGGTTGTATGATTGTTTAATCATGATGATGGTGAAAGATGTGAATGCAGGTGATATTTTATTGTGTGGTTGGTGGTTTCAAGAGTGTTAAAAGTCATATGGCTATGGGTCAATATTAAGCATCACTGGTAGGGGATAAGATCAAACAATAACAAGGAAAAGGATGGTTAATGATGGTACAATATGGTACTGTAGTTTCTCAAAATAGGGAACCCCGAAGAACAGTTTGCTTATCTCTATAAATGGTTCATTTTGCATGATTTGCGGTACCCCTATTTTGATAAACCACCAGGTTTCAAGATGTTTTTTTCAACAATGCCTGGAATGATTATCCAGGAGCATATTCTTGGGATTCAGGCCGCCAGATGACACTCCAGGTGGTTTTTTAACATTTTCTACTTTTCCAAATGTACTAGCATTGATGGTTGGCTCGTTGACTTGCGCATATTTTTCATGATGCGGTAGTTCAACGACCACCAACTACTTATTGCAACTTGTAGCATCAAACCATTCTGCATTGCAAGTTGTAGTTTCAAGATTGCATTTCTATCATTTTCTTCTTTGTTTTGCATCTTTGGTTGTTGTTTTCGAGCATTATTTTTCCATTGAAGTGGGATGATTGAAACCATTTTGCTTAGAAACTCAACCTCCCCAACCAGATCTGTACAGTTGCACTGCGGAATATGGCGCCAATCCATTGGGCTGCGTAAAGCGTTAGCTCGAGCACATGGACAACCAGCAAATAGTCAGCAGCTCGAGTCTCCCATCATCTATCTGACTTCTTATGGTGATGTTAGTTGTGGTTAATAGTGGTTAATAGTAGTGGTTCATCATAGAGAATGGTGGCCAATAGTGGTTGATAATCATAGGTGCTACTGAGTATAACTGTTTGTATGCATCTGTTTTTGTCCATTCTTGCTGCTGTCGTTTCCTTTGGTCTTGTTCCTGTGTTTTCGCTCCTCTTGTTGTTAAGAAGGTTTTCCCTGCCAGTGACCAGCAACCATTGCCACCACGACTTCTTGTTGTTTCCGTTCTTGAATGGTTGGTTAAGGTGAAGCTTCTTAAGGTTTTTTCACATGTTAAGCTTCACTTCATGGTTGGTTCAGGGTCAATACGGTGGTTTCTCAAGTCAGAGGGGTACCCCGGTGCTTTGGGAAAGATCAGTGAGGCGCAGCGCCTGCACAGACATGTGAAATCACATGTGGAACTGCTGAATCAGCATTCTACACAGCCCCAAATTTAGATATTTAGTAATTATCAAAATCGATTGTCAAAATCCATAATCATTAAAACATATTTTTGGGCTGGACAAATTTGTAATTTCTATAACTATTAAAATGCATGATCATAAATACTAAAAAGTTATAAAACAGCATTAATTGTAAACCAAACACTTGGTATACCAATCAAATTTGTAATCATTTCCCTAAAATTTATGATTATTTCCCAAAAAGTGGCTGCGACACATTTTACGTCTTTTTCCATCCTACGGGGTACCCCCAGGTATCATCCTTTATGTTAATCATTCGCATTAATATGTAAACCGACTATAACTTTGGGGTCCCCTACGGCTTAAAAAAAAAACATATAGTTGATATATATTCCCTTTTATTGTTGGTTACTATGCCTTATGAACCACCATCAACCACAGTCAACCGGCAATAACCACCATCAGCCGCCATAACCTTATGATGGTTGGTTGATGGTTGGTTGATGGTTGGTCCTCATCTTTTCAGCATCTGGGACCTGCTTTCATGTGGTCCCAGGTCAGCCAGTAGCCTTCGCTGCCACATCTTGGCCGACAGCTTGGCCAAGGAGAGTGGTGGGCCAGCGAGCGACAAAAGTGATGGATCATGGTCACTACTAGTTAGTAGCTGGTTGGTGGTTTGATTGACATTTTTTATTTTCCCTATTGATTATTAGCAAATGGTTGGTTGACTAATATTTTTCATAGGGGTGGTTCAACCACCAACCAGCTAGTGTTTGTTAATGACTGCTAGTACTTGTATCATGAGCTACTAGTGTTTGAGGATCTAGTAGATGAAGTTGCTAATCATTGTCACCAATGTTTGTTAATGATTTATGCATCTAGTTTATGTTTCCTTGTGACCATAGCCACCCATGAGAACCGTTGATCGTAGCTAGCCACGATTAAACGACTTGCCGCAGTGTCTTGTGCCCCAACCCACCCTTGCACGGGAAAGCTCGGGAAAGCATCCATCATTGACCCAGCTGGCGCTGAATGCAGAAGCGCCACTGATGGTGTGTGATTTGGGTGGGGTGCTTCGTATGGTGTAGACATGGCTCCATGCTGGGCTCTGCCTGGTAGCTGGAGAGAGTCATGGCGCTGATATCCCCGTCTTTTGGGCATACCGAGCTGCCCACCAACAGATCCCACCACAATATGCATGCGGATGCTTCTTGTGATGACTGACAGGTGGTACAGCTTCCCAGTGGCAGTCCATGGTCCGTCGGACGACACATAAGCAGTGAGGAAAAAATATGAAAAAATGACGAACAAAATCGTGGTACCGCCAAGCCATCGCCACATCACATTGCCACAGTACCAGCAAGTTTTGGGGCACGCCGTGTTTGCTACTGCAGCTTCCAGCGAAAATGACTCAGGGACATGGCAAAGGTGGACTCAGCAGATTCTTTCGGTTGCTTGTGGGGAGCCACAAACTACCTGGTTGATTGGGGGGATCATATTCTTGGATTGCCGATGAGCTAATGGTGTGCCCTGGAATCACTGCTAGAAAGTTTAGATTGTAGAATATGATTTTCAAGGAAAACAATGCAGCATTTCTTGGCCAAAGAAGGTGTCAAGACAAAAAGTGACCTAGGAAGCCACGACAAGTACCCAGAAGAGCGTAGGCCAACATCCGAAGTGAGAACCGAAGCCATGGAGTGGTTGTGACCGATACCCATGAGCTATGCAGCAGTGGGACTTCCAGTGATTGGCTGCGCGTTCCCGGCGTCGCAGGAAGGCATCCTGGACACTGTGGTCAGCAGCATCCAGAGCAGCGCCAACCGCGAGGACGCCGAAGAAATCTCGGGTGCGCAATGTCACTTCGCTGTTCGAAAAGGTTGGAAGTTCCCACCTTTTTGCGGATTCTGAAGTTGGTTGACTTGTTGATTAATATGATCTTTCCTATAGAATTCCAATTTCTGATTGGTTTCCAGGTTGGCTATGTTTTCTTGCGGACTTGTCATGTTTCCTATAGAATTCCGATTCAGTCCAATTCTTGGCAGGGATGGAGGGAACGATTTGGAGTGTCTGGGGCCCATCAGATTCCCAACCTGGTGATATGCCCATGTGTATATCATATGTATATGATAAATGATTAATTGATAATGGTTATATATGTACATATCAAGATACATTAAGATACATATATGCGTGGTTTAGCGTTTAGATGATGCTTACTGGTTGATGTCGAAGTACCGTGGTAATCCGGGGGTTGATTGATTGGAAGGTACCTATGACCATAAATCAACAGCAGTGACTTGGAGTGGTCAGCTACTTGGCTGGCTGGAAGCCATAGGGTCTCTAGCCAGCGACAAGTAGCTGATTACCAGAGGGCAACTTGATTCAAAGACATAGCTGGGCACGCCGAGAAGGATGGCGATGATATCTATGGTTATACTCGTTAAACACTTATGTTTGCTCACGCATAAGTACATGTATACCAATCAATCGTAGTTGAATAGCTTCGTAATGCGAGATCCAAGATAGTAAAACACCTGCAATCCTTCTACAAGGACCTTGGCCCCTGTGTACTGACATGGATCTAGGCAAAGCAGCAGTCATACCAATAGAGCCAACGTCTCACTGTTCGTACCGCTGGTGCTAGTTACAAGGTGGGGGCCCAGCTAGCAGCTAGTTATAGGTTGGTAAACAGCCCCTTGAACCATAGCCCAGCCACAGGAGCAGATCACGCCTCTCATGTGGCAGCTAGGATGCCAGGAGAGCGGCGGCTGGGTCTCCCGTCAGGGATGTGAAGCAGCCATGGTGAGTATTTGTAGCTGTGGTATGTCGAACTCACTATGGAACTCACCATGACTAATGAAAGCAATGCATTGAACATAGCGTTCTGGAACTGAGTTTTCAAATCTAGAACATATCTTTGGTTCACTATGGAACTCACTTTGAATCTATGAACCCAATACATAAACAATCCGGGAGGCAAAACTCGATGCCAAGCAATCCATTTCCATTGGGTCATGCTGCCAACCCATTTGGATGGTCAGGGTAGTGCTTGTGGTCAAGGATATGTTTCTTGAAACAAATCCATGCAAAAACGGTTATGGACCATGGATGTTTCTTGACATGGTGAGCTCTGGCAAGCAGTACGATCCTGCGATTGATTGCAACTTCCGCAGTTTTGAAGTATTTTTTTTCCAGGAACTACTTAGTCATTATACACAACTTGTATTCATAGCCAACGTCCATATCGTAGCTTCCTCCTGATACTCAGTTTACTATTGTTGGTTGTTCATGATTAAACATTGCATAACAATTTCCAGCCATTGTTGACGATTATTGAACACTATCAACCATTTTCAAACAGTATCAACCATCAAGTAAGCATCAATTGACCATCAACAAACCATCAATTTACTAAAAAATGTCCATTCATTCACCGGCAGTTCACCATTTATCAATCATCAATTCACTAGTAATGAGCCATTCAATATCCATCAATTCAACAGCCATAAGCCATTACATAAATCACCATTCACCATGAAATAACCCCTTTGAACCGCCCATTCACTAGCAACCATTCGCCACCGTTCGCCACCCTCACCGAAGGCTCCTCGTTCCGGGTGGGTTCGCTTCAGGACTTGGGTTGTTGCCCTCTGGACCCTGAGACGTCCAAGCTGCTCACTAAAGAGGCGACGTTTTGCCGTGGTTGCCACAAAGGCACTGGCGGATGATCCACCAGCCATGTAGGGAACATTGGGGGACTACAATGGTTTTACAAGTTTTACAGGTGGTTTTACAGGGGATTATAGTGGTTAATAATGGGGATTATAGTGGTTAATAATGGGGATTCATAGGGGACACCAACAAGAATGGTTCAATAACTACGGTTTCTTGAGCCAGTTTGAGGACCCCCAAGTTATGGATGGCTTATGACTATAAATGGTAAATATTTGATGATTTTGGCCCCCCTATTTTGAGAAACACCCATACTGTTGTTTCTCGACAGATCGGGGGGAACAAACCATCCAACCATCAATTCTTGGGGTTCCAAACTTTGAGAACCCCTCATATGCATCATACGTAATAAGTGATGATAGTTCATCAATCACATCAACAGCACTTTGGTGGTGACTCGCACGACCAGACAGTCACCATCCAGTGTCACCGACACTGAATCAGCATAACTTGTCCATCGCTTCCAATCGGGTGCCTGCCCCACACGACATAAGAGCACCCTTTGGTTTGATATTCACCTGGCCGGTTCCCTCTTCAAGAGGAGGATGATTGGCCGCGAATGGCAATTTTCTACAGCGAACCGATACGATTCACTATGAACCACCATGAGCAACTACTGACCAATGGCAACCCCTATCATCATCAACCACTATTAATCATCAAGCATGGTGCACATTGATTCAGCACCATGATTTGGTTGTTTCTCAAGTGTTAGGGTTACCCCCAGTGATCATCCAGTTTGTAAAGCCATTCATGGTAGTAAACAAACCATTTTGAGGAGTTCCCAAACTGGCTTGAGAAACCACCATAGAGTTGGTATATATATAATATTCTTATATTTTCCCTATTATTGTTGCTTATTATCCCTTATGAACCTCCATTTACCACCCTAACCCCTCATTTCCCAGATTGGAAGGGCTTGGTTAACATTGGATGGGCCAGGCCAAACAGATTCTGTTTGAAGAGAAACAGAGGCGGGCCTTGGGAGTTCGATTGGCCGACCCAGGGTTTTAAGATGAGAACTGTTGATCCATGATGGAAAGCCATGGTCAGTCAAGGTCAATGATGCTTAACTGATGCTTTACCAATGGTCAATTAGTGGAAATTGACGATTTATTGATAAATGATACTGGTCCATTGTGAATTGTCAATGATGGTTTAAGAGAGGTATTTCTTCATTGTTTAAGATGGCCAACACTGGTTATTACCCAATCGTAGCAACACTTGCCGTTGCCGTTCATGGGTACCTGGATTGATTATAACCCATGAAATAGACCTAGGTCATAAACCCATCAGGTTTGTAAGTGTATAGCTCTGTGAAAAACCTTGGTTGATTGTTCCTAAGCCATGAATTATACCTTGCTTACACCCACACGCATGTTTATCATCAGCTCGTTTTTTGCTGGTTGATACTACATGGTGGTTTCTCAAAATAGGGGTACCCTCAAATCATCCAATAGTAACAACGAATAGTGATAAACCAGCCATTTTTGGGGTTCTCTAATTTGAGAAACCACCACATGGTTGTTGCTGATTGTCTTCGAATTCAGGCATGCCCTTCATCACGGTTACGACATCCAGTTGGCTACCTTGCAACTGGTTCTCCTAGGGCGAGCCATCTCCAAGGCTCGAACGCCCCCGAGCTATTAGAACCACCAACGAGGATACGCCAAGCAGGATGGCAATATGAACCACTGCCCATGATGGCTATGGGTCAATATAACCATCAATAGCTTATAATGACCAACCAAATCATCTGGAAAAATAGTTAATGATAGGGGAACCAGGGGTACAGGGTGAACTGACCCACTGCCATATGAATCAATGATGTCCTCTACACCGAACGTGGCAGTTATGAACGATGATAAATACATTCCGCGGTCACCACGGACTTCACATCTCGTTGGCAGGGACTTACAAAGGAGCGATGCGACCAACATTGTGCCCAGCGGCGTGGTAGAAGCTTGGCAAAACGTGGAAGCATCATGGACCTCAGTGGCGTCAGTGGTGACCCTCATCGAAGTTTCATGCCCCCAGGTCCAACGCCATTGTGGTTATTCGTCTGTATTAGTCATGATCACCATTACCACGTTTCGATCCACCACCATCATCATTGAACATTTCATCATGCTAGCTGAGCCCAGGACAATGATCACGGCATCATCACCGGGTGCCCCTCCTTTGCATTGTTGGTTGTTCTTGCCAGTGGCACCAGTCGCATCATGTCGCCCCGCGTGGGCTTTCCCAGGCTTCCTTCGTGGGTTGCCGAGTGCCAGCTAGGAATCACCTTTGATTCCACCCCGGTAGGCTAATATAGTAGCCGTATCCATCTCATGTCAGCCAAACCAATAATACTTGTAACTTACCATCCAATGTTAGCCAAACCAATGCTAAGCAATAGTGCCTGAGTTACAACTTGAGCTCGTCAACATGCCTACTGCGCGGCGCTGAGGAGAAGGTCTTGACAGCATTTGGAGACTGGGATTCAAAACTGCAGCTGGGTCAAACGCTGTGCGTGAAAACACATGGGGTATACCTTGGGTATATACTCCACTCCTTCCGTAATCTAAGCAAGATCCCCGTCCCCAAGGGTGGGCTCAGTCATCTATGGCCATCCTGGATTCTCAAGCTATGTCAGGGCGGCCTGATCGATGATGGGCAGCAACGGGTTCAACGTTGAAGTGGGCATGGTAAGCACCTCTGGTGATGATGCCTTCAAATTGACTTGCGCATGTTTCTGGCATGGCTGCAGAAGCCACCACAGAGAGTATAATGTAAAGAATAGATTGTATATCAATGTCAGTTTAACACCTGAATATTCATCGTTATGCATCTCGGCTGCTGGCCTCCGCTACACCTTGAACAGCAACAAACATCGGTTGACGCGAATCGTTTCCATCATTCAGCATGGTGAACCCTCACAATCCATGAGATCCTGGTGATGCCCCAAATCGTTGGCGATGTCCCCAGTGGCTGTCATGATGACTCGTGAATTGAGGCTAGCAAGCATGATGGTTGAGAATGGTTGATGCAATAGATGTTATTCAATGTTTGATAATAAACCATTCTCAACATCTTTGTATCACCTGTTCTCAACTAGTCACTATGGAGATACAATGGTTGAGAATGGTTGATGATCATTGACTAAGCATTTGAAGAATTGATTAGTGTCTCCATAGTGACCTATGTCTAGGCGAAAACAAAGTGAAAGCCCAAGTGATACTCAGTAAAGCTGGGGCTGTGAGAGGAAAGCCAAGACAATTGAAGCCCCAGGTTTTGGTCTAAGCCAGGCATGACCTCATACGTATCTGCGCATGCGCATAGTATCTATCATTATATCTCTCTTTATGCATCGAAACATAATATAGTCATATATAGCCTACAACACGATGTATTCACACACAGAATCATGTATATGTATATATTTATATATACACAGTATGTATATATATATATGTATTTATATATGCATTTGTATAGATGTATAGATGTATAGATGTATAGATGTATAAATGCATGATCTTGTAGCGAACTGTTGAACATGCCCGTCCGACAGTCGCATCCCCAACTGCCCACTGTGCCTCCGTGCGCTCAGGAAGGTATGCTGCTAACAAAGGCACGTGGGCCTGGCAGTTCTTCGATCACTGGTTGTAGCTATGGATAGGTGCTCCATGGTGACCATGGTGCTCCCATTTGGTTGCTTGACAAAGCTACAGTTGAGGTTGATAGCTATGGATAGGTGCTAAAGATAGCTATGGATAGGTGCTAAAGATAGCTATGGATAGGTGCCCAACTGGTTGAAGTATCTTTGGATCACCAGTTGAGGGGTGTACCCCAACAGATCGATCCTGCTGGGACAGAGGATAGGCAATGGCTGTTGTGGTCAGGGATAGTCATCCAGTTGGGGATCAGCACCACAATGACAACCTTGGAGAATCCATGACCATAGCATGGCAGACGAGAGATCTAAGCAGCAACCATCGTGGGATTGATGCTTGGGGTGTCGCTCGATGTTCTCAATGACTATCATACATGAACAGGCGATATTTGTTGATCGATCTGTTTGCCCCTTGGCTGTCTGGCAGCGGAGAATCCACGCATTTTTTTGGGATACAACTGTTAAGAACGGATATTTTACATCGGCATGTGAATCTTTCAGAGAATAAATGACGGTCTTCCCTCACGATTGCCATTGACGAGCTTGTTGATGGTTATCCTTGGTTGTACGGCAAACGCGCTTTGATACCACATAAATGTTAACAGTGATGGAGAATGGTTGATGACTGGTATTAGTTGGTATTATCCAACAATGAAAGATTCTCCATGATTACCCTCTTCAAGTTTCAACGGCAACCGTCTCAGTTGGAGGAAGATAATCGTTTTGTATTCGAGTAGCATCTTGTTCCCAGGATTCCCTATGTTTTCCCACGTTTTCCCATGGTGGTGCCCTCGCGACACCCCGGCGGTTTCGGCTGTTGGTTTCCTCCCGATTTTTGCCGACGAAAAGACGAAAAACATTCATCAGAATAGGATGGGCTCCGGGTGTTTGTAATGGCATCATTTAGAACACTCGACCAAAACCGTGCTGAATCTCAGGGGCGTAGCCAACCATGGTACATATTCGGTAACATGTAAATTTGTCTGTAGATGGTTGGTATATGAGCAATGTTGGTCGGATAGAGCAGTGTAGAAGTAAAAGTATTTGCTTTCTTTCTTGGATATCAATCATGTCCGTTGAGGGATTGGGTCCCGCAGCCCCCAAATATGGTTGGCAGAGTGCCGTGAGTTGTTTGTTGTTTGGATAGATCATTTTGTCCATCTTGGGGGTTGCTTCCCAGATTCGAGGCGGTAGAACGCTTTGGACCAGCAACTGAAAGACTTGCGACTCGAAACTTCCTTCAGTACACTACATCATTTTTGAAGCTCTGAAAACTATACTGAAACTTTCTTCTTGAGGCTCAGATCAAGCCACAGGCCTGCTCTCCGACAATTTCCTGGGGCCTTCTTTCACAGAGTGCTGTCCATGAAGGGAACCCTCATTTCCTGGGTGGATCTTCGTGGTTTCCCTAGAAAAATCGACTGTTTGTACCTGCGATATTTGCCACCTTGGCGCAAAATTTCAAACATGAAAGCATCTTTAGTCATCAGGACTCCTTAGACCTCGTCACTGCAAAGATTTGGGGTAGCTCCGTTGAAACGCCACTGATCTTTCTCAACTTGTTTGACAATTAGATGATCCTGCAGGAGATATCTTCACATCATCGCGAACGCAGAAAGAACCGGATGCCCAAACACATTCTGTGTTTTCTTTGGTTTCCTTTATGGGCAGCTGGTTGTGGTTCAATTCATTGGGGCAGCAAACACGTTGTCTTTGCGAGGCCCATTTGAGCAAGAAAGGTGTTGAAAGAGAGGACTCGGGGATAGGTGTCATGTGGTGAAAGACTGCTGATGGATCACTGCCAGGTTTTCCTGACAAACAAGTTCGGTAGATCATTTCTGGTGACGGTTTCCGTAGCTGTCTCCAAGCGGGGTAGGGAGGTAGCCATGGGCTCCATGAATCCCCATGATGCTTAATGACGGTTGAATACTAGCATATCATGATGCTAATGAGTTATAATGATGCTTCATGATGGGTGAATGATGAAGGATGATTAATTATGCTCATCGCTCATGCATGATTGTTAAGGATGGTAAAGGACACTTACTGGTGGTGGGTTGACAATGCTCAACATCTAAGCTGTGAGTTGAGCTTATCGAGGACTTCACCTGACGTCAGATGTATCATGTGTTGCCCATGAACCACGCAGCATAGACGACGTGGACGATCATGTAAGGCGAACCACGAGAAAAGCAAGGTGGCCGCGATCAACTTTATTGCAAGCATCGACCTGAAACGGGCATGCAAGCACTGAAAGAAGACTCACGGTTCAATTATCACGGTGGAATCTCCGCGATTGCTCCCTGAGTGTGCAGATCAAGAGCTTACAAAGCCACCCCTGGTTGACATGAGCTTGTGGCATACTAGATGGGCTTTGGGGAAAGTATCTTGGGGAACACGATGTATGAAGTTTGCCATGGAGAAAATCTGTTGGCGACTGTTGTTCGTATGACAGCAGGTTTTTGAAGCAACAGCATTTACCATATCCCTAGGAGTTGAACACCATGGCCAATGACAAGGGTCATTATTGCTCATCACCAACCAGAACCAACTGTCATCAAGAAGTATCAGCCGTTGACCATTTTTTGACCATCTTGAACCAGCCTTACTGCTACCATCAGCTAACCACCACCAGCCACCATGAATTAAGCATCATTGAGCGGCAACTAAGCATGAACTACTTATCAATCATCAACCAACCAGCACTATCCATCACATCAACCAACCATCGTTAACCATCAATTACCATCAATTACCATCAATCAACAATTAATCAACAATCCATCAACCATCATTAACCATCAATCAACGATGTAATTGACCATCAACTAACCACAATGGTTCACCTTAATCATTGTGCAATCACCATCAACGGACCACTGTGCTAACCATAATGGTTTCCCGTAGCTACGAATGGAGGAGGCTAGTCACCCATCCTGCCCTTGTGCCGCAACAGGACGTGGAGAACCTTACGACATCCAAACTGAAGGTGGGTAGCTGTGGACGAGGGGTTTGGTGCTCCCGTGGTTGTTGCCGCTGGGGAGGTGGTTGATTCAGAATTAATGACTAAATAGTAACTGAATCAACCATGTAATGGTTGACTGTTGCAGTATTACAATGGTTGAATATTGGTTTAGTCATCATTAATTTATTGAATAGAGTGATTAATGCATTGATCTAGAGAATCATTGACGACGCCTCGTCTAAGGCAAGCCTTAGTGGTTGAGCACTGTAGTAATTGAATGTAATTGGTGATTCATTATTTGATTCCGAACATGGTGTATCATCCACAAAGGCTGTTCATAAATATAAATGATTCATGGTTAATGGTATAAATTGATGATTAAGTATATCACGCAATCACTGATCGCTATCAATAGTTTGTTGGAACGATCTGGGTGATAGTGAAAAGCAGCAGGTTAGCGCATTTTGATGCTTTATGATTCTTGTAATACACACTCCAGCAAACTAACGTGGAAGTGAAAAAAAACACTTTTTATAGTGCCTAAAAACATGGTGATTTTCAACTCCCAGGTTGGTTTACCTGGGGGCAATGGTTAGTTTATGATTCATGTAGTGGGCCACTGCAGTGAATGGTTCTACAGGGCTCACCAGTGGAGCATCCAGCAGTTGAGCTTGGGAAGTCATGATCCAACTGCTGGGCCAGAGCCAACGCCAGCTAAGACGACGTTCCCAAGAGACAAACTCAGATTCTGTTTTTTTTTGGACATTAAAACCAACAGAAAGTTGGATCCTAAACTAAGCTTCTCAGATCATGAAGCTGTTTCGAGTTCGTGTGCCATCCTCAATCTGTTTCGAAATGTATCAATGGTTGCGATTCCAATATCGTGATGTGGTACAGACCTGGTTTGACGTATCGAACTAACCCCAATATGTCACCTTCGAACGGGACACTGAAAAGGGAATCGGCTGTGAGACTTTGACCTAGAAAGCTCAGGCCATTGGTGAAGAAATTTGAATCAGCGACTAAAACGATACCCAAAACGATACCAAAACGATACTGAAAAATTCCAAAAGCAGCCCGGAGGCAAACATTCGCTCACAGACATGTAATTCCTTGTTCAACCTTTGTTGTCGTTGCCTGCACATGGATGGAAACTAGGAGAGGCCTATAAAGCTCTACAAGCCAAGCTGGCAGAAACGTCTCCAGACGTCCAGCAGCAGTTCCTAGAAAAAAACCAGCCTCATTGTGCTTGAAGGGCTGTTTGCTTGTGGCAAGCCTGCCTGTACATTCTGTCATGTGCTGCTTCGAAAGCTGATCAATCATTGACTCACATGTTGACATGAAGAACCAATACTAAAGATATGGCAAACGATACCTGTTGATTTCCAAACATGTTTTCGTGCGAAAAAACGATACCCCACCCCAAAAACGATACATGGCTATGCTAGCAACAGTTTTGGACCCCTAATTTTGCCGGCCGCTCATATGGCTATGGGTCAATATCAACCAACTAATACTGGGTGCTAATGACCAACAATAATCAGGGAAAACAATGGTTAATTGACCCACAGCCATATTGACTCCCAGCAACTTTCCTACTGCAACAAGCATTCGAAGGTGTGTAGCTCTTGGTGTGAAGCTCATGCCTTCATCGTGGCCAAATTAGTCGGATCTCTCATGAGTCGGATACGGATACAGTGTGTTTGTCACTGCGCATGAATCGGATTGGTTCCAGTCACTGCATAGATTGAACTGATATTAACATCATTTAACATCGGCCTTTTCCAAAAGCCTTTGTTGATCATTGTTATGTTAAAAACCTGTCCATGTATATTCTTCAGCATGGGCAGAATGGCATGTTGTTCTCAGCAGGGTTGCATACACGGAAATAAACATGTGGATGCATATACGCGGGAATGGTATGCAGGTAGATACATGTGTACATTTGTTGCACTTGTCAGCATTTCTATATGTTTGCCTGCATGTGATGCAATGCAATAAACTTGCTTTTTCATCCTTCTCCTAAGTTGTTGTGTTCACCCACTGAACATTTTCGCATACGACTGAGTTTTTGCTTACAGACCGGTCTATTCAGCATCAAGGTCGCGCTTTGAGCTGCGAAAGAAGATTTGCTAACTTTGGATGTGTGGCATTGACCATCATGGAACATCAATCCACTGCAGTGGATGAACTTTGCCTTCCATTTTTTCTACACACATTTCTTTTTTAAACATATACTTGAAGGGATACTTGGCAACTCAATGAAAAACAGATACTTAAAACGATACATTGAAAAGATCTTTGAAAAAACAGAAGTGACTGGGAACTTGACACATGGGACATGTGCGCCGAAGCGACAGGTGGCGTTGAAAGACGAGGACTGCACCTGGAGTTTGCGCAAGGCGAAATGTGTCCCTTCCGGCAGCTGCGTGTGACCCTCAACGGCTGTCTGGTCGTGTCGCGCACGCCGTGGGGTTGGTAGGGAAGAGGACACGCCTTGGGGTGGCGCTTGGAATTTGCTAGCGTCCAAGATTTTGGTAGTAAACTGTTAATTCGAGATTGTTTTTTTAGAAAGAGTTGCCATGCATTATATACTAATTCTTCTGGGAAATGTTCATGGTAAAAGAATCAACTGCCACACTTGCCAGCAATTTTACTGCTGATGATATACCTCACTACTTGTCAATCCAGCATCAATTGCACAATTTGGTATCAATCAATCATCATCAAGCAGCAATTAACCACTATTGAGCGTCAATCAATCATCAATGAACCATCAACCTAAATCATCAAGTACCCAAGCATCTTCATGAATGAACCCATCACACCCAGAATCAACCCATCATCAACGGTCAACGGGTCACCCAATGGGTCACCCAAGGGGTCCCCTGGCGCCAAGGCCTATCGCTTTCGTATGGGTGATCTGAAGTTGTCGCAGAGCTGTCGATTGGCCAAGCTTTATCAGCCCAGGAGCGCCTTGGAGCGGAGTCCGATTCGGATCCGATGAAGGGCACGAGTCCGTTGCACGACCAGTATATGGTGGTCAAATATACCTTTGGAGATCAATCAATAAAGAGCTATGTTTTTCTCCGAAGCTATATTTAATCACCATTGACTCATTGACTGATTGATGGTTTACATGGCCACTCGTTTTTCACGTTTTTCTTTCTATTTTTTGTGGAAAGACCCAATTGCCTGGAGAGCGAGGATATGGTTTAAGGGAATACTCCGAGCCTAACCGAGAAGTCACTTGGAAACTGCCGAGAATTGAGTGCGGTTGGTTTCAATCCACCAGTGCATTAAGAACAAGTGCCATCGGTGCATTCCCGTCAACACGACGGTGTGATGCTGCCCCGGTTCTATTTTGGTTACTGAGGCATTGATTTTTGAAAGTGCAGCTTCTTCTCCCTGTTAGGTATCAAGTGCGCGGGCATCTTTTTCTAGAGACACAATTGGGAAGTGTTGTTCTGTCGCAGATACTCCCCAGCGAGTTTCATGGCTTGGTGGTACCATATGGTGGAAGGTTGTTCACACATTTTGCGAACCACGCATCACCATGTTTTGAAATGATGCTTAGCTGGGAAATGAATTGGTTGAAACATGTTGCATTTCTAAAATGTCTCACCCATTTGATTCAAAGCCATTGCAACCTTGGTTGACCTTGTCTTTTTGCAGGGACAAGTTCAGGTTCGATGTTGCCCAGACCTCACTGGAGGGGCTACCAAACCTCCCTATCGAATGGGCAGGGACCCCCGGCATAAACTGTGCATCAGAGGGTCAGGCCTTGCAAGTTATATCACACAAAAGGCATCATCATCGTTTTACTGGCTGGTGGTTTCAAACATTTTTTTCCCAGTATTACCAAAATGGTTGGTTGGTTGACTAATACCTTTTATGGGGGTCGAAACCGCCAACCAATCAGTAGATATCTATAAAGTCCCGAGCAACTCCCCCCCCCGGTTTGGTACCCTGATAATGGAGATGTCAACGCTAGGGCATCTGCCGGTCGGATCAATGGGAGTGCCCCCACCCAATCCCCCAGTGTGATTTTTCTGAGAGAAACTGAGGACTACCACCACTGATATGATGAGTTTTTGGTTGATTCTCGTTGATTGACGCAGCGCTTATGTGCCAAGTTTGATGATGGTCAATACGGATTCCCATTTGTATTGCCCCTGTGGGATGCTGCGTTATCTCCACATGGCCTGCCACGTATTGGTTGCAGGGCTCGAAAAGGATGTCGTTGGCCGTGACAGGGAGTTGGGCTGCCTTTGGAGTGGACTGATCCTGAGCTCACGCCCTGATAGAGAAAAAATGCAATGGAACAACTCTACTGAACATATTAACTTGGTATTATTAACTATTAACCATTAATAACTATAGTATTTTTTTTAATTTGTAGATTTACCGATTGGAAATCGTGACTTTCCAGCTCATCCCGGGGGTAGCCTACCATGTCCCACGAACCATCACGCTCCATGCTGAGGGCAGTCCATACGCAGATAGCGCCACAAGTTCAGGTAGGCATGCAGCTCGACAAACACGCCATGTAGGTGGAGACCTGCTTCAAGACAGCTGCGTGAGAAATGGATTTGCTTGAGACATCCCCAGACTTGACATGTTTTGGGCTACTCTTTCAACGATGGCGACTTGGAGGGCAGGGGAAGCATAGCCACGCAGTGAAAACACAGGGAGCTTGCTCCGGGAAAGTCCGCGTGCCTTTGGGGCAAACTGCCTCACAGCATGCTTTTGCTGCTGCAAAGCATGCCTTTGCTGCTGCAAAGGAGTTCTGAGTGCTTACTCTCTTGTGGCAGCAAAGGCATGCTGTGAGCCTTCGCACGAACGTCAACTCAACGGGGCTCACTCTCTCCATGCCCTCCTCCTGCATGTGATCATGTTGGATGTACCGGTGCTGGAAGAAGATGCTGAATCTGCAAAAAGCGCTGCAGTGCGCTGCAAATAGTGTGCAGATTGCATGCGTGTAGTATGTCATCGAGGCTTTCTTGACGCAGTTTCTTTTACTGCAAGTTTTCCATCAGCTTGTGCACAAACCTTGCAGGTCCTTGAACAAGTTTTTTCACGAGACTTCGGCTACTTGATCCATTTGGATATATTTTGATGCTTTAGCCTTTTGCGTGTGATCTTGCAATTTGGAGGGCAGGGGAAGCATGGCCACGCAGTGAACACACAGGGAGCTTGCTCCCAGATATGCTGCGGGGAAAGTCCCCGTGCCTTGGGGCAGAGAGTGCCACTGGGAGACCAGAAGATCTTGACATTAGAGCCGTCAGCGAAGCAGATGCAGAGTTGTGGTTCTGAGTCTTGGTCCTTTGCAGCAGCAAAGTCATGCCGTGAGCGTTCGCACGAACGTCAACTTAACGGGGCTCACTCTCTCCATGCCCTCCTCCGCATGTGATCATGTTGGATGTACCGGTGCTGGAAGAAGATGCTGAATCTGCAAATAGCGCTGCAGTGCGCTGCAAATAGTGTGCAGATTGCATGCGTGGAGTATGTCATTAAGGCTTTCTTGACGCAAGTTCTTTTACTACAAGTTTTCGGTCAGCTTGTGCACAAACCTTGCAGGTCCTTGAACATTTTTTTCACGAGACTTCGGCTACTTGATCCATTCGGATATATTTTGATGCTTTAGCCTTTTGCGTGTGATCTTGCAATTTGGAGGGCAGGGGAAGCATGGCCACGCAGTGAACACACAGGGAGCTTGCTCCCAGATATGCTGCGGGGAAAGTCCCCGTGCCTTGGGGCAGAGAGTGCCACTGGGAGACCAGAAGACCTTGACATTAGAGCCGTCAGCGAAGCAGATGCAGAGTTGTGGTTCTGAGTCTTGGTCCTTTGCAGCAGCAAAGTCATGCCGTGAGCGTTCGCACGAACGTCAACTTAACGGGGCTCACTCTCTCCATGCCCTCCT
This sequence comes from Symbiodinium kawagutii, assembly GCA_009767595.1. Taxonomy (NCBI): domain Eukaryota; class Dinophyceae; order Suessiales; family Symbiodiniaceae; genus Symbiodinium; species Symbiodinium kawagutii. The sequence goes on from VSDK01009858.1 coordinate 183,567, forward strand.
CCTGCATGTGATCATGTTGGATGTACCGGTGCTGGAAGAAGATGCTGAATCTGCAAATAGCGCTGCAGTGCGCTGCAAATAGTGTGCAGATTGCATGCGTGTAGTATGTCATCAAGGCTTTCTTGACGCAG
>VSDK01009858.1:184632-223750 GCA_009767595.1 Symbiodinium kawagutii
TCCTTGAACATTTTTTTCACGAGACTTCGGCTACTTGATCCATTTGGATATATTTTGATGCTTTAGCCTTTTGCGTGTGATCTTGCAATTTGGAGGGCAGGGGAAGCATGGCCACGCAGTGAACACACAGGGAGCTTGCTCCCAGATATGCTGCGGGGAAAGTCCCCGTGCCTTGGGGCAGAGAGTGCCACTGGGAGACCAGAAGACCTTGACATTAGAGCCGTCAGCGAAGCAGATGCAGAGTTGTGGTTCTGAGTCTTGGTCCTTTGCAGCAGCAAAGTCATGCCGTGAGCGTTCGCACGAACGTCAACTTAACGGGGCTCACTCTCTCCATGCCCTCCTCCTGCATGTGATCATGTTGGATGTACCGGTGCTGGAAGAAGATGCTGAATCTGCAAATAGCGCTGCAGTGCGCTGCAAATAGTGTGCAGATTGCATGCGTGTAGTATTTCATCAAGCTTTTCTTGACGCAGTTTCTTTTACTGCAAGTTTTCGGTCAGCTTGTGCACAAACCTTGCAGGTCCTTGAACAAGTTTTTTCACGAGACTTCGGCTACTTGATCCATTTGGATATATTTTGATGCTTTAGCCTTTTGCGTGTGATCTTGCAATTTGGAGGGCAGGGGAAGCATGGCCACGCAGTGAACACACAGGGAGCTTGCTCCCAGATATGCTGCGGGGAAAGTCCCCGTGCCTTGGGGCAGAGAGTGCCACTGGGAGACCAGAAGACCTTGACATTAGAGCCGTCAGCGAAGCAGATGCAGAGTTGTGGTTCTGAGTCTTGGTCCTTTGCAGCAGCAAAGTCATGCCGTGAGCGTTCGCACGAACGTCAACTTAACGGGGCTCACTCTCTCCATGCCCTCCTCCTGCATGTGATCATGTTGGATGTACCGGTGCTGGAAGAAGATGCTGAATCTGCAAATAGCGCTGCAGTGCGCTGCAAATAGTGTGCAGATTGCATGCGTGGAGTATGTCATCAAGGCTTTCTTGACGCAGGTTCTTTTGCTTCAAATTTTTGGTCAGCTTGTGAACAAACCTTGCAGGTCCTTGAAAAGCATTCAGACTAGCACATCGTTGATGATCTTCAATTGCAACAGTACTTTTGATGAACTCCTGCATTGTGGAATTCAGCATGGGTCGTGCGAGTAAATGTGCGCGGCATTTGACGCATTTCATTTAAAGACGATGAGTGAAGTTTATGGGCATTGGGCAACCATCAATTACCCTTTCTTACTCCCCGGTTAAGCGTTGTTTTTGCAAGGAGACATGTTCTTCATCCAGATGGACAGACCCCGACACTCTGATCAATCCATGTCTAATGTTTCGGATCATACGCCACAGGGCGTTAACAATCTACACGACTATGCGTTGTAAAATCCGAGGGGCTAGGTCCAGCTTCAACTAGTCATTGACAAAGCTTAAGAACCTCCATTGATGCTAACATGAGTTGATCAACCATGATTAACCATCGCTTAGCACCATGATTACCTTGATCAATTGTTGATGATCAACCATGAGTTGATCCTTAGTGAACCACCGCACAGCACCTTGGGGCACCTTCCGCGGTGAAAGATTTGGACCGGTCGTGGATTGAGAACGCCAGGTGACAAGCAAGCGAGAGTCAGGGCTGCTTGCTCTTGGCTGGTAGTTGTTGATGTGTGTTGATATTAACCACGAGCACTTATTAGGAACCTATATTAACATAAATATTTATCATTTATTGTGGTCTATGGTTCCTATTAGGCGTTGATATTTGTCGATATTTGTTGATATGGTTAAGTCATGAGACTACTAGTAGCTGTTATTGACCCTACCCGTTTTGTAGTTTAAGAGATTGATAGGTTAAACATATGGCAGATAAAGGTCACTGAGTACGGATGGTTAAAGGATGTTAAAGGTGTGCTTCACGGACGGGTATCTTTGCTGGTTCATCCTGTTGTGTTCTAATCGTTATGTCGACTAATCCTTAGCGGTGATAACCAGGAGCGCCCAAGGACCAACCATTATGCGCTCCAAAGCACTCTGCCATGCAGCTTGTCTTTTGCAAACGTGGCGTTTAGCAGAGATTGGCAGATGCACATCTTGGGAACCAAAGGGATCCACATTCCCAAAGCTGCCGCCATGTGGCAGCCATCTCCATTTGGTCGTTTATCCAGCGATTCTCATGGGAAGTTCTCACGGGGGGCATTGGATGACTATAACTACTGACGCTTAAACATGGTTTGTTACTGCTTTCAATGGCGGATACTGCTCAAAGCAACTGGGATCATTCTGACAAGTTGATTATGGCTGATTTCTGAAATTGATGTTCGGTGATGTTTGACGGGTATGGGCTACAAAAGATGGCTGCACTACCGGCAACAGAGCTGAGTCCAACATCGTACAATTCCACGACTTCGCATCTGGAGACAGCACGTGATCTTGTTGAGACTCAGGTGATGAGGAATGCTTGTGGAATTACAAGAAGGTGCCAGGGGCGGTACTCGATTTCGACAGGGGAGCTGGACATCCATTGACAGATTCGGGTGTTTCTCAGAATAGGGGACCCTTAAAATGGCTGGTTGAGTCCTAAAGATGAAATATATTGAAATTAGTTAAGAAATGATTTGGGGGTAACCCTCTTACGAAACCACCACATGGTGAGCTTTTTTTCACAGGAGCATAGCGAACCACCCGAGGCATTTGTCGGCCCTTGGCGATGCAACTTCCAAACTTCAGCAATCTGAAGGATAAAATCATTGCGTATCATACAGGATACAGGTATAGTAAAGACGTTGTTGCATGTCAAACACCTAGGTAATTCCAGTAATTCCAAGCGGGGCAGTGATCCTTTTGCTCTTGGCCCCGTGGGCCCGAGTTCTATTCCTTGGAGATCCGTATCCATTTTACAAGCAACCCAATGTTTGAGGTTTTGATGATTCTGTATCCACATTCCAATCATTGAGGTTAGTGATCATCAAAATGATAAAGACTGAGAGAACGACAGCAGTATATCCATATTACAATCAACACTTTGGATATTTTTTGCCAATTTCGATCCTCTGTTGATTTGATGATCCCCGAGAGTATTCATGTGTACATACATAAGCTAATTAGTTGGTGGCTAAAAAGACAGATTTTCTCCAACATGTGGAATTGATAACTGATATTTTTTTAGAGGCGTTGAAACTACCAGATAAATATTCATGTTCACGCCTCAGCGTTTTTCGGCAGTTGCACTTGCCACAACACATGGCACAATTGGCAAAAAAGCCGTTGGTATATCTCCTATTGTTGTTGGTTATTGTCCCCTACTATTGGCCAACTACATAGTCAATCATGCCAAATCATGCCAAAATGCGGCAATGTACATTTATTTATTTATCTATTTATCTTTATATATATATATATATATATTAGATTTTTTATATAATATATTTATTTACTATGCTTGGCCATTGGCCATAGTTGTTGTCTCCTACTACCTCATCTAGATCATATAGATTATTGCAACGCCACGCGCCAGGCCCCTATTAGATTGGAGATATACCAACTATCATATGATCATATATGATCAATTGTGGCTATATGCTACATAAGCTATATGATCGTTACTGTCCCCTACTACTGATCATATGGTGGTTTCTTAAAATGGAGGCACCCCCAAATCATCCATTATAAACCATTTGTGGTAATAAACCAACAGAAGCCAACCCTAACTTTGGGGGTTCCCTTATTTTGAGAAACCACCATATGTATAGCACCTGCCACTACTACCTCTACTATTGATCACATCTACCCCACCACCAGATTCGCCCTCAACGGCCGTCGCGCGCGTGAGGCCAAGTGTCATCATCCCACGTTCTGCGCCCGGCGCTGCGAAGGCGACTTCACCCTGGACGGGTGCCGTGGCAGCGCTGGGGGGGCCCTGGGAGCTATGCCATGGAGAACCTGTTGGTGGATGTAGGCAGAGAGTGCATCTGAGCGTGATCCAGCCATCATTGTTTGAGTACATTTTTCGACACAGATCGAATTTATAATAATATAATGATTTATATACACCTTTGATCGCGAAAACGGTATGCAGTCGCTATGCAGATGTACATCACGACACGCGGAGTGTTACTACAGAGAAGATACGTAGACAAGTTCATGCTTCCCAAAACGATCATTTTAAGTGGGTCAAAAATCCCATTCGCTTGCGCTTGTTGCTCGCAGTGCCCGTGCACCATGGTGCTGTTGCTGTTTGCCAAAGAAGCAGCCATGATGACGAACTCGTGATCACCACGATCTTCCTCGCCTGGGTATGACTATGACTACTGCTATCCCCGGAAGTGGCGAGCAGAAAATCTTCCGAACATCCTTGGAATTCTGCTCAAACCATGGTTTCCAAGACAGCCAAGTGAGTGGGACTCACTCCCAGCGAAATCATCACAAAGTTTGAAACCAACTCAGCCATTTTCACTTGTTCATGAGCTTATTGCCTTGGTTGTTGATCATATTGGCCTTTATCACTGGCGTCAAAGCATGATCGGCGCTGATCTGTTCCCCGCTGATCCGTGTCCGAGGTGCTGCAAATTGCGCAAGGCTGATCTGAGCACGTGCCCAGCTGAGTGGTGGTCCTGGATGAGGGCCCGCAACTCACAACAGGGGGACACCATGGGACCCCAAATCATCCAATCTGGTTGTGGGTGTTGACCAACCCATTCATGTTAATCAAGTATCCACCTTTGGGGCTTCCAAGTTTAAGAAGCGGATGAATAAATGGTATACCTGTAGCTGGGGTGTTTGTCCCCTTTGGTAATCCAACATGGCAGTCACTACTCCACCAGAACTCTTCCCTTGCTGGACCGACCATAGCGAACCTATCCGTTTTTGCAGCATTGATTGACGTGGAGACCCACCATGGGTGGCATCGTGCCGCAGAAGGGCCTGATCTACCTTTAGTGAACACACACTAGGAAGTGCTTCATTCCCGATGTAGCACTGGTTCAGCTATGGTTGACACAGCTGTTCTCTGGTCAGTGGTTGACTGTGGTTCACCAAGTTCGTTCCATGGTCAATCATGGGTCGCTTCGATGGTTGGTGATCATTGTTGGTGGCTCTGCCAGCTCGTAGCTAGGGTAGCCCACCGTGCAGATGCCTTTCAAAACAATCACCTGGGAATGGCCTGGAAACTTCGTTGCAAAATGTGTGGTTGGAAAGGCCCTCCTTGCATGACATTTGCTGTGGAAATGGTGATGAGGGACAAATATGATGTGGTGTAATGGTCTGACTGCTCGGAGTTGCGCTGAAAGTTGCATCACCAATAGCTACCTGTGCAAGGTCTAGCAGGTGCTATGAGTCAACATGAGGCTTGACGACTTTGGTCATGCTGCTCCAGGGAAAACTTATTCTTTCTTACTACGTGCTCCTCATATATTTCTACAAATTGGAAGGCCCCCCAAGCCAGCGCAGAACAATGATGTTGTAGAGGAAAAAACATAGCAAGAGTATCCGTGGTGGCGCCCAGATGAAATCAGATTCATCTTGGGATTTGGGACAGGTTCTTTTTCCCTGACGCAGTTGACTTATTGCGGTTGTCATGCCGCTAAGGGTCGACGAGGATAAGGGTGTCTGGGCAGCATCCCAGAGGGGTTAGCCGGTGGAAACTTCTGGCACACAAGGCCCTTCAGCAATTACAGCACAGCCTCAATCACTGGTAGAAATCACCCAGCTAGGTTAGGAATAAGCAGCAGCTATAGCTGGTTGGGGGCCCACATCGTACAGCAATTCGTTCGGACAAGCATTCCATGAGTTTTCCCAAAGGTGAAGCAAAAGCAAGGTGGGCCATGGCAATTTCTCATGCTATTTCAGGCAGCGATCTGCTACCGTTTCAGTGTCCATCCATTGGAATTTCCGTTGAACGATTTGCCCAAGTTGGTCACTTACGAAAGTGGGTCCCCCGGAGTGGCTGGTTGTAACCGGTTTGCCATGATCGGTTGATGGTTCAAGCTCTGCCACTGAAGGTGGCACATGAAGCTATGCCAGGCATCATTCAGCCATTGGATACTAATGTTGATAGTCATTTGACTGTTGATGTTTTAGTTGTGAAGAACAGCTACCTTTAGCACCCTACTAGCAAAAAAATCATACAATTCTCTGGTAGGGAATGGTCAAATCTTGGATTGCCAAGCATGCAAGCATATGGCTCATGGCCGAACGGTTTGGCGTAACGAGATCAGCATCAATCTATGATCGCCGGCTCAGTCCGGCGCAGGATGTGCCCCAGTGTGCAGCTCCGAAAAGAACACGTCCTCCTGAGGGCCGACCCCAAAATGAACGAGAATGATGGCTTCCGTAAATGCCAGACTAAGCTAATTGTCTGGCAGTTATTTGGATAGCTTAGTCTAAGCGAATTATTTGGGTAGTTATTTGGATTCATGCCCTTGTCTGCTTTGTCGTGAAATGATCATCCTGCATGGCTGAGCCTGCTGTGAGGTATCTCCGCCGAGGAGTTCGAAGGGCTGAAAGATGTGACTTGAGCTCGAATAGATCTGCCGCAAGGGTGGAATTCCCCAAGATCATCATCACCAAAATCGGCAGCAGTGAAACAGCATCGTCATCAGCAGTGTGATTGTCATCGTCATCGTCAAGAAACACTTTGGTTTGTCAACAATTTGCCAAACATGATGACAAAGGCAGGCTCGTATGAACCTCCCAAAAGAAATGGGATCCGAAACCACCAAAGTAACCGATGAGATTTTTTCTCTATGGCTCGGATTCTGGAGAGTTCGAACATTCAATGATGTTATGTTTCAATATTTTTCTTCAAATACTGGTTGGAGAAAAGAAAATCAAGCTTGAACTGCTCGATCATGCTGCCAGCCAAGTATCCACCCGCAGGATTTGAATCGGGCGATGGTCATGTAAAACGTAAACCCTGGCCCGGTAACATGTCCATCAGAGCTACCCGAACCAATTAGTGTACTACGAAACCAACTGTCATAGGTGTGTTTATCTGTGATTATTATCACAAACATTGAGATTAAGCGAAGGATTTACCTATGCCATTTTCAAACTGAGAATGTCTGAATTCTCATCCGACCCTCCTAAGCAACCTCCTGAGATATCATTGTTATCATTGTCATGAGCAGTACCGTCTGCCATCATCATCATCATCATCATCATCATCATCATCATCATCATCATCATCATCATCAAATCATCACCACCACCACCACCGGCGCCGTCATCATCATCATCACCACCATCATCATCACCATCATCATCACCATCACCACCATCATCATCATTCTCATCAGCGTAGATCATTGTTGTGATTCTGTCCATCACTGGATTGCTACACCAAGTTTTCGCCACTGGTGGTGTGAGGAACTGCAACCATCCATGGCTTGGAGCCAAGTTGGAGCTACCAAAATGTCGTTGGCGGGAAATATAAAAAAAGTATGTGGTTTTTGTTGATGATATGGTTGTTTTATATGGTTGATTTATGGTTGATAAATGAAGTAATCATTGATTATATGCAGGTTTCTCCAAAAAGGGGAACCCAAAGTTATGGTTGGTTTATTAAATAGATTACTTAAAATTATTAGTAATGGATGATTTGGGACGTCCCCCGTTTTGAGGAACACCCATATGATGGTTTATCAAAAAAGAGGACCCCCCCCCCAAAAAAAAAGGTGGGTTTCATGATATAAATGACTAACATTGGACAAAATTAGATGATTTAGGGGTAGCCCTATTTTGAGAAACCACCATACGCACCTCCGAATGAGTTTTCCATCGACCCAAGGACATGAAGGACATCAATTTGGATGACGATGGAGCTGATCCGGTGGTTGGTTCCTTGCCATCAGGGAAGCATGTGACGTGGATAAATTCCGGTGGACGGACGTATTTGTTGCATTTGTTATGTGAGCTGCGCCAGAAGCAGAGAACCACGTCATAAGGAGGCCGGATCTTTGAGATTTGAATAGGAGCAGTCTCGAAGGAATATGGAGCACTGCATGCTTTCAGATCGGGATCGTCCAAGCTGGACGTAAGTGAAGACTGTTCATGAAGATCCTGGGATGAACAGATGAGATATGTGAAGAAAGGGTGAGCAAAGACATGACAGGTCCTTCCCATGAGCAATTCTTGTGAAAATCGCAGCAAAGACAGAAAAGCATCCCTAGGATAAACTGTGTGTAAGCAATGTGGTTCCCCATGGCTCATGACTCCCCGAAAGCAAACCCAGAGTCGCTTACGCTGATATAAGCATTTCCTTACGACATAGAAATCTGTCAGGGTTTTCAGCATTGTTCATTGAGGTATGTATCCTAAGATGAGTTTCACAACAGTGAGCCCAACACCCCGGGGGGAGGCTTACCAGTAGCATCTCGTTTCGGAGAGCTGAGGGTAGCTGAGGGGCAAAACCCAGAAGTCTGAAGCAGACTGCGCCAATGCCAACAGAATAGCTACCTCCGTTGGGAAGTTCGCTCTTTTCCAACCCTATTTCTTGGCGTATGTTGATTTTGATCCATTCCCACTCGGATATACGTTTCTTGTTGTCGCAGCAACGGCTCAGCAAATGTTTCGGAATACTTTCAAATGTGCCACTGAAGAATGCGTACGTGTATATATGTATATATATATATATATATGTATATTTGCATATTATACATGCACAGAGTATAATATGATATCATGATATGTGCAGACACAGACAAACAACAAGTCGATGACTTGGACATTCCTTGCACAGCTGATGGATAGGCTGGATCATCATCTTGATACTCCATGGCAGTTGCCGCTGCCAGATACAACCAGAATGAAATGATATGGGAGGGAAACGACTTCGTGGCACAAGCATGCCTGCACCTTTCCACCAAACACGCTGGCAAGGCTGGCATACTGTTGAAAAACCGGTTCGAATTATTGTATATGAGGTGAATCCCTGGTTAATCCGTATGTGGGTGGTCCATCAATTTCCTATCACCACGAGTATTTGAAACGACTACAGAAGGTGCCTGGCGCGAATGCAAGAATCAGCGAATCACGATTCGAACCAACGACGAACAGTTGCCTCAGAATCTGCCATGTGATTCGAATCAACTCGTTGGTTTGAAGATGGTTACTAACGGTTAATCTTGATTCGAATTGTTAGTTTGATCACCAGCGGTTTATTGGGAATCTGTGAAGCGCTTAGTAACGGTTCGTAATGGTGGATCAGTTGTCAACTAAAGATTGGTCGAATGCTTATGGTTAGTAGTGGTGAATCACTTGTCAACAAATGGTTGGTGAAATGCTTAACCAAACCTGCCATGTTCGCCAAGTGACCTCCGCGACGAGAAACGGTTCCCGGTTGTCGAGTCTGTCGAGTCGTCACCGCTGGTTGAGGTTTGCAGGCCGATGACGAGGAAGCGGCTGGAAACAGCTGCCGGGATTGATCCATGTTGTGTGTTTCTCAAAATAGGGGACCCCCAAATCATCCACTATTCTTCATTTTTAATGATAAAGCATCCATTTTTAGGGGTTCCCTATTTTGAGAAACCACCTTTTGAAGATCCACCCTGAAAATGGAGATGTCACAACTCTTGATGATCATTTGGGTGCCATAGCCATGGTGGTACAATCACCATCCAACTTCACTTTGTGGTGCTGGTGACGGTGGTTGTGCAATCCACTTCTTTTTCCCAGAGACATCAGAGACACAGGTCTAGCAACCCATCACCCCTCTACTTCTTCCATCGACATGCCCCCTCGTTTCATGGCATTATCCACGCACTGAATACCCTCTTGGGACTTTCAACAATGTGAGCTGCTGAAAGACCTTTGAAAGGGAGATCGTTCCAGGGCTAGTGAAAGATGCCGCAATCAAGAAGTCACCAACCAAATCATTTCCCACCATTATGCATCATTACCCATCACTAAGCATTATTACCCATCATTGGCATTATTACCCACTATTACCCATTATTAATTAGCCACTATTAACCACTATGAATTGTCATGAACCATAGGTGTTATAACCCAATCGCTTACCAATATGGCGCCTGAAATCTGAGTCATTTCGGGCTCGGTTGAGGCCATTGTTGCGCTGCTGGTCCAGCTGAGGTGAGGAGAACGATGCTTCTCCGAGCGCTGGCGAGGTGGGTCTGGCGTGATGGCATGCCCCAGGCACTACCAAGAACTGTATCTGGTTATGGTAGCCATGGTGGTTACTAATAGTCAGTAATAAAGGGTAATCACCAACAATAATGATGAACCAACTACTACATGGTGGTTTCTCAAGCCATAGGGGAACCCCAAAGTTATGGTTTGTTTATTACTATAAACAATTAATAATGGATGATTTAGGGGTACCCCTATTTAGAGAAACCACCACCATATGATGGCTATGAGTAGTGGTATAGTGCTACGGTTTTCATGGTTAGTAATTATCATGGTATAGTTAGGTATAGTGATTATGAGTAGTGTTTATACCACTAATATCTGGGCTTATGATTGATATACAATGGTTGTAGGACACCATAAACTATTGTACCTAGATGTACCTAGGTAGCTTACAGCTACTAACTTGGGTTTTTGGGACTGATTTGATTTACCTTTACCATTTACCCGCTGAAAAGTAAACTTTTATCAAGGGATCGAACTCAGCCACCAAGTCATCGTAGCTTGTACTACCTGGTACTATCGAAGGTCAAGAGCCATGCTAATCCCACGGAAGACCGCTAGTCAACCAGTCACGGGCAACAAAAGGGTGACGCACTCAACTGTGGCAGGAATTCCAGCTCAACATTGAGGATCCCAAGTTGCTGATCCAAAACGATCCAAAACGCCACGCCCCAAACTGGCAGAGCTCATTGCTATCCACAGCCCTGGGGAGAACCCGGTCCGGGCGTCCGGCAGTCCAACCCGTGCCAGGGCGCGGATGAGGGCAACTGTCGGGGCGACAGCGACCGCAAGATCTTGGCACAGAAAGACTTTGACAAGGCCTTGGTGTCTTGGATTGCAAGCAGTTTTTTTGATCCTTTTGGCCTGGAGCTTTGCTGCTCTGGAGCTGTTTCGGCATGGGGTCTGGTAGGATGTTGGAGCATCCGCGGTCGCAAAATGAGTTGTCCATTTCTTCATAGATCTGGTTCTGAGATCTGGTTCCTGGATCTAAAATTCCTCCGGCCCTGAAGCTGGAACTGCCATTCGCCAAGTCCACAGCCTAGGCATTTGGCACAGTTGACCCCAAGCCTTAGTTTTTGTATGGATAAAATGATACGTATGACTCTGACCCCATCACTTCCATGGCAAGAGGGGTACTTGAACTGTTTCGGAATCAGCAATTGTTGGTACGGTTCCTGTGACTCTCCACTCACAATTTTAAATCATCACCAATGGGTGGCTTGGCGGAAGGATGTGACAGCTCAGGAAATTGTTCAAGCATCAGCTTAGCCAAGGCAGAGGATGCGGAAAACAGCTTGAGTCGTTTTTACAACCTGGAGCGTGCCGAATGCCTGAAGATGCTTGGTTCTTCTCTCGTGTGAAACCATTCCTGGGGGAACACCATCAACAATCTCAACTTATTGAGGAGGTTGTTGGTGTCAGCGATCCTCAACTAGATCCGCAAATCCACCACTCTCGGCTGGTGACCAACAGAAAATCGCGAACTGCTTGGTTTTTGGCGCTCAATACCCACTATCAATGCCCTTACTGACCGTTGTCAACTCTTTTTAAAAGGGTTACACAGCACGGTAAGACAATGTGCGCCGATTCATCCAATCGCCACCCCTAGCCGCAGCCATGGCGTATGGTTGCCATGGTGATGGCTGAGCTGGTTGATGGTCATCGACAGAGCATGGTTGTGATCAGGTTGAGGGTGGCCAGGGGTTGACCAGGTTTATGATGCCCTTGAGCGAGGCAATGACAGTTTCTGGAAATACGGGTACACCCAGTTATCATCCTTATTATAAGCCATTTATAGTAAGAAACCTACCGAATTTGGGGGTACCGTATTTGAAGCAACCACCTTTTGGGTGTTTCTCAAACAGGGGACCTCCCAAATCTTCCAGTATCAACCGTTTATAAAACTGGGTCAACCATTTTTTGGGTCCACAAATTTGAGAAACGCCCATATTAGTGGAGAATCAAGGATTCACAGTGCTCAGCAACCGCGGGAGCTTCGTAGAGTCGCGCGTGGTCCACTACTCCGTCCATCAATCGTTAGAAACATCGTGGAGTTCAATCTGGAAACCAATGGAGTAGATATGCGTTATTCTCAATCTTTGAACCATTGAGCTATTGGGATGTTTCAATTTGATAGTGCAGGATGGGATTCTTTGACCAGCTTGCTGATCAGGCTACTGTATACCGTATACATGTGTATATATATATATGTATATGCAGAGAATCGATATTTACATGAGAGGGAGATGTATATGCATATAATATATATATATATATATATATAGATATAAACATATAATAGCCCACAAATACCCATATTCAGCTCAATAGCCCAGAAAAGCACCCCATTTTGGGCTAGTGCTTCCCAACCGTTGAGCCCTCCTGTTAGGAAATACGTAAAGCGTGGTTTGTCCGAGACTTGTATCTTGCCTAAGCCGTGGGAGTGAGACCAGGGCCATGGCAAGGGGTAAGCGCAAGTGGCCCATGGGACGTCCCGAAGTGACGGGGATCATAGTATGGGGGTTCAGGTCACAATCAAGAAATCAACATCTGTTTGCTTGGCTGGCGACCAAGCAATGCTTGGTGAGCCAACAAGCTAATAGCTGAGAGTCTTTGAAGAAGTCAATGGTGGAATACCTATGGTCCAATTTTAATCGAGATTGAGAATTGTTGATCATCACCAGCGACTGGGATCATCATCCAGGGAGTAATCGCTGAGCTGCGCTGCCCCGCAATGATTCGCATCGACAAAACATGTCCACGACCTACGGGTGTTTCTCAAGTCGTCGTTTGGTACCCCCCCAAATCATCCAAGTCATGGACCCATTTATGGAATAAACCGACCATTGTTTGGGCCCGTATTTTGAGAATTTGTCAATTTACACTACCAATAGTATTTATTACCAATAGAATGACCAATAAACCAACATATTTAGATATTTGGCAATTTGATAAACCAACATATTTTTCTTTGCCAATTTACATTACCCCCTGTGTGGACGGGCGCCCGTAAAGTGGAGGTGTTTGTCTGTTGAAAAGCGTTCGAACTGCCATCCGGCAGAGAGGATTGGCATTTCGCGCCGGCACACTTAGAACATACTCGTACAACCATATTTGTTAGCAACGGTTGATAATGGTTATCTTTTGGTTACACATTGATTCAAAATGGTTACTTCTCGTTATGCACCTTTGATGGTTAATGTCAACCGTCCCTCATGGAGGTTGGTCGTACACTGACGGCTGTACTGATCTTGGCGCAAGCCAAACATGGTAGTTGTGGCTACAACTGGGAGCCCTTCGTTACGAAGACTTTCAGAAACTTGGTGTCCCTTGATGCACATCTAACATGATAACATCTGACATGGGAACATCAACATTCCTGGATTAACATCATGTTGATTGAAACCGTAGGTAATTTGGTGATTCCAAGTACTAGATGGGTATGTGCCAAGCCATGACGTGGGACCCCCAAAACCAGTGGTTTCCTTGAACATGATCTTTTTTTTGCTGAGGCCCGTTGGTTACCCCTTATGGCTTGGCATATACCCAGATGTTCCTTGATTGTAATTCTTGTAGGATCTGACTCCATTAGCAACGATGGCCTCAAAGAGTTGACGTAGGCGTTGCCGTAGAACCATTGACCAGGCTACTAACAAATGACCAAGCAGTCAATAGTGGGTCATAGTCTGACAGTGGTTAATGATTGTAAACCATTACTAGTGGTTAAGTATGGCCAGTCGTTGCAAATCACTCTTAAGACGAAAGCAGCTTCTCGGATTCGACTGATATGTTACCGGTGAATCACGTATTTCGCAAAGGTGAGAGTGCACATCGCTTTGGGAAAAAGATACATGGGGTTTTTTCAAGCCACAGGAGTTAAGGGTGGTTAAGGGTGGTCAATAAGGGACAATAACCAACGATGATGGGGAATATATGGTACCATATATATACCAACTCTACGGTGGTTGCTCAAGCCATAGGGGTACCCCCAAAATGTTTGGTCTATTACTAGAGATGACTATTAATGATTGGGTGGTCCCCTATGACTTGAGAAACACCCGCATCATGTGGCTATGGGTCAAAACCCTGTACCCTTGGTTCCCCATCATCAACCATTGTTTTCCCTATTATTGCTGGCTATTATTCACCATCCATTGGTTGGTTGATTAATATTGACCCATAGCCATGTTCATTTCATGTTCTATGTTTGCCATCTGTTCCAATGTGTTCTGGTGATATTGGTTGGTTAGTACTTTAGTACTTCCCAGCACTGAATCTACTTTGTTGGTCATTCACCAACGGGTGGCCGTTACTGGTGATCAGATATGATCAGCCAGCTTTAAATAACAATTCTTTTGGTAGCCGTGAGCATTACACATGAACATCTTGCCAATTCTGAAGCAGTTCATTTTGGACATGATCAACAATGATTCGCCATTGATCAGTCACGATCATGAGTATCAGGCATCACCGACCATCATCCATGATGATTAAACATCATTAAGCGTCACTTACCATCATTTTACCATCATTTTACCATTTGTACAACCCATCATAACCCATCATTTAATGATGCAACCATCGTTGCATCATAACCCGCAACCATCATCAAGCAACCAGTCCCCAGTCCCCACGGTGGGTGTTTCTGGTGCTGGTGGCCCAGCTGGTTGTAGGCGCCTCGTGCTTCGTCGACGTGGCGGACTGCGGCAGTCGGAAGTGTTGGAAGGTCTTCGCCGCAAACCTCGGCAGATCCTGGCAAGCGAAGGGTGTTTTCAGCGGTGCGTTGGTGGTCGAGTTGTTGCTGTTCAGCTGAGGTTGCTGATTCAAGTTGCTTCAAGTTGATTCAAATTGGTTCCAGTTGATTTGGTTCCAGTTGATTGTGATGATAGTAGGTAAATGTCGTACATGTAGGTTGTGTTGATTGCTGATGATGGTGGGTAATGGTGAATGTTGATTAATGATGGTGGTTCCCTCTGGTTGATGGCTTAGCAATGCTTAGTGATGGTGGGGCATTGTTGATAACTGTTGCGAAAAGAGATTGCAATGATGTCTAAGGGTAGTCATTGGCCCAGCATTTCTGCTTGTGATGATGTTACCCAGCTTGCTCCAGGGCTTAATCATTTGATGATCTGTAAATGGATTCTTGACATTCAGCAGCCTTGAGGGCGCAAGCACGACATCTTGCATATGCAACCTGCGGCTCCCCTTAGTTGGAAACTGATGGAAAACCAAAAAACATCATTCAACTATTTGGAGCAGCTGATTAATTTTCTGAGTTTCAACCAACCAACCAGCCAGCCAGCCAACCAGGTGAAACAACCACTGGTGTCCGAATCACAAGCTGGTCACCCTTGAGCTGGTGGCGTGGTTGATAGCAATTACCAACTGGTGGAGTGCAACGGCTATGGTCCAATTCATAT
The DNA here is from genome assembly GCA_009767595.1 of Symbiodinium kawagutii. NCBI lineage: Eukaryota > Dinophyceae > Suessiales > Symbiodiniaceae > Symbiodinium > Symbiodinium kawagutii. Next base: position 200,189 of record VSDK01009858.1, read on the forward strand.
GGCGGTGTCTCAAGCCAGTTTGGCAACCCCCAGCCAGTCATGGATGGTTGATTATTATGAATAGTTACTATCAGGGATGATTATTATGTATTTTTTCCTATCAAAGATGATTTGGGGAACCCACATGGCTTGAGAAACGCATCAAATATGGCTGTGGGTCAAAACCCCGTACCCCTGGTTCCCCTATCATTCACCATTGTTTTCCCTATTTTTGTTGGACATAATCCCGAATGAAATTGGTTGGTTAATATTGACCCATAGCCATATGGATGTGGTCTAATTGTCAAAGGTAGGGAGGCCAGGCCTGGAATGAGTGCCAAATCGAAGTCTTCAGTTGATTGGAATGATGCTATTTTTTGTCAACCTGCCAGTGTCCGTTGAACGGCCGAAACTGGCGCCCATGATTGTTGCAACAAACAAATCTGGTGGTTTCTCAAATCATCTCCAGTTCTCATCCTTTGAACTATCTTCAGTCGTAACAAACCAACCATAAGTTGGGGTCGCCAAACTGGCTTGAGAACCATTGAGAACCCCCTCCAAAGATGCTTGGTTTATGGTTGGCGATCATTCAACTCTTATCGCCGGCTGTGGCCACTGTGCTCACCCAACTCCTTGAGCTCAAGCGGGACTTGGATGTGCGGGGTAAGTGAAGCCATGGTTCGTTCCACCCGTCATGTTTGGTAGCTGAACTAAGCCCATTACGAAACCAGCAATGGTTCCCAGCGAAGAGCAGTGGGGATGCACGTCCAAGTAAACTTGAATGGTGTTCTGGTTGGTGGTTCGATTGATATGTTTGATGTTCCCTAGTACTTACGAAGAAATGGTTGGTTGAGGAATATTTTGCATAGGGGATGACAGCTGAAGCCACCAAGCAGTGTTTGATGAGGAGCAGATAATCAACAACCCACGCTTGCTCTCTGTAGGTGTTTGATGGTGTTTGTCTTATTTGGGAGTGGGTCAATACTTGTTAATCCCAAAAATATCAGAATATATCAAAGACCTGCAAGTGGTTGACATCCCAAGCACTGGGTGGCTTACAGCCATTTACTTAGTTAAGTTTTTGATGGTTCGATTTACCATATCTCCACTAAAGATTAAGCTTTAGCAAGGGATCTACAGGCCACCAATACAAAAGTAATACCAATTCCTGTGATCATGGCTTTGGAATAGCTCGAATCCAGCCGGGCACAGCGCCCCCTCAATGCTTTGGGGTAACCCCCATGCTGAAGAAGTGATTTCATTCCGCGAATCTCCTGTAATATATCAGTAAGAACGATTTCATAAATGACCATCAAAATTAGTAAGAGTCACATTAGTATATAAGTAGGAGTCATCAACGACTCTGATTGACCTGATGAACCATCGACCACTACAAGCATCATCGACCAAAATTATCAAACAGGAAAATGAACCAGCATCGACCACTATTATGGGCCAAGAATCCTTGTTCTATCTGTCAGAGGAGTTGGTGAACCAGGAAAATCTTGCGGAAGATGATGACTATTTACCATCATTTCTATGGCGTTCCTGGGGCATTCTTCCTGTAAATCGGCTGGTTGATTGACTACCCCAGCAGGTTACACTCATTGATCACGGCATCACATCAAGATCTTGACTATTAATTAAGCATTGTCAACCACTACTTACTTCTTCATGACATATCATATATCCATCCACTAATGATTATTAATCACCATGAACCATTATCAAGGATCACCATCAATCATCATCCACTAACCACTACTAGTTGATAAATTAACAGTTATAAACCGTTCCAAACCATCATGAACCATCTATGAACCATGACTTACCACTATTAACCACTATTACCCACTATTAACTATTAACAATCATCAACCATCACTAACCCTCATCAACCGCTCTGTGCCACTTCGGCCGCCGAGAAGCTGACAGCCCGGCTGCGCTGGAGTGCCTGGAGACCAAGGGTTGCTCGCCCGGCCTGCGGAAGTGCACCGGCCTCGACCAGCGACCCGACAGCGACCGGGGATGACTGGGGATGACCAGGAGCAGCTGAATCCCCGACTGGTTGGTAGTACTGGTTATAGAATTACTGGTTGGTTAGTTCGAATCGTTGGAAATTTCATGTTCATGGTTGGTAATACTGGTAAGTATTAGTAAATGGTTTCATGATCAAATGGTGAAAGATCATGGTTAAGACAGATACTGACTGGTGAATTTGATTAATGGTGAAGGATGATGGTCGTCATTTATCGTGATTGGTCAACGGTCAGTGAGGCTTGTGCTTAAAATGCTTCAGAAATGCTTCACGATTGTGAATACTGGACCATAAATTATTCTGACGATGGTTCATAACCCACTACTATGGTGTCCACTGATGGTTATATAATCATGGGCATTATTGCGTACCTTTTGTTGAACATGGTCTGTACATTGATGATGTCATGGATTAGTGATTGTTGATGATGGTTCACAATAGTTCAGAAAGGAAATTGATGATTTAATGAGGCTTTCTATTGCGACTTCGATTGGAATGGGAACACTGGGGTACGCAGTTTGTTCACAGCTTCATGGTCGACTGAAAGAGAACCATTCTAACCTGTTGTCTTTGCAGTCCCGTTTTGAGATCATTTGAGATTGTGCATTACCCGTCGGATCCTCTCTAACAACGGCACAGAATTCGGCTCAGTTGTGAATATGTTGTCATAGCAATGGCCAGAACCAGTAGCTATCGCGAGGGAGCTAACTTGATGGAGGTCTTCTTGAGATTCCCTTTAAAAGAGGTTCAATTATCGAGTGATGAAAGAACCCCAGCATAGTGAACCAGCTCCAACTTTGCGCTTTGAAAAGCTGTTGCATAGGGTGGTGGATGATAGCGGGATTTTGGCATCGCTTCTAACTTTCATGAATCATCAACGAACTCTTGTATTTGCTGATATCATGTATATCTATCCCTAATCAATTCACGATCGACTGACCATTTGTTAGGCATTTACTAGCCATTAGATCATCCTGAGATAGTAGCGACCAATTTTCGTGGATCCAGTTGTTGGTTGTTGCTGATTTTGGAATGCGCCTGTTTTTAGTCGCCAAGAAAACTGGGCCAAGGCCGATAAGGTTGATGCTCATATGAGCAGCATCATGTTCAACCAAACTATTCTTGATGAAATCCAACAGTAGTGTAACTATTTGGTGGCTTGTTACCATTTGTTGCCTGTTATAAAGGTATTCACTGTACAACAATGGCTACATATTTATTTATTTATTTATTTATTTATTTATTTATTTATTTATTTATTATTTATTTATTTATTTATATATATATAAATACATTTTGGGTCATTCTGGTGATCTTACCACTGTAACCACTACGATTGTCACTAGCTGACGCCAAGAAATCCTCCAGTCGAAGTGCCAGCTGAGATGACAGGATGGGCGAAATGATCGGCTGGGACACCCTTAAGGACTTCGTTCCATCAGTTTGAGCACACAGACTTGTTGGTTGGGGGCTTGTTGACTCACGTAGGTTACAATGGTACCAGGATAGACAACAATGATAATCCCAAAAGAGATAAAAAACATGGTTGTAATAGGGAATGACTTTGCAATGGTTTTGACCATGGGAAGTAGTAGTTGATGGATTATTTGGGGTGATTGCACGATGGAAAGGAGGTTCATTGTTATCAATGGCAAAGGTGCATGAAACAGCGATGAACATCAAGGTGCGCGGTGCCAAGGGAAACCAAGGGAGACCAAGGGAGACCAAGGGAGACCGAGGGAGATCACAAGATCCCTACAAAAGCCCGCGACACCAGGGTGGCCATCCCTTTAAACCGGGGGTGCAGATAGACGGTATCTCTACATCCTAGTATCCAAATGTGTCAAAACCATAGCACCTGAATTCTGTCACAACTTGCGGTCACTGCGTATTTCCAAGTCACTCTGATGACTTAGGTGGTTCATTGAAATGAGGGGGTGCCCCAAAATCACCTTATTAACGGTGTGTAGTGTAGAAATAAACCATCCGAGAAACACCACTAAACTCAATAAACTGCAAGAAAACTGCCGCCCAATTCACTGGCCGCAACGATTGGGGCCGACCGCCCAGGCTTCCATGAGCGAAAAGATGGCGAGCGCCAGCAGGGACGAACAGGTCAAGCGTGGACTAAGTGGTTGATGATGACTAAGTATAGACGTGTTTGTTACTAGTGGTTGCTAATAGTGGTTGAACAGGGATAATCACATCCAGTAACAATAAATCCGGGATCATTGTATGACAATGACGTTTGCTGTGTGTGCCTACGAAGTATCGGGGCACCGGGATGATTAGCAGATTAACAATGATGTTTTATATCAAGTGGAAATAGCGATGAATCCAAACCACCAGCTAACATCCAAAGCTAACAGGGAAAGCACCTGCGGGAAACCAAGAATGGCGATAGCCCCCAGCACTTGTAAGTTGGATCATGACACCGTATAACTGGTAGTTAAGCCTTGTGAAGCTAGTTGTAAACCTACTTATAATGGTTGGGGCCCACCTTGCAGCAGATCAACCAACAGCAGATGCAATTATCAAGAATGTCAGAGTTGTTGAGGTCAGTTGGTAGATGGCAACGACGCCTGCGGTGAGACAACCGCAGCTTTCCTTGGCGACAGGGCGAGCGTAGTACTCCTACGCCTTCAGGCTTGCACACAAACTACGGTTTGATATGGCTATGGGTCAATATTAATGAACCAATAATGGTGGTTAATAACCAACAAACTATAGGGAAAACAATGGTTAATGATGGGAACCAGGGGTACAGGGTTTTGACCCATAGCCATATGCTTGAGGAACAACACTAAGTTTGACACAGAGTTTGGTGAGGGTACTGATAAGGTCCACGGACTATAATCCCAACTTTGATATTTACGGAATCATACGAAGATTGATACTCAGCATTAACGATTGTATTCCCTATTACTGGCTATATCATATCCCCCACTATTATGCAAGTAGCTCACATTGGGTGAGTGAAAATCCCAACATACAGAGCGTGCATGTGAACTGCCAGAGGTAGCCATTGACGCAGGCAGTTCCCTGTCATTTTCTCGGGTTTCTGGAGACTGAAGAACTGCCGATGAGCTTGTTCAGCCAGAGTACATCCTTATCCGTTATGATTGATATAACGTTATAGCTATGGATATTGTGATGATAAATCATGATGAATGATGCTCAATGATGAATATTGATACAGCATAATTGATGACTAACATCATGGTCAATCATTGATGACCAATTGCCATAGGTATCCATATTAACTAAACGCTTTGATAGCCATGGCTGACCAGCAGCTGGATGCCGAACATTAAAACACGGCTGTCCTGCTGCCATGGGCCAGGAGGCATGGGGCACAGGGGGTCTTGGAAGGGCTGGGACATGATGGGCTGTGACAAAACAGCAATCATCCCTGAGTAAACCATAATTGAATGATAACTTAGGAGCAAGAGCACTTTCAAGCCAGAATTAGATACTAACTTAGGAGCAAGAGCACCATCAAACCATGATCGACTATGATTGTTGATCGACTACTTTCTGTTGAGTAACAACTGTTGAACCGCAAACAAGCCACATAGTTGACGATCATTGAATAGTCCCTAGCCAATATGAGCCATTCTTGACCGCCACTATTGAACCCTTGTTTAGACTTATTAAACCACGATCTTAGCCATAATGAAACCATGTTGTTAGCCACTTTTGAAATATATTGTCAGCCATTAGTTAACACATATGAAGTATTCGCCATTCTTGAAAATTCTCAGCCATTTCCCAAGCATAATAACAGTGCAACCAGTTTTGGAAAATACCAAGACTGCAATCAGTTTTGGAAGATACCAACAATAGTTTGGGACCAGCACCAGGGATAGCCCAACAACACTTCAGGATATACAAGCACTGGCACTTGGAGCCATGTTTTCGACCTTGTTTTCTTCCGGGGATGCTCCCGTATTGGACACGGTCCTGAATCCGTGGTTGTAGAAGTGACCTCCATCCAGGTGTTGCATGGTATCATTCTGCAGCCATGGAGGCACCTTGACGTTGGGTGGTTACTGAACAATTGCATGGCTCCGTAACTTTTGGGCGTGGAGATTTATCATAAACAACGGTTAGATATTGTTTCGCTCCAAAATCTCCAAGCTTGTTGGTTGCAGGTCCTAAATCTAACCAAGGATGGTCAACTGATATAACTAACTAGTAGTTATAATCGACTACCAGTTATGTTAGAGAACTTAGATATAACTGATATAACTAGTCGTTGACCTCGCTCACCAACCACTCGTTATCTCACCAGTAACCAGTTCACCAGCTTAAGCTGCGTGAGAGACAACGAGCAATGAAGCTACTTCTGGGGGATGTCACGGTATGTCCATAAACAGTGAGGCATAGTGAAGCTATACAGCTGCCAAAAAGGCCAACCGAGCTATTGATCATTTAAGATACTTCATTGCAATCAATTCGAAGGTCTCTACTCTTTGTCGACGTGGAAGTCAATTGTCCAGCTTTTGAAGATGGTTCATTTCTATGCGAATTGTATGGATGATTCATACGGTTCTCATAATGACGAATAATAATCAACACTTTATTGTCAATATGTTTTTTCTTGGTGTGAGATTGAAATCAATCTAAAACATAGAGAATTGGTAAATATGGATAATCACTAACACTCAAACCAATCAACTCAATGGGTCCGTGCCAAGCCATAGGGTAACCACCCACCAAATCATGATCATTTTACGAATGGAAAACCATTGGTTTTGGAAGTACCCCTGTGAATTGAGAAACCATCCTATGGTCTAGCCCCAAATCATCCCAGCTTAATTAATCATTTCTGGTTTATTATTTGAAATGGTTTTTAACAAACCATCCTAATAAACCATCCTAATCATTTCTAAACATCCCGCTTTTAATCATTTCTAACAAATAAACCAACCATTTTTGCTGCTTCCCAAACTGGATCGAGAGCAACGGCATGGTCCAGCCTTCCCCACGTTTCGCCAGGACTTCTACGACGTGCCCGACTGCGTCACGAAACTGCGCGTGGCCCAGCGATCCGCTGACTCCGTGCTGCTGCGATGGCAGAGGCCCCGAGACAACGCCAGGACCATCCTGTGCCGTGGCTGTCGTGGCAGCTGGGTGTCAGCTGACCAAGCCTTGAGATGTCTTGGGAAGGCTAGGGAGGGTGTTTGGTGTTCGTGTAGATGATTGTAGATGGATACAGGGTACATTCATGATTGGACAGGTAATGTATACATGAGGTATACATAAAAATGTACAAACATGTACATAATACAGACACAGGATGTATAGATATACGCATGTGAATATGCATATATCGGCAGTGCTTCGATATTATGCTAAATTTACATGACGAAGCCACAACTCGTTTTCTGTGTGCGCACTTTGTCGCTATATTGGGGATGTATACGTTTCTTTGGCTTTGAGGGACCTCCAGCATACCATAGTGACATGCCTTCCCAAGAACGATCACATGGGATGTTTGGCTCATTTTGCAAGCTCCTTTTCCATTTTGGCAATGGGGGCATCCGCATCTAACAACAATCCGCAACAGGTTTTTAGTCCTTGGTTTTGATCGAGGTGATCCTCACCATCGCACCTTCGATGAATCGTTGCCAGTCATATTTCAATCATGATCTGGCTGGTGGTTTCAAACATTTTGCTTATTTTCCCTATGATTTTTCATGGTGGTTCAACCACCAACCAGTGATCTACTGGCGCCAGCCAGTTCTCGGGCTGCCAGCCATCATTCAGCCACTCAAAACGATCATGGCGAAACCAACCATCGCGGCGCCGGTGGTCCACCATGGCTGATCTTCGGCGCTGTGGAATGGGGGCCCGGTGGAACTAAGGAGCTATGAGCTCCGCTGCTGGCCCTGGACGTCCCCAGGAGGTACGGGGGAGTTCGGTTCTCGCATGGATTTGTTGAGAAACCAGTCACAATTTTATTGAGAATGATCAGTTTGCTGGGTGGATTAGAGCTACTACCTTAGCTTTTTAGGTTTTTTTGGATGATATCATTGATTTACCATATAGCCACTAAAAGTTAGACTCTTAGCGAGGAATCTAAAAACCACCAAGTTTGGAGATCTTTGGAGTGTCGGGTGACAAGTTTACTGATGTCGGGATTTGGGACTTCCCAATGTCACATATCTTTGGCTAGTGAAATTGCGTATTTGGGAAGTACAACTGATCTTCCACCAACCAGGCTTCCCAGCTGTTCCCAAGTCCATACTTGGATGTGCAGCTGGGGTTTATAACCATTATTACAAACCCTATCAGGTAGCTTATAACCCCTAGAAACCATGGTCAGTTACCAGTTACTAAGTAAGCCGTAAGTAAGCAGTGACCCCAATCATCCTCCCAAATTGTCCTTGTTGCCCTGGGGAGATCTCCAATTTGTGGGTGGAAAATCTTCGACTCATTACGCATTTCAATCGGATCTTTTTATGCAAACCACTGGGCGCATCTGTGTGCTATCATATTTAACTTTGTTGCCTGCAGTATCTTGATTTTTAACTCGGTTGCTACACCATGTGTGGATCTTGATGCCGATAGCTAATTGATTACTCTTTATTGCGACAGATTCCTTTTGTATTGGTCAAATCCGCTGACTTTCTCGACATTTTGCTGCCCAGAGGTGTTCAGTTCTTTGCGTGCAGGACAGTCACTCCAAGCGGAGGAGGCATCATCCATCAAGTTACGTGGTGAGATGCGTCGTCGGAGTGGGCAGAGTTGTTGATTTTTGCTACAAAGATGTAAGATGTAAAATACCTGCTCTACCAATCTACATATCATATAGACAAACAATAGGAAGAGAAACGACAACTTAAGATTTATCTACATTACTCACAAAATGTTGCGGACAATGGAAGATTTACCTGTTGGTATTGGTTGTCTTCGCCCGAGACAGCAACTGCTGACAATATACATATCATATCATAAATCATATGAATATCTAAAACCATCTACGACCATCTATCTATCTGCCTGCCTGCCTGCCTGCTGTCTGTCTGTCTGTCTGTCTGTCTGTCTGTCTGTCTGTCTGTCTGTCTGTCTGTTTGTCAGCATCTAATATGCACAATTGAGAAACATGTTCGACTCAGTATACATTAACGAATGGGGTCATGGGCTTAACACCTGACCACAGCAGAATGCAGCATGCATCCTATGGATGGTGATGCGAGCATCAATGAGCTGCAGTTGATCATTATTAGTTAACCAATATCAACCATTTCAAAACATGAATATTTTGGGTACCCAACTCGTTTATGGTATGGTCATTCATTACTGGAGCGCATCACCTCGCGAGAACGCAAAACTTGGGATGCACGAATCGATGGTCAGAGGAGTTTGCGTCCGGTCAAGAACCATATCATCACCATGTATCACTAATCCCTTCGATTCTGTAGTGAAGCCCATGTACAGCACGGTAGGTTTCTCTTCTAGCCGGATGAATTTTGCTCGGTGGGTATCCAACATTCAGGGCTTTCTCAAGTCATAGGGGTACTACCAAATCATCTAGTTCATGACGCTTTTTTAGTAATAAACCATCCATGACTTTGGTGTTCCCTGTAGCTTCAGACCTATTTGCACGCATCAAATGGGCCCAGTTACAGGCTAGCAGGAAAGCATTTGTCCAGCTCTCAGGTTGAGCGCTGAAGAAGTGGCCGTCCCTTGGGCGGGGCGACTGTTGGGTCATAACCAAGCATTCAATCAAGGGGAGCATCCAATCAAGGGGAGTGAAGTCATTGAAGCCATCTGAACAGTTCGACTATGAAGTGCTTGGAGGAAACAGCCAGGGTACTCACCCATGGCAATCCACGATGGTTCGATGAGCAGCGATTGGTGGTAGAATGGGATTGGTACGCAACTTTGCTTGGAACTGGGCAGTACCAGCACCAACTTATGATTTTGGGCTGTAGTGCATGTAACTAGAACGGTCCTATCCTGCAAATAGAACAGTCATAGTCAGTACAAGACATTGCCAGTGGAGATCCATCCGTGGCAATTTGTTGGTGTCACACACCCAAGACATCTGAAATTGCGTCAACACTGATACGCTTTCTCTGTGCAGCAATGGGAGTTTCCAAAACAGTTTTGTCATGTTTTCTCTCAGAGTCTGGGGTTGTCCGTGAAAGGGGGTAAAGTGCCTGCAACGTGCGGTAGCATCATTTTTTAACGGTTCCACACGCCTTTGCAGAATCGAAGCGGGCTCATTGAGCGTCTACGAGCCATATCTATAAGTGGCTTTGGTTTCTAAACGCTACGGAACTTCAATAATTACACCACATGTGGAATCATTCATTTCGGACCAAGTGTCTTTAGTAATTCATTATTGGCATCCCAGTCTTGTTCCCAGGCTGAGTGCCCCACACCCTTCAGCAGCGGCTAGGGTGATGACGATTTGTGCTACTACCCACTGTTGCTTGGATCCACTTGGTGGGCCACATGGCAAGGTGGGGCAATTGCAACTGCTTCAACTGCTTCAGATTGTACAGGGCTCTCTGTAAATCATGTCCGGCCCCAAAAGTGTGTGGTTTCCCAGTGCCAAACTTTGTGAAGAAGTGTCAGTTGTGGGTGGCACACCCCTATGGACCCCAGATAAACAAATCGAACAGTCCTCCAACATAATCTTCGGCATGAAAGAGCCCACATGTCAAAATCAAGTGCCAAACTACTGTCATTGATTCATAGGAAAATTGTTTCTATCAACACCGTAACTTTCGATTTTGACACACCATGATGTGGACGACCAATATTCAAACAGGCTCCAAGATTCCATGTGTGATTCAAGCTACAACTTTGAGAAACGGTCCTAGTTCTACCACGGTGACCTCCAGAATTGGACAGTTCCTTGTCTTACTTGCCCTGTGCATCACTAGATGTGTGGATTGTTTGTTGGTGGGGCTAGTGACCAACAGTTGAAATAAAAGCACGGACATAACATGATAAAAGCAGCAATAGCATGTTGGTGGCTTTAAACATTCCTTATTTTCCCCATGATTTGGGATGGTTGGTAGACTAATATTATCGAACATTCTTCCTAGGGGTTGAAACCACCAACCAACAATGCAGCACAGAGTATCGGAAGCCATTCACAACTAATGGCAACCCTGGATTACTGATCGCTGGTTCGGTAGGGGGTATCTCCCCAAGTTCGCCGACTGGTTTCTGATCAACATGACCCATTCTTATCCAAAATTTCCCAACTTCACGAGGGGCACAACGCCAACACCCAGGTTGACCGAAGCTTCGAAAGGGCAGCCATCGCTGCTGCATCCTTTGCCACTGCGAGCCAACTGGGTCTGCGCGTGCCATGGCGCAGGTGACGATGTAGCGAAGGGTGGTACTTGCAATGAGCTTAAGAATAATTTGGTGAATTACCAGCGGCTTGAATTACAATGCTTTTTTGAAATTCTGTTGCTTTAGAATTATAACAGTGCATAATCATAAGTTTAAGAATAAGTTGTTGATTTTTTTGCTATTTGGAGGTATATTTCGTGATTCTTGCCGTCATTTCGAAACTTCTGACTGACATTGATAGTTATTGATGTTTTTCGTTTGTAGTGATTCTTGGTGAAAATTGGGTCAACAACTGTCTCAGGACACCGAACAAACACCAACAATTGATATACCAGCAATGGCGTAAAATGCCCAGAAGAACTCTCAGTTTCTTGGTCAGTTTGTCAACTGTTGTTCAAAATTGGTCAAGAACCACTTCAACTAGCCAGAGGCTGAACTAATGGGCAACCCGCCCGTACACTGGTTGGGGTTCATAACATGGTCCTCTGACGGTTGCAACCATTGTTCAACAACCCCACGAACCGATCCCATTGACCAATCATTCGTCAAGATTGATTACTTGGACCAATCATCAACTAATCCCATTGATTCAATCGATTCATCTTATTGATTCAGTTGAGTTGCCAATCTGCAACTGCGGATTCAGCGCCAGGGCAGCGCCTTAGGCCCGGCTGTGGTTTGAACCAAGGCGAGCCTACAACGAGGAAGGCTGGGGCCCATGGTCTGAAGCATCCCTGGTCATCTTCCGAGAGGTTCGCCGGTGGGGGAAGGTGCCTGGGTGGTCCACCCTAGGGGAGCTCCCTGGGTGCAAGTCATACGCCTAGGTCCATAGCCGTGGTGCTGCCCTTAAGCCCTGCGGGTTAGGAGGGAGCGAGGCCAGGAGCCAGGGGTACCCAGTTCTAGCCTTTTGAAGGGGAGCTACGGAGACAGCAGAAGGGTCACAACCAAATGCTATAGTGGCCATTTTGGGGAGACCATGTAAATGGACAACCCCAACAGCTAGCCAGACTCGTTGGGGTACCAATTCCTTCCATCTGGAATAGTTTGGTGAACGATAGGTTGGCAACAGTCCATAGAATGAAAAAAAACATATTTGCAGATTTGGGAAAGCTCGTATGGCTTCACGGCATGTGAAGTTTGGCAGATTTTTTTGGTGACTGGCAGTTTCCAATACCTCTCGCTCAATGATGATTGGCAAGGGTTGCACAATATGATATCGGTTTAACAGTGGGCAGTAACCACCAATAGCCGATAAGAAGGGTTTGGTAGCATTTATTAATAGCAAATTCATGATCATCATGAATTGTACATCAATGATAATATACATCAATAACAATATACATCAAAGATGATATACATCAATGATAATCTACATCATCAATAATATGTTGCGGCACCTCTTTTTGGACATGACCGCAACAAGGGCCCTTCGTCGTAAAAGTCTCCACAAAATTCCAAGTGCCCTGCGTTCGGCACTTCTCATGTTGAAGACCTTGTGCCGTGCCAGAAATGAGGGATATATTCTACATTCGACACCTGGGGCCTGTGTACTGTACCATTCAACGGAATGTGAAACACCAGACGGGACACCACCATATTTCTATCCATTTCATCTTCAGCTGATGGTATAACATTATACAGAGATAAATTGGAACACCTTACCGGCACTGCATAGCTTCCTTGCTGTCGAAGTTCCTTCAAAACCTTTTGCTTTGTGCTCCGCAGAGCCATCCATGGAATTGTGTTCAACTTGATGGTCATTGTTCATGACTAGACATTTTTTGATCCATAGAATGGCAAGTTCAAGTGTCGGTCATTTTTTCAAAAGATCGTGAGATTAGCATCTCTTTTCCGATGGTGGAAGCAGCATCCTTAAACTGTTGCTGCGACAGGTGATTGGTGTGCCAAGAGAAGGCTACCAAGAGGTGTGGAACCGCACCGTTCGGCTGCTGCTATGTAATGGGATCCCTGAAGTGTCACCCGAAGGGTCAATGGATTCTCCAACATGGTGAGCCATGTATGCAGATCTGGGGTGAATTTCTGGAGAAACCCATCAATTTGGTTTGTTGACAACCATCAATTTGTTGATGTTGTTGATTTGTGGCACAGCATGATTCATCTTCCCAGCAATTACCCCCCATTTCGGAACCTCCAGAATGACTTGTTCTCAACCAGGGTTACCTGTGGCTGGGGTTAGTCGGTGCCCTGACTACTTCTACTAAACTGTTAGCCCTCAATGATTGGAGGGTACACCCTCACTACTGGTAGCTTGGGATTGATTGATTGATTGATACCAAATTTGCGCATTGAATCCTAGGCACCGGCTTTCACCCTTCCGGAGGCTGCACGCGTCGCGGGCACGCTGCTCACATGGGGCGCCAGCGAGGACTGAGGGACGTGCAACTTTGCTTTGTTTCAAGATGCGACTAGTGAATCACTATTAGTTAGCCGTTATCAACCTTGTAAAAATATATAAACAAGCATTATTAACCCATATTATATTTCAATGGATCAGTGATGGTTATGGTGATGGTTAAGGTGTTATCAAGGTGACGGTCAAGGTGATGGCCACGATCCACAGCTCCGATGCAGTAGCAACGGTATGCTACCAATGGGGTTGTCCACGGAAGGTGGTACCCACGAACCATCCAATAATGGCCATTCTGTGGAAACTAACCAGATCCAAGCAGCTATAGCTTATAGGTGTACGCTATTTATAGACAAACCCACATCGATTCAAAACTATCATGTTGGTTCAACATGGCTCAACAGCACTGGGCATTTCAGTGGTACCATATGTGTTGCAAAATCACCATTGTTTTTGTCACGGTCATCGCGCTATTTTCTGGCGTAGATGTTAGTGGAATCCAGGTGTTGATGAGGTTTCTTTGTCAGCATGCATCGTAGCCGCTATCGATGCATCATCGAGCATCGAGCATCATCATTAATCACAATCAACCATTAATTCACCATCAATCAACCGTCGGTTAGTCATCAATGAATCACATTTTCCATCAAATGAACATCAATGAACCAATGATGAACCACAGTTTAGCTAGTATCGCTATCCCCTGTATTATCTGGCTGCATTACAGCCACTACCTGAGATTTTTTCATGCTTTTTGGGATATGATTGATTCAGTTTTTTTTTTCATTTGGGGAAGGGAATGCCACCATTGCCTATCAGGGCCTATAGATTCATACGTCACCAACCCATATGGATGTTTCTCAAGATAGGGGAACCTCCAATCATCCAATCTCAATTACTTATGGACTTATAGCAATAAACCATTCATTTTGGGTTTCCCAATTTTAAGAAACCAGTCACCTGTCACCTCAGCCATGGCGGCCAACCTAGAAGCCACCAAGTTAATCACTGCTTCCCAGCGGCACCGGGGCTCAGGATGGCCGCTTGGGCCGTGGCTTGCAATGCCTGGAGCGCTGCGCCTGCCCTGAGCTGGAAGCGGTGCCTGGCTTTGAGGAGGGCTGGAAATGTTGGCAGAGTGTTTCTCAAGGTTTTCTAGGGGATTGTGATGGTTTTATGGGAGGTTATGATGGTTGAATCCCTAGGGTTAACTATGGCTAATAGTGGCTTTTGTAGGGGATTAATTATAATGGTTAGATCAGGTCAGTAATAAGGGATAATCACCAACAATGATGGTTAATTAAAGACATTGTGAACTAGGGAGCCAACAATGATGTGATTTTCTAGGGTTAACTATGGTTGATAGTGGTTTTATAGGGGATTATACTGGTTAGTAGTCAATAATCACCAACCATGATTGTTCAACAGCTACTATATTGGTGGTTTCTCATGCCAGTTTGGGGTTAATGGTGGTTAATGGTGGTTGATAAGGGATAATTAATAATACCCAACAATGCCAGGGAATATATACCAACTATATTATGGTGGTTTCTCAAGCCATAGGGGACCCCAAAGTTATGCTTGTTTTCTGAGCAAAAATGATTAGTATTGGATGAGTTAGGGGTACCCCTATTTTTCAGAAACACTCATTTATGCTGAAGCAAATCATTGGCTCATGGTTCACAACCGATTGTAATAAACTATCATTCACAACCACAAATCTATGGTTGTGAATCTAATGGTATCACTGGTTGGTAATACAACAATTGGCAATACTTGGCAATAACTGATTTATTGTTGGTGAAGAACTAATATGGTTGTGAACCATTTCATGTGGTAGGTATTACCTGCCTAGTTTATCTTTGATTTTGGTTGATTTTTCGTTAACCGAATGGTGGGTTTACGATTCTTACTGGTCGATTCATGGTTAACTCAATGGTTCTTAGTGTTTATGCAATGGGTGGGAATTGGTTTATGGATGTTTATGGTTTTTATTGGAGGTATATGGTTATTACTACGGGTTAGTTCATGGTTGCTACTGGCTGGTTTATGGTTGAATAGTTTATTTAAGGGTATTTTTTCGCTGATAGTTGATTGATGGTAGTACGATGCATGTTAATGGTAGTAGAGGATACATTAATGCCACTACTATCCGTGGCAATTGATCACCATATGACCATCGATGGTTGTAAATGGTCCGGTCATGATATTAATGAATGGTATAGAAATGGTTCGATAATTGTTGTCAATGATGGTTGGCAATGATTAGCAACAAGTGATACCATTACAATTGTTTGTGGTATCGGTCATTGATTATGGTTCATTGTTGTTAGTTGGCAGATTAAACTATGGGTATTGTTGACGGTATTAATGCTGGGTATCAGATTTAATTACTAATGATACCAACGATGGTTCTTGATTGTATGATTAGAGTAGATCAAATTTTGGGTATGAAAGGTTGATAGTGATCATTGATAATGACCAGTAGTAAGTAGTAGTCATAAAGTAACGATCAATGACGGCAAGCAGACGTTGATAGTTATTTGAGCTTTTACAATTAAAATGATGGTTAGTGATGGTTGGCAAGAATTTATGGATTATGCGAAACTCTGGTTGAAGATATGGGTTATCAGTCGTGGTAGTGAAATGCGGAACGTTGTGGTTATTCAATGATTGCTCCATGTCTGCCTAATAATGCACCATAGCCAAGAAACAGAACGCATGGCTGCTGTTTTTGCTTAATACAACAAGCTTCTGTAATGTGATGACCAAGCATAGTACAACCGATCAGCAACTAATAGCCAGATCTGATATACATATGACAACCAATCCCCAACTAATAGCTTGATTAATACAACAAAATGACAACTAAGAGTCTTTAATCTCTGACTCTTGGTATAAGCAGCAATGAACCATTGAGGTGAACGGTTGCTGTTGGCTATCGTTGGTTGAGCATCTGGGGGTTGTAATGGGAGATGGATAGAAATAACTAATGATGGTTGCATGAAAAATCATTACAACTAATAATAAGATGGTTGTATGGAAGATCATCGACAACTAATCTTGGTCAATCTTTTCTAGGATTGATAACTCTCAATTTCTGCATCGATCATTGGGATTTTCTCCAAGCAAAATCGGCGGCTTCTTCTGCTTTTCCCATAGCAGAAACTCATCGATGGCTCCGACATTGTCGCAGCCATGGGCCGTTGGCATGGGGGGAGATGTTTACACTGGATGAACTATTGACCACCAGTATGTGGCATCCACAACTCCTGACACCAATCTAGTGGATGGAACTACGACTGAAAGAACTATTATCCGCTAGAGGCACTATCAACCACTTGATACTGGAATCGTTAGTCGTCACCATTGGTTGCTTAGTGTTTGGGTAATCAACAGCACTTCATGACCAGTGGTGGTTGCGCCTGGGTCACCTGTAGTGGTGAGCCATGGCGATTCTTCAATCAACGTTGCACTTGCCATAGCCGTTACTCCCACCCCAAGGCCACCAGCCTTCACTCATTTATCAGCATTGTCCACAGCGCCGTGTGGGCTGCGTTTTTCTATGCACGCCAGAAGACGGCCTCGAGCCTTGTGCAATGTCAGGGTTGCTGCGAACCTACGGGAGTCAGCAAAGATGAGTAGCAGAGTTTGACTTAGATGTTGTTCGCAAAGATGGCGCATTTCCCGCAATCTTTGTTGCGCCAAGCGATTTCGTTTTTTCGGGCCATATGTTTGGAGACTTAGCGTTCCTTCGTCCAATTCTCATGCGCCGGTGGACAGACGCACGCGCAAGGGAACAGTTTGAACGCGGTCAGTTTGCTGAGACCAAAGAAGGACGCCCCCAAAAGTTTTTATCAAGCGGGGATTGTGTTCCTTCACCAGCACCATTTTGTACGCATCTATGCATTGAAGATTGTAAAGAGCTTTCACGACATGTGTGATTTTGTTCTCGCACACAAGCGCGCACCGAACGCAGTGTCATGAAAAGTTTGTGTGCATATATCCGCGCAAGCTGAGGTGAGAAGGTCAAGAAAGGTTTTTGGGGAAAAAATGTTCAGTTGAATCATATTCCTCAGGCCTGCGCCTTGATAAATCATTGGAGCCAGGAGACCCTTTGAAAATCATCGGGGAACCGTGCAATTTAACCGTAGTCAGTAAGAACAAACCAAATGATAGCAAGCTTTTGAATAGCCAATGAAATTGAATCATGATTCTGTAAGGTCACAAATAGCTGTTGATAACAAGTTGCCGCGACATAGAAGATAATTGAAACTCGTGTGGAACGAAATCCATTCCTATTGCGACAATTCAAAAAAACTCAATACAGACGGATTATTTTGCAGCAAGTAGTTGTAATATTATAACATCAAATTTTCCGAAAAGTAGTGCATTCTGAAAAGTAGAATGATGTCTTTCTCTGAAACTTTATAATTGCTACTTAAACAGCCGTTGGTTGATTACCATTACTGATTGCCAGTGCCGCCAGCAATTTGTTTTTGAACTTGTTTGTTGATTAATTCACTCCATGATTACCACAAAACCAGTTTTTCTCCTCAAATTGGGTAGGGAGAGGTTTTCTTTAACGGCCAAAGGGATGTGAGGGGGGCGACTTTTCATGAGGGGTAACGGGTCGTCGACTTGGAAACCCGTCTTTTTTGACACCCAAATGAATTCATCCATTGAAATGTGATTGGGAAATTACAAAATGACGTTTGGATTACCATTAATGCCAAAGTGTTGGTGCTGGTCTCACAATCAGTGAAATGTAAGTAGCGCTTGTTATTGGTAAATCAACTGTTGAAAAGTGAGTTGTTCCCAAACTTCGAACGGATAAAAACAAATCAAAAACGCAACCTGGAGGTTGGTGGGCCCGAGGGTTTTTCAAACATGGGTATTATGAGGGTTCGTTTCTGAGGGAGTACTGACAATTCATTTAGTATTGTATTTGGATGTTTGGTTCAGCCGGGGGTTGTTTGATCTGATGGTTTTTTAAAATCCGAAGTCCGAAGGCTACATTACATGCGAGGAAAGTAGCTGGACATGGATTTGCAGAATTGTCTGTTGATGCTTCCGGTGGTGCTACTCACATACTGTTTGGAAAGGCCACCGCCACCAGCCAGTTGATTTACCGGGGAACAAGCAACCATGTAATTTCGTAGAGTTGTTGGTGGTTTAAAACATCTTTTGTTGTCCCCAATATTGAAGGAAGAGCCGCTCCGCTTGACAGAGGGGTTGAAGCCAGCCAGCAGTGCAGTTTTCATGGGCGACCTTCCTGCCGGGATTTCTTCACAGGGAGCCACTGCGGCCAATTTTTGGGAGAGCAGATGCGCGGATAGCTAGCTTGGGATTTCATCATTTCACCATGGCAACTAGACGCAACTACAAAATAGTATGCGCTGTCAACACTTGTTCACCAACAGTACATCATTGTCGGCCCCTGTTGAGCTTCAAAACCAGGACGAACCACAATCGACTTCACGAACCGTTCTTGACCAGCAATACAATCGATAAACAACGTTGACAATTGTCAACCACTTGAGGCAAACTTAAACTAAATGCCAGATAAACCAAGATAAACTACTTGTACCAAACACTTGGCAACCATGCACCATCATCAGGATCATCATCCACTTGCCATGATGCACCCTTCTCAAAATCTCACACCTTTCTTACTACCACATTTGGATACATTTGGAACCATTTGGGAGCACTTGGCTTGACCATGGTTAAAACCTGTTACTTCAAAGAACCATTGTTCATTCTCAACTAAAAAATTGGTTGCCAATAACAACCAAACCAATCATTCTTACTGATCATGATCCACCAACACATATTTCATCACTAGTTGGTTGACCAGTAACCACCGTAACGATGAACCGTGTAATCCAGAACCAACCAGAACTTTGGGGACTCCCTGTGGCTTGAGAAACACCCAAAGTATAGTTGGTATTCCCTATTATTGTTGGGTATTTTTATCCCTCATTAACCACCATTAACCACCATTAACCCCACACTGGCTTGAGAAACCACCTATACAGCAGCTATTGAACCATCATTGTTGGTGATTATCCCTCTCGTGGACGTCCATCGGAGCGCGACCAACGCGCACGCGGATCACGCTCCACTGGTGGGAGGTGATAAGTCTTTTCCTATCTCTGACTTCCCCCACAGAGCTAACCAGCACAATCTTCTATAAAGCCAATATCAACCCATAGTCAACCCTAGAAAATCCCATCATTGTTGGCTCCCTAGTTCACAATGTCTTTAACTAACCATCATTGAAGATGATTATCCCTTATTACTTAGCAGCAATTTTCAACCCATGTGAACCAGTTGAAGCACCAACCAACCCAGCAGACCTGCAGGGTCTCCGGCTGCAGGAGTGCTACCTTTCCTCCTTGGCCGCCGGTGCACATACAGCAGCACCTTGGCGACCGATGGCCAGGATGTTGCCCTTGCCATCGTGAAGTTGTTATCCTGGTTGGTTGGTTCTAACCAGCTAATGATCGTTAATCCTATGGGATAATAGCCAGCAATCATGGTGAAACAACAAACTGGTTGGTGGCTTGATTCACATTTTTTTAAAATTTCCCTAGTAATTATTTACAAATGCTTGGTTGACTCATATTTTTTGTAGGGGTTCAAACCATCAACTGGTATAGCATGACCATCATGAACCCGTTAGATGACCACCATTTGCCATCAACCATCATTCTCAACCATCATTCTCAACCATCATTGGGCATCATTCTGAACCATGATCCTCACTTGGGGGGGACCTCACGTGGCGGAAGTTTCGCTTGGAACTTGCCGATGTTGCAGTGGTGGTAGCACCAGGACGGTCGCTGGCCAGTGGATGGTTAAGAATGGTTTGTGATGGTTGATGATAGTTGATGATAGTTGATATGAACGTCAATGATGGCTAGTCATGGATCCCAACGGCAGATCGATTGTTGAGGATGACTGATCAGTGGTTGAGAATGGTCAATACCGAATACTCTCTGGCAGTCTCTCACTCTTAACAACTATAAAATCTACTAACCACAGTTAAGCATAGCCATGGTTTCATTCTAGAAGCCACCGCACTGCCATATCCACTGTGCTGCCTGAATAAACCGAGGTGGGGTGGTGACGACGTTGAGGGTATGGGGCCTTTTAATCATCAGCATCATAGCCCACCTGGTGAGAATCGCTAGCGGCAACCAACCATTGTTGTGCAACTTCCGCGGGATTTCTTGGGAGGTCTTCCTTCCTACTCTAAGGTGCCAGCGGAATGATAGTTTGCTTATGATCACCTATTATCAACCATCAGAACCAAGATGAACCATCATGAAACATCATGAACCATGATAAAACATGATTCAACATATCATTAGTTGACAGTTAGCAACCAACCTTCTGCAGCATTTCGTTTTGTCAGTTGGTTTTAATCTTACATTTGCGTTCACGCCTGAGGCGCTCCAGGTTTTGAAAAGGATGACTGGCATGTTTCAACTGTGGTTATTTGTAGCGATGATCAACCACTCATTATGCAGCTAACAACCATCTAAATATGGATTAGAACTCCATCAACTACTACCTTCTCAGTGGTTGATCGACGTTCATCCTGGTTGATACGGGTTCATGAGTAGCAACTGTTGGCAATGTTAAGGGCGTTCCCAAGGATGATGGAAACGGCGCTGTCACCCATGGGAATTCACCAACAGGTGGTGCCTATGGTTGTGATCCACCAACCCACTCCAACCAACTCCAGCCAACCTGATACTAAGATTTGTCGACACGTGGGCAAACCGTCAAGTTTGGGCAGTCAACACCTTTCAATTCAGTCCAGAAGATCCAGATTGGGGGGGTTCCAGGGTCGGCTTAGCTAAAGCTGAAAATCATGGGCGGTTCATGATTTACAGTACCCTGCGGGGTAGCTGTAAGTCTATGAGATGTTCTCTTTCCGCAAAGACATGACATCTATGACATGCTCCAACTGAAAACATCAGCTGTGGAGCAACGCGTTAGGTGCTCAGCGCACGTGACCGGCTCTTCTTGTGGGGTAGCTTCCTCCCTTGTGACGACGCAGATGATGACGAGGTGCGCACGGCGAAGGAAAGACTCAGATCTGAAACCCATCTCGTGGGGCTAGTGGTTTTGTCCTTGTCGCCATGGCGGTACGAACCATCCAATCATATCCAACCATGGTGATACCTATGAACCATCCAATCATATCCAACCATGACCATTGTCAATAGGGAAACTAACCAACTACAGGGGTACACTATGGCTTTGGACACCCCTCTGCAGCCCATCTCTTGGGTTCCGTTGCAGTAGATCCATGGGTCATGCTATATAGATCTATATGGCATCCGTGGTTCGTGTGCCTTCGAATGGTTGGTTGTATCCAAAGTTGGAACGATCCGCCAAGTACGGCTGCAGTGTACAAATAACATCGACTGTCATGGTTTGGTCATTTGGTGGTTTCTTGAAATAGCAGTACTTTCCAAATCATCCAATATTAATCAGACTGTGGTGAACCAAGCATTTTTGGGGTACCCCTATTTTGAGAAACCACCATTTGGTACATAGATGACCAAGCAACAAATCTAGTATGACAATTGCAATAGTCTGGTAAAGTATGACCAAGCAATAGTCGACTCATACGTTGCTGTTGTTCCAGTATTGGTAGCCTCCTTTTTGGTGGACTCTTTACTGGAGAAATCCAGTGTGACCAAGCATCTATATTGGTTCCAGTAGTGATATGTGGTTTCTCAAAATAGGAGTACCCCCAAATCATTTGATTTTGACAACTTCTAGTCACAAACCAACAATTTCTTGGGGTACCCTATGGCTTGAGATCTCCACCGGTGAGATGACCAACCACACATCGGTCACGGTGAAAAAATGACGCCATTTGAGCTTCCGAAGTTGCGGCTCATGGGAACAGTTGGGTGGCGGCTGGACCTGCGTCAGTTTCGGAGTGGCGGGGGTGGAAAAGTGGCCGGTTTGGCAAAGTTTGAGCCGAGCACTGCGTATCATCTTGCGTACATGCTGTGCTTGAAAAAGGCTTGCCCGAAGATTGATTCAAAGGAATGATGGTTGATGGTGTTTGATTATGCTGACTCAGATGTTTTCTTTGGACCATTCATCATAATGAGAAAAATGATAAAAGTATGCAAGTACAATAAATGTTGCACACAAGTTGTACTGGTGCACGAAACAACCCCGTTCCGAAATGTCATCCACTCCTCCTGCCCAGTTGAACGCTTGGCTGGGGTCCGCGTTGCGATCCAAATGGCACCGGTTCAGGTAGACATGCTGGTCGAGCCCCAGGAACAGGCCAGGGCACATCTAGAACTGGTAGTAGTGATGCTTTTTAACACCTTGAAATCACATAGGGTGGGTAAGAGTGCTATGAACTGGCAGCACATAGAGATAATTCATGTTTGAGCTCGTACCTTGATGTTTGCTGAACGACTTGGCCGAGTCAATGGTAGATAACTGGGGGAAACCGCATCCGACCCTCCAAAAAGCGCTGGTGGACCATCACAACAGGGGTTTGATCTGATTGGTGTATAGCCAGGAACCTTTGGACAATCGACAGCTTGGGAAAGTTCGCACTAAGATGGGCGATTTCGTCCAGATGGTTGCAGCGCATCTTCTTGCTTAGTGATGAGTATCGCCTAGGATTAAGCTAGAGTGTAGAGCAAATAGCTTGAACAGCGGTCAATACTAGCCAATGGAGTCACCATTGGTCTTCACTATTACCATGAACATCGGTCACCATGGGTTCACCCAGGTTCGACGATCTAGCCGTGCACCTGACACTTGCTTGCTGGACAGGTCCTCGACTTCGTTTGCCATGCCG
>VSDK01009858.1:234860-261766 GCA_009767595.1 Symbiodinium kawagutii
ACAACGACAACGACAACGACAACGACAACGACAACGACAACGACAACGACAACGACAACGACAACGACAACAACGACAACATAAAATATAAATGGAGATGAAATCGGAAAGATTAAATGAATGGTTCAATGCGTCATCAATCTTGACGAAGGACAATGAATTGACCATCACAGCTGCAGTTGCTTGCGCGCTTGCGCCACTGCCGTGGCCAGGCTACCACAGTGCTTTGATCACGCAGAATGGGAAACTGTGGACATGGGGAAGTGCCGTGGCCAGGTGAGCGATGCGAGGCATTGAAAGGTGGCCTGGTTTGGGCCGGGTAGAATGATGGGTAGATGGTGAATGACTAGGAGTTAATGATGGTGAATGATGGTTAGCAATGCTGGTTCATAATGATAACTAATGGTTAATGATGGTTAGTAGTGGTTGAAAGATACTTTATGATACTTGATGATGTGTAAAGATGATGGTTGATGATTGATGATGCTTATTGAAGGCTTCATGATGCGGTTCTCACGAAGTTGGCTATGGCTATCAGATGCCAGAATTGGGAGGTTCCCCGAACGAATCGTTCCTGGGAAGATACCCACATACACCCAACTGGTTGATTGTTCTCAGTGTATAGTTTGGATTTTAGCAGCCAACAACTACTTGTGAAATCAGCCTACAAAGTCAACAACCAGCTGGTGGGCTGACAAAAAACAATCGAACTGACTACTTACATCGCATCATTTATGATACCCACATGGTTATGGTTGAAATGCTATATACCACTTTGTACTATACTAGATGGTTGATATGCTACAGCGATATCAGTATCATCTTAGATGCTTGATATTCTGTTGGTTTTACGATTCTCCTACTATCACACTCTAGATTCTGGTAGTAGATCAAGCATTTAAGTAGATCAGGTATTATGAAATTATACTTAATTGAGACTATATAATGATTATCTACCACAATTATACCATTTCTACCATAACTATTGCACTCAATTGACTATATCATACCTGTCATAATAATCTATAGTATAGTAGGTTCAACATGACTATTGTATACCATGCTTCTTACACGACTACCATAGATACCATATCATAACTATTATTAACCATAATTGACCATTATAACCAGTATTAGCCAGAAATGATCATTATTAACCAACCATTTTCTGCCATACAGCTGCGACATCTCCATATCCAGCCTTCACGATGGCGCAGCTCAAGGCAACAGCCATGGGCAGCTGGGCTTGGGCAACGAGAAGCGCGAGCCCTTTGTGGGACGGCCCCGGCCGGTCACTGCCCTTGAAGGCGGCAGCATCAACGAGTTCATCGCAAGATCCATCCGGGAAAGCTCCAGGATGGCTCAATCGCTCAACTGTTCCAAGATATGATATTTGTATTTACTATGTATCTATCATGTAAAACACTGCAGAACATGTGGGATCTACATACTGCAATCCACGACTGCGAGTGAATTGCTGCTAAGTATTCTCTCAACAGATCATGTGAGCCACCGTCAGTCTTGCAAGGGGTTTGTTCATAGATATGTCTTCGCTACCGGTATATTATGCAGAAATGGTGCCCAAAATGGCAATTCTTTGCAATTCTGTACATAAGGAGGGGACAGCTAGTTGTTGGGGTACAGGCTCCGGACAAATGGACAAACCCATTCGGACAGGTCACAGCTGTATTGATATCTCCTTGTTCACTGTTAGCCGTCGCCATCGTCAACCTGCCTTGTCACAGGCAACATCTTGAAGCTCTCCTTGGGTGGTGTGCATTCAGCTGTGCTTGATGACGCTGGGGCGGCGTACACCTTCGGGGACAATAGCAGAGGCACAGAGAGAGAGAGAGAGAGAGAGCACGGGGTGGTGCCTGGGAAGGGTTGTTTTGTCACAGGTTTTTCACAAGTTTGAAACTCTCACATTGCCATACCCAGAACACTTTGCATTGATGGTCGGGTCTACTGGTCTTGAGAGGGTTACGAGAAACCCTGCCTGGCGGTTTGCATTCCAGAAGGGCAGGGAATATGAACTGAAGTAAGCATTTTGTCATTGGGGTGTTCAGTGTATGGACTAACCACTGGTTCATCCACCAAAGGAGTGGTTTCCCAATCGCAAAAACATCATCACTTTGGGTCGTCACTTGGGGTATCAGCCATGGATATCCATATGTTTGTTGATGAGACCTGAATCAAAAAAGTATTTGGTAAAGAAACATCTTTGGCCATCCACCTACCCACTAAATCACATGCACAAACACCTATCCCACGAACACCACTTCTGGCATAGTCCCACCATGTCCCCCCTATCCATCCAACCGCATGGGTTTTCTCGGGAAGGCCAATGTGGACAGGGCAGCGAAGCCCAAGTTTGGTCGCCTCAGTTGGTGAAGGAGCTGCCTCTGCCTGTGCTGGGCGTTTGCTGCGGAGGCCCAGCGGCTCCACAGAGCAGTGATCATTGTGATGATGTTGGTATGGATCACTAGCAGTGATCATGTGGGGGGTTCTCAATTCATAGGGGTACCCCTGGGTATCATCCCTTATTGACCATTTGGAGTAATAAACCTCAACGAACCTCAACCATAGCTTGTGGGGTTCCCTATTGTACGGCTTCAGAAGTACCCACATGATGATGAGCAAACAGATCATGTGGGAAAAGACCTTTTCAGCGTAGAAACAGCCAGTTCCCTCGGTATCTCCAAGGGGACAGAGTGGTAGGGTAGGGTGCCCCAATGAATGGACACGCCATGACACACGCGTTTAAGCAACTGGGTCTACTACGGAACCAGCATGCCACGAGACTATGCAAGCGCCTTTGGCGCAAGAAACTAGGCCAAATGAGTTGCACTTTCAAAGAATTGCTGTAGGTTGCATCTATGTTTTTTGTTGCCTTCCCAAACAAAACCCGAACCCAACCCTGTGTGCATCCATTTTTTGTCAAGAAAACCAACCATTTAGAGGCGACCATGTGTGGATAAAGCCGTTCACAAGATCGCCAGTTTCGACCTACCCACGGCTGTGGATGTGACTGGTGAACCTCATCGGGGACGGTATACGGAGCAAGATACCCCAGCATGATATCCATGGTATATCAAAGTCAGATATCATGGACCAAGCAGGACGAAAAGACAGGTATCCCATCATATCCTCAAAACTGTTTGGCGTTGACATGCCAAGACTGTTCACTCTCCTTGTTGGATGTGAAAAGCTGCCGGGGAGAAGCTTCTTGACCCATCCCTACAGATGCAAATGGATCAGGATACACACGTTCTTTTCGACTTGGTAATCACCGAGAAATTTGGCTTTCGATGGTTATTTGACCTGCTACAGCTGCTACAGCTTATGAAAGTCCTTCAGAGCTGCAGGTTTCTTCTCCTTCTTCCAAGTGGCTGAAGACCTCTATGCCTGTGGATGGGGCAAGGCTGGGACGACCTCCAGTTATGGGCCCAAGAGGTCATACAACTGCTTTTCCACCGCATTGGCAGTGCTTGGTTTGGCATTGCTTGCTGGGTTGAAGCTTCCGATACACTGAAGCTTCAGTGCCACAGAAATGACTGTTCTGTGAACGGGATGTGGTTCACACGTGCGTTTCACTTGAGGGCTGTCTCTTGGCATCTGGTCTTTCCTGGTACCAGATTTGAAGGTGGCGTGCTAGAACAGGTGCATTCTGACCCCACCACAGGCACCACTTGCCACCCCGGTGCCGGTGGATGAGATGAATTCTCCAAGCCAACGGGAACGCCTGGCCCAGGAAGGATGCTTGGGCTTCGGGCGCGCGAGCAAGAGGCAGCTGAAGGTGCTGCGAGTGCCACGACCTTTGGGAGGTGCGGTCAGTTGGTGACCTGTTCCCACCACATGGGTGTTTCTGAAGCCATAATAAGGGACCTCCCCCCAAAAATGGTGGATTTATTTTCTTAAATGACTAACAGGGGCCATCATGAAATCTCACGGTATGATGGTCATCCGATACTTGACAAATGTTGACAGATACATGGGGGTTTCTTACAATAGGGAACCCCTAAGAACGGTTGGTTTACTACAAATGACTAATAGTGGATGATTTTGGGGTACCCCTATGGCTTGAGAAACCACCACATGAAGTCTATACATTTGAGGTCTATCAATAGGTGCATGCTACGGCTCCCCGCGAGGCCATTGGTTACAGCTGCGTGCAGGGGCAGCGCATGTGGTCGCGCTGGTGCAGCGCTCGGAAAAAGGGTGCGCTGCAGCACGTGCTGCAGGGCAGCCGGTCAGCCATGGTCGATGGTGACCCTGCGGATCCCTCCGGTAGATGCTGCTGGAAAATCACCATATTTTGTTGGGAAATCAATGTAGATGGCTGATATTTCACTGCCAGGTAAATCTACCCAAGGCTAGTCAGCAACATGCAGAACGCCATGGTTGTTAATTAATTAATCATGGTTGATGATGATTGATGGGCAATCAGTTGGTACATCGACTTCATGGTGAGGAAGCCAGGTTGCCCCGCTATCAAGCAGGAAGTAATTAGTGCAGGGGGTTGGAACCACTAGGCGTCGCGCAAGATCCCGTGGAAGCGAACCTGTAGACCTTCTATTCCTTGGATCTTTTGAATGGTTGGGGGCATCCAGTTTCTGTAAACATTTTGCCAGAAAGGAATCCCCTTTTATCTCTTGTGTACCGCCATTTGTTTGGAAGACTTCGCCGGCAAGAGCCAGATTGCCGAGAAATCATTGTTGCTATAAGGTGATATATCATCGATTTGCGAATGCAGCGTTCAATAGATTGTGCGCATTCAAGCGTCAAGCTGAAGCAAACAGGATGTCCAGTACTTGCTAGCTGCACTGACGCTTGGGTCAAAGTCATCAATCTCCTTAGTGTGTTTCCTGCTCCAACCGAACCTTGTTTTGAAGCTACAATGCGCGGCGTCTCAAGACCTCCACTGCTTGAAGGCTCAAGTAAGCTCACTTAGCCCGTCAGTGTTTGGATCTGTTCACTTCAGACCCCTTCATTCCTCAGGAGCTTTTGGGACGGGGTTGGGGCGGCCTTCCTCAGTGGGGAAGAAAATACGCGGCCCCATGCGGGTTCTTACCTGTATTCGTGGGTCCTAAGGAAGATGATTGGTTTATCAACAAAACACCTAAAGCCGTTCATGGTACTGTTATGATAGTGTACTTCTTTGCACTATTGGAACCAGCATAGATCCACTATAAATCCAGCAAAAATCTGTTTCAAATCCGACGAAATGAATGGATCAAAGTCACACCGGCTGCGTGCCCAGGCAAAGAAGAGACCCTCCAGTAGTTTGTTAGTTGAGTTAGCGCTCAACAGCACCAGTGGTCCATGGTGGATTCTCTGGCGCCAGTTTGGGTACCCCCCAAAATGGTGGATTTATTGGTAGAAATCGTGAATCAACTGGAGGATTTGGTACCCCTTTGAATTGAGAAACGACCGCATGGCAACAAGGTAACGAATGACAAGGGTCATTTGGTGGTTAGCAATGATTAATAGATATTACTAGTGATTGTTTGGTTTTGGACATTGATCACTTAGAGTAATAGTTAATAGTGATTCATCTCGGCTATATCAGAGTGGAAAAAACACATTATGGGTAGATGAAACAGCGAGAACAAGTTATTGATTTATGATCGCACAGGAATGGCACTTCTCAATAATTGCTGGTTGATGGTTTCAAACATCATTCACCATTTTTACTTTCCCCAATATTTGGGATGGTTGATTAGCTCATATTTTTTGGATGGTTTGCAACCACCAAGCAGATTGCTGTTGCAATCGCCACTATGACCGCCAGTACGATTGCTGACACATGTGCATCAGCAAGGGAGCAGGGGACTTCCACTGCGGTTCATCTGCATCTCACAGGAGATGCCGATGCTTCGTGTGGCTTTCCACTTGCTGTTGCTTTGTGGCGCAGCGCAGGTCAGAGTCGCTGCTGTTCATGGCATGGGTATAGAGTTGGAACTTGGAAAGGCTCTGCATGAATCATGTGGCAACCAGGAGGGCGATCCCAAGTTCGACACAAAACCATGAATGAACCGTTTTTCGCATTCAAGGGAACGCAGTGCTGGTCAAAGACCAAGCCACGTATCCACTGTTTGGTTGTCAATGAACCGTCAGTAATAGTTTTCCGCATTTTTCGGATATTTTTTCTGAATTTTGTGTCAACCTCCATCTTAGCATCTAGCCGATTCGTGGGGAAAGGACGCCAGAGAGACAGCCGTATGTTTGGTCACTGGTCTCTTCCTGCTTGGCCCGGCCGCCAGACTATTACCTAATCATTGTTGGCATGAACCAGAAATCACCAGTGAAGGTAAACTAACATGTCAATGGAGAATCCACCATTTGTAGCAGCTTTTCCAGGCTTTCCTCCAAAAAATGGTGATTTTCCGTTGCTAAGTTAGTTCACCATAGAGTACTTATTATCCAGTAATTGTTGAGTCATCGGCCCGTGAGCTTCTTGGAATCACCCTTAGCTGTCTGGACATGGCTGGACATCACCAAGCCGTTGGGCCCCCCTGCCTGGCCACCAGCACTGGGGGGGTAGCATGTAGAGGGAACCAGCACAAGCCCAGGGGTTTAGTGACCCAGGGGTCACTCCTGAGTGGATCTTGGCGGGACCTTGGGATCTTCCATGGCGATGGACCCCGGTTTGCCTCACTTTGCTAGCTGCAAGGCCAGCTTGCGCGGGAAAATCAATGCCACTTCTGGATCTTTCAGTGCGCTTTCTACGGGCACAGATGGGCAGGCTGCTAAAGTCCAGTTTCAACTGGTGGTGTCCGTAGAGTTTTTGACTGTGGTACTAGGGCCAGGGATAAAGCTGGTGTTTGTAGCAAACAATGATGGGGACATCCGGGAATATATTTACCAAGCGTTGCCTGTTGCGCCGCTGGTTGAAACTTGCGAGGTGGTGTCGTGGAGCAGATGTTGGTGCCTTGTACCATGACCAGCAAAATGATACAGACCGGGTTGGTCGCGAATTCTGGAATGTGGATTAGTAGGGATGAGATGATAGCCCATAGAAGGGGAATCTTATTAGGAAACTACAAGAGGAAGGGTCTGGATGGGTATTGTGTTGATGGTTCATGTCATGTATGGATGATTTGGGAAGCATATGCAATTGGACAGCATCCATCACGAAAATTACTCGATTGTGGTTGGGTACTTCACAACTCGGGGGAGTATTTCGATCGATTTGCCAAAAAAATTGCTATCGCCCCGTGTGATACGGATGTTTACCAGCCGCTCAGGATGACTAGAGCAAAGTGAGCAGGCTTTGTCCTCACATATCGCCAAGATGGCTACAAGTGTCTGTTTGTTCGGTAAGACGATTCATCAACCAATGGAACGAACCAGTAGAGCCTGCGAGCTTGCTCCGCTGATGAGCTCGGAAAGGGCTGATAGTTGATCAGGTGGGGCAGCTGGGTGCAACCATTCTCCGTGGCACTGGGCGCACCGCGCCAACGCTGGAGGTGGCAAGGGAACCTCTCAGCGATTCAAGTCATGCTTTTCAATGCGGCCAGTTTCAGCCACCTTTGGTTTTCCAAAGCCGATGGGAGATCCAGCTCATTCCAGGTCATTGCCGCTCTTAATCTCTCAATAAACCCACATATGTAGAAAAACGTATGCACATATCTATATATATATATGTATATATGCATATATATATATATATATACATATACATATATATTTTGTTTATACATACATACACAAATATATTTATATATGTAGATGTATATGTCCATATTATATTTCTAACAACCATGTAATTTTGATGGTCACCTCACAACGCGGCGGGCCCAACAGCTGGACCTTCCCACCTGGCGCAGGTACCGAAGCACTGCGTGAGACGGTGCTTCAAGAGGTCATGGCCGCCCTGGGAAGCGCCTTGCCACCGCTACCGTGGTTGTGGTTGGATGCGTTGATTGGTGGGTTGGCTTGGGCTGGGCCAGGCTGAGTTGGGGTGGGTTGGGTTGGTGAGTTGGTTGGTTAAGAACCATTCAGAAAGGAGATTTCATCAAACATGCTGGACAATAGGTGAGCTGGGCATGCCCATCCAAACAGAAGATTCTTTCTTTGTTCGTTGGCCGCGTTGCTGGCTAGGCCGCCAGGCATAGTTACAGAGGCTTCTGAGTTCTCTCAGGTCCATGGATGGCTTCCTGTCACAAGACATGTCTAGGTCCCGCAAATTTCGGTGCCACGAGCGCCTATGATGTTAGTTACTTGGATGCTTATCCCCCATGCTGAATGATCATGAGCATAGTCACCAGGTTTTGTTGCTGGTGATGGGTGGATCTGTTTGGTCAGAAACCTTCATAATTCAACATGAGATAGCCATTGCCAACCACGAATGAAGCTATTGACCAGCTGGCTCTTGTGCCAAGTTTCAATAAGCTAGCCATCATTTACATCATTTACTCGGAAGCATCATTGAAAATCAACGAACTTGATAGAAATCAACATCATCATTCACCCTAAGCCGCCGCATGACCGCCCTGGGACGGGAGGCACCCAGGGCCCCAGTCCCTTCCAGGGAGGTTCCGCCGTGTTCTTCGAGGTGGCAACCGGGTGACCTCGGAACGCTTGGCGGCCATCGAAAAGATCGTGCGACCCACTTTCGAGGTCGCGGAGCGCCGAATCAGGTGGTGGTTGGATGATCTATGTGTTTTTTTTTGAGGGTTTACAGGGATTATAAGTGATAAGCATTACTGATGGTTAACAAAAGGGCAATAATGGCTAGTAATGGTTAACAGAGGGGATAATAAGCAACAGCAAGACCAATATGGTGGTATGTGGGGGTTCTATTTAGGGTTTGCAAGCATTACCAATCATTAATGATAAGTAAGAATAGGGGATGATGACCAACAAGAATGGTTAATAACCACACAGTGGTTTCTTAAGCCATAGGGGACCCCAAAAAAAGGTGAGTTTATCACTATAAATGATCAATATTGGATGATTTAGGGGCACCTTATTTCGAGGAACACCCATGTGGTTGTTCATAGTGGGTAACTATGGGAACAAGAGCAAGAATCAGAGCTAGTGGAAGAAGTTGGTGGTGAATAGTGATTAATCATTGGAACATATAATGGAATCATGGTGGGTAGTAGGGAATAACAAGAAGCAATAATGCTTAGACAGCTGCTTGTCCGTGGTTTGATTGACATGTTTTAGTTTCACCAGACTTTGGGATGGTTGATTGTCTAAGATTTTTTGGATGGATTGCAATTAATTGACCACCAACCAGTTAGTATATGGTAGTTTCTCAAAATAGGGACCCGCAAAAATGATTTGTTTACTGCTATAAATGTCTAGTACTGGATGAATTGGGTACCCCTATTTTGAGCAAGACCCATATGAAGATTGATTAGATATTGTCAAGATGCTGGTTGATGGTGGTTCGTGACAGATGAAAATGGTTATTCTATAACGGTTGATACAACAGTTAAGATTGAATTCTTGAACGTAGAATGGTCTGTAAATAGTGGTTGACACATCATGGTTACACCAATGGTTATAGTTTATCGATCATCGAAACATTTTATAACAATGACGGTTACTATGAACCAAGAATAGCTGACATGGTTCGTTTCAGCAATTACCAACCATTATGACTATCAACTATACACAAGGTTATAGTAAACCATCATGTAATTTGGTTTATAGAAACCATCAGGTTATTTCCAATCATTACCAACCATTATGACTAAAGTAAATTACTATTACCTATTGTTTACCTGATGCTTTAGCCACAACATTACTAAGCAATGAACTCATCACCATTTCTTCACCCGTGATGGGCCCACCAGGCCATGCCCAAAAACGACGAGGGCAACCTGGAGGATGCCGCGGCGAGGTGAGCTGAGCAGCTGAATATGCTGGGGAATGGGTCAGTTCACCCTTAGTCCCCCTGGTTCCCCTATCATTGACCATTGTTTTCCCTATAGTTTTGTTGACCATTGTTTTCCCTGTACCCCTGGTTCCCTACCATGATGGTTGGTTAATATTGACCCATGGCCTGGTGAGGAATGGCTTGATGGGTTGATGGATGCAAACAGGTGATGGTCGGTTGACACTTCATATTTCATAGTTTATTCATTGTAAATGGATCATAGCGAATGAACAGTGAATGATGGAATACTGCTGGGTGCATATGTTTGATTAAACCCTTTTTTTGACTGAACAGGTGGATCCTTTTTTGGCCCCATGTCTAAGGAACAAGGTCTGACCGTCCCAGGCTATGGGTCGATGCAATGTGTATTTGCAATCATGAAATGATTAGACCCATAGCCGAAGAACACGAGGGTTTGCTGTTGATCGACAACCCTAAACAACCCTTAAAGACAGATGATGGTAGGCTCAAACGGTTTGTTTCCCTGTTAACGAGTACCATTTTGGGAGGCACCATTGTTTTTTGTTGAAACGCTCGTGTATTCTGTTCATGTTTGAGTTCAAAGCAGACTGTTGTATGGTGTGAATGGGAATGGGCCGTCAATCACTCACCACCAACTGCCGTTCTTGCATAATGGCAAAACGTATTTTGCAGTTTACAGGAGTTGAGTCTAGATTGCAAGCGATTTTCATGACCTCTTTTTGGGAACTCCTATGGTGCCGTTCATGGCTCCAGTGGATTGGTTAACTACGACCCAAGGGTTTATGAAAGGTTTAAGAACCACCATCAACTGGATGGATATAGATATGGTGTTCACAAGTGGTTCAGAACCGATACGACAGGACTGCTGGTTGCCCAAATGGTAGGTCGAACAGATTCTAGTAGTGTAAATGTGTGACCCCGTAAACCTACCAATATACCATTGTTCTCTACCAAGAACCAACCATCATAAGCAACCATGACCCCGAGTTTTCTCAAGCGACGCTCCGCAAGGTACGTGTTGCACCGCCTTTTCGTGCAACGCCATGCCATGTACATCAAGGCGCGGTGGTCGTTCCCCTTTGGCTGCAAGCAAGAGATGGAGTTGCTATGAGTTGCTGATGTTGCATGGCCGACAACCTATCATCAAACACTAGTATTAACTACTTACTTGGCCATGATTGGTTGACCATCACTATTGACCATCTAGTAACAATTACTTGTCTACCATCACTATCGACCACCAGTCTACCCACCAAACAGGTTAATCGAAGACCAATCTATTTGCACAGTTGCTATCCCTGAGGATGTGGCAGTGTTTTTGGAGACAACTTGTGGCTGATGATTGGTTGGAAACAAGGTGGGAGCAAGACTGTTGGACGCAACGCAAGGATTGAAACAATTGTTGTAGTTGTGATATCCTTTTGTTATTTTCCTGTGGTAAGCAACCTTGCTTGCCTAAGCCTAGGTAATTCAACAAGCATTTACTTCCGATTTCCATATTTTTCCGCGCTTTGGTTGATCACATGTTTGTCTTTGCAGCAGGTTGGGTGTTGTGAGCTGGAAAAAATCCAATTCAAAAGAAGAAACACATTCTGGTTGGTGGTTTGATTGACATTTTTTTGTTTTCCCTAGTAAAGATTCACAAATGGTTGGTTGACAATCATATTTTCCATAGAGATGGTTCAACCACCAACAAGCATAGGTTGTGCAACTGGGCCCGGTGACATTTCTGTATCTTGAAAAACATCTGATGATTGTATCGCCAGCGGAGAGCAATCATCAGTGGCTTATGCTTCCGGTTGATAGCGAATCGCTAGAACATGTGGCTTATCAGAATAGTTCTTTATTGTTTATCAGAATGGCTCCCTCTTTGGCTCTCAGTTTGTTTTGATCTCCGAATAGCAAACATTCTTCGCAATCATCAGCTTCCAGAACTTGGCTTCTCAGCTACCTGTTCAGCACCCCTTGGTTTACCGCC
This sequence comes from Symbiodinium kawagutii, assembly GCA_009767595.1. NCBI lineage: Eukaryota > Dinophyceae > Suessiales > Symbiodiniaceae > Symbiodinium > Symbiodinium kawagutii. The sequence goes on from VSDK01009858.1 coordinate 246,713, forward strand.
CCAAGCAACGACCTGTTTGTTGGTTCTCACACGGCGCGTTGCGCGGGAGCACAGGGCTTGGAGGCCTCGGGTATGAGTTGGAACCAGACCTCAACGAAGGAAGCGCCTTGGTGACCAATGCCATGCCGGTGACGTTGGGCGATGCGGTCATGATGTCAGATCCCAGCAGGAAACCATCCCATAGAGTGACTATCACTAGCAGTAGCTGTGAACAGCATCCCATAGTGACTATCACTGTTGCTTCAACTCGCAGACTATCACAGTCGCTTTGTGATTTTCGTTCGAACTTCAAGTGGTTGTCATTGTGCTCACATGGTCCTGGAAATCCTGGCAAAAGAAGCTGTGCCTTTGATAGTCTTGAACAAGTCTGAATCACAGCATTCACCAAGAAGTATGGCTAGCATCATTTTCAGCATCCCAAACCAAAGGAAGAAACATAGGGATCCCAAGACTACTAGACATGTCAAGGACTTACCCAGGATATTGGTGAATACATCAGAAAGTTGACAAGGAAAAATGAACCATGTGATATCATTGCCTCGGCTGCCAGTCCTCCATATGTCAGACGGTCCCTACTCAAATTTTACAGCTTCGAAGGCTGGGGGTGGGTGGATTAGTTGGGCAGATGCTGCTCATCGCTTGCAGGAAAAGCCGTGGGTTAGTATCACCACAAAAATAACCACCTCACGGGGCTCCAGTAACAAAATGTATCTACTGGTGTCTCCAAACCTGCACCAATTCAGATGAGACCTGAATAGATCTGAATAGACCTGCTCGTTCTCACCGAAGTTCTCCGATTTGGATCCATTTGGTGATTTCTCAAAATAGAGGCACCTCCGAATCATCCAATATGAATTGTTCATGGAAAGAACCCAACCATATCCAACCATAACTTTGGGGGTTCCCTATGGCTTGAAAAACAACCATATAGTGTTGAAACCATTGTTGTTGGTGATTATCCCCCCATGAATCGCTGTTACTAACCATGATAAAGCCACCATTGAGTCCGACTTCGCGTAGAACTGGGACTCGCCCACGTCGAGAACCAACCACTGAACCGGTCCGAGGTCCTTGAAGATCACGTGCCATCCTTCGTGTTGTCTCTCTTCGAAGATCGTCTCAAGGTGCGGCAAACGATCGCCATCGCAGTTGAATCCAGGTGGTGAATGAAATGGGTATGGGTCCATATTAACCAACCAATCATGGGGGATAATGACCAACCAATAACAAGGAAAACAATGGTTGATGATAGGGGAACCAGGGGTACAGGGTTTTGACCCACAGCCAAATGATTTTGTGGAAAATCATGGACGGCATGACATCACATGTACATTTCATATTATGCCAATACATATGATCACCGTTATGACCATCATCAGATCATCATGTTTACCTATCAAACACCAAATGGAGCAAGCCACGATTCACCATTATCAACCAGTCTTAAACAGTGATGATTGTTGCTCTAAGTATGAGGCCAGCTACAAACCATTACTCACTATCATTCAATTGTTGAGGCTGAACGATGAACAGCCAACAATTTATCATTGAACAAACCATTATCAGCATTAATCCAGCAATCAAAAGTCATTAGCCATCATTCAATCTCGGTAAATGGTAGTTGAAAATCAATTATGATTCTCAACTATTAGTTACTTGTTACTCTTTTTCGCCTTTGCAACTACCATCAGCCATTACCCACATTCTTTAAATCAAGCCATGATAAGCCATCATTACGCAAATGTTTCCCATGATCATTACCACCGTGTAATCCGCAAACTGATTCGCACTATTAGCAAGTATTTGTCAAACATCAATCATGACTTAGTGACCATTCGCAAGCGCATTTTCATGAACAAGTACCAGCCACCAAGCCATCAACGAGTACCATCCGTTCATCCATCATCCATTCACCAGGCACCCGCCATAGCCACCGGGTGCCGCGACAGGGCCGCGGTCTTGGACTTCACGAGCTCACCGTTTTGGCCGCCACACTGGAACACCTGATCCACGATGAGGCAAGCTGCCGAGTCATCCTTGGATTTATACCATCAATGAACCATCCTTAACCATGAATCTACACCATCTATTAACCATCCATTGATGTTAACCTTTATTCAATCATCAATACCATCAGTCATGAACCATCCTGAACCATCAATCATTTATACCATCAATCAACCATCTATACCACGAATCATGACCATCCTTAACCAGAGTCAGCCCCCTTGATGCTGGGCGGCCCCGCAGGCCGTGAATCGACTCATGGTGGTCTACCAGGCGCACCACGTGGCACAAGACCAGTCCGTCAACGAGGCACACGACGAGCTGCGGGAGCTGGCAGATGAACTCAGCGTTTTTTTTATGCAATTTTTGGGTCCGTTGATGCCTAGTTTGCTGGTAACAAATTGATTCATTGACGATTATTGCTTATTACTGGGTAGTTTACTATTGATTAGTAATTGATTAATTAAGTAATAACATTAGTTATTGAAGATTGGTAGTTTACTGTTGATGAATGTTCGATGGTTCGAGCGGACAAGACTCACAAAATGGTTTGGGGCAAGTGCCCATGACCACTGTCACTGTGTCAAGTGCCAGACGAGCCCTCATAATTACTTCGAATTCTTTGCTTTTGATTTCAGCAAGGCCCCACAGGAAGGCTAATCTGCTTCAGGCATGGTTGGTCCTCACAAGGTGCTGTCGGGCAAACCAATGATTCATGGTTATTAATGCTTAATTATAAATGGTTGTGAATGCCTAATTATGAATTGTGAATGGTCAATTTATCGGCATTTTATGGTCCATGCTTGAACGGTTTTTGTTGTTGGGAAATGGTTTGCGTACTTCAGGATGACAAAAACGTTTTTCCCCTCTGGTGAACATAGCGGAGCAACCAAGGACCCTTATTTTGAGGTAAGGTTATTGATATAGGTCGGTTATTGTTGGCAATGACTGGTAACCCACCAGTAGCTGTTTGTGTGTGTGTGTGTGTGTACGTAAATGCCCCGGATTGAACCACCAAGCACACAAGCTTTCAACACTGCTGGGTACGCCAAGCATTTAGGAGTAGATTTGAAGCTGTTCAGCTAGCCTTGGTGGTCCCCCTGGTCAGTGTCCTGAACCAGCACCATGTTTTTAGCAGTGGGGAAAACGTCAGTGGCTTCAGAGTCCATCATGGCTATGCTGTACGATGGCGTTCGTTCCTGGCAGCATCATTGTGGGTTCCGTTGGTGATCATCCCCGTTATTTCGTGTACAAACCTTGATCTTGAACGCTGGCGAAGGACGCTCATGATTACAAGGTGATCATCAACGATAGGGCATTATATCAACCAATGGTTAGCGCTACCTAAAGTTTAAATGACCAACTAGATTAGATAGCTAATAGCATCCATTAATACTCTTGAATTTCCATTCTTACAGTAATCCATGGTTTTCTCTTGAATTCACCATGGTTTTGTGAAAACCATGGTGAATTCAAGAGTATTAACAGCTTGAATAGCAACCATGGTTTTCATCAATCCTACAGTAATCCCCATGGTTGCCTTGGCATCCATGGCACGGCTCAGGTGGACTTGCAAATGCTGATCGACACCTACATGACGATCTTTCTGGTGGGTTCCGATATGAACGCCTCCACCGTGGCGGAGGCGGTGGAGATGCTTGAGCCATGGGGTCGGATGGCTGCTGTTGCTGTTGATGTTTATGGTTGTTATCCCTCCGTGCCAATTGTTATAATTGCCAAATTAATAAAAGTTGTTGATCACTACTAACCATCATTACCCCCCTGTTGGTTTTGGGATTTTTGGTCTGTTTTGGATTGAACCTTCTTGTGTTGACGCTGTGCGTTTCCGCAATTTTGGCCCTGTAATTACAAACAAGACAATGAAATGGTTGATGAGCCTTTGAATCTCCATCTCCTATATATCAGTGTATATAAGTATCCATAAATGGTAGGGAGGGGCTTGTTGTGAGCGCCACACAGGAGACTTTTTGACACAAGTTTGCTGCAGCTTGAGTGTTTGCATCTGGATTAATCTGGATAATCTGGATTAATCTGGATTAATCCTGAAGCCAGAAAACCAAAAAAAAAACAAAAAAAACAAAAAAATCAATTATTCAGGACTATGGAGATATGGGCTATGTTTGGCATAGTCCCAAAATTTTGTTTTTTTTTTGTTTTTTTTTGGTTTTGTTGGTTTTTTGAATTTGTTGATGGAACTCCATAACCAGTTTGGTAGGCAAAAGAGGATTGTTGAGAGCGCGAAACAACCCAGCAGAATGATAAATATGATAAAATCATAGGTAATTTCGGCGCTCACAACAAGCCTTTCTGAAATGGTAAGGTAACCCTCTACACCATCCCAAACACGCAAGAATCCGTCTATGAAAGTATCTTTAGATGACCAAGTGGCTATTCTGATATACACATGTTTGGGTACCCATAGACCATTTGATAGTTGTGATGGAACCATTCAGAGTTGGACGGTGATGGAAAGATGCAATAGAGACAGAAAAGGAAAGGGCATGACCATTTATCATGTAACCATGCTGGTCACTGCTTCTTTAAAGCTAAGGGGAAGTTTATTGGCTCTTTACGTCTTCAGTTGGGAAAAAAATGTCAGATTCTCAGCAAATGTCGGCATGGTGTTGCAAAATGGGTACTGAAATTGGTAGCCTGACTTGAATCCACTTTATGGTTGCTTAGATCACCCATTTCTTGTCAGCTCTATTATTGTCGGTTTTTGTTTAAATGGTGTTATTGCCCCATTCTCGCCACGTGTTTCTTTTGTCTCAGTTGCAGACAAAACGCCTCTCTCTGTTGTTGGTTATTGTTGGCCACTATCCACTAGTGTGAGCCGATGCAAGTTGTAAGTTACCATGATTATAAATCCAAGATAGATGATAAACCATCATTAACAATGAGTAGCATTTTTAACCATGATAAATTGATCACTATTAACCATGATTGACACACATATGAAGCATCATTGTTAGCCACCACTTATTCACAATGTTTTCCAGTGCCACACTGTGCCGATGTGGACACTGAAAATGCGCCGGCCACAGGAGCGCGCCAAAGTGGCGGTTTGGCTCAATGGCGATGTTTGGCGGAAGAGTCCGCATCCAGGTACTAACGATTGACAGAGGTTAATGAACGATTAAAGGTAGTTAGTGATTGATGGTAGTGGTGAACCATAGCTTGTAGTTCCTAGTCATGATGAACAATGACTGATTAGTAAAGGTTGTCAATGGTTAAATAAAAGCATATATGTATATATATATATATGGTGGTTGATTCATAGTGGTTAGCGATCGTCAATTAGTTGGTAAATGATATTTAATCAGTCTAGTGAGATTGCTCATACTTGGGAAAGGCAGAGAAAGATTGTTCGTAGTGGTTCATGATGGTGAAGAGTGGCTGACCATAGTGATGATCAACTATGATGATTCGTGACGGATAGAAGTGGTTGACGACGGCTACTAATTGTTATTAGTTCCTTGATTGATATTGATGAGTAATGGTGGAATCATCCAAATCCACGCGGTAGTATCATTCATCGGCGCTGGTTGGTGACGCTCAATACTGATGCTTAGTTCTGGTCAATTTTGGCTGGTTGGTGTGGTTTCCACATGGTATTGTTGGTTTTCATGTGGTTTGTGGTTTTCGAGTTCAACTCACAGTCACCAGTTCACGCGGAATAATTTCACAAAGCCATGATTGAACATTTATAGACCGGATCACTCTTCAATGAACTATTCATGCATGATTGGATGAATCCAGTCACTTACAAGCACCAAGGTCACTGATGGTCCACAGCTCCATCTTGCCCGGTCAGTTTTCCAAATGGCTTGATCATACGGAAGAAATGGATCGATGATCGATGTTCCAATTGAACGAACCTTTCCCGAAGTTGATCTCGTGGATGCATTTTGATGTTTCGGTCTGTGGCTACTCGTTAGCAACACCTGAGATGCCCCAAGGGAGGTGAAAGAGAGTTTACGTTGTGGAGCTATCCACCGATGACATCATGCCTCACTTCTCGAAACAGATCAGCTCCCCTCCAAATGGGGGTTTCTCAAGTCAGTTTGGGGTCCCCAAAGTTCTGGTTGGTTTTCTATAAATGCTTCATAAACACGATGATAACGGGGGTGTCCCCTATGACTTGGGAAACATCCTAATGTCAAGGCACGAAACAGTCAACATGGAACAACAGCTGCAACACATTGGGTTGTCTAGCAATTGTCCCATTCCTACGATCACAAGCACGGGAAGTGCCAGGGTAATCTTAGCATTTGCAAATTGAAGGACTGGACAGCTGTGCATTCCTCAAGGGCGGAAATCATCCCCCAGTGACATGGGTGTTTCTCAAAACTGGGGACCCCCAAAATGGTTGTTTATTACTATAAATGACTAATACAAAGGATGATTTGGGGGCACCCCTATGAATTGAGAAAGGCCCATATTTTGGTGACTGCTATTGGGTAATCCATGATCTTCATCAATGACTACTTGGATGTGTTACCCCTTAGTAACTTGTTACCAAGCGTGGTTATGATTTTAACCCACATGCTCCTATCCCAGTTATTACTCCAGCTACACATCCACCTATAGCAAATATTGATGCTGACTCACATGTATCCGCGGTTGTTTTTACATCCTGCAGACCAGCTGGATGAAGTGGCGAAAAGTCCTGACCTTCAAAAGATTTGGCCGTAGTGGAACAGTGACATGGCTTTTTGTGATAGTGGTTAATGATGCTGGTTGACAACGGTTTATAGTGCTTTAAAAGGGGTTTATAACCAGCAAATATTAGTTTGTAGATATGTTTTTTCATTTTTTGCGATTTGATAGGGTACATAGTCAGTCATGATCTAACCGGCGGCAAAGATACAAATGCCTGGAAGCCCCACTCAGGTGTTCTGTGTGTCTAATCATTTGCTGATCCTTCTGTGCACAGGTCGTGTGCTTTGCCTCAGTAGATTGTATTGAACAGCCGACTCCACCCGGCAGTAGTGGGCTAGAAATGTCGAAAAGAGGAAACGTGTGTGCTTGATGTGTGTTGTGCAGGGTTTCAATCTGCCAGTGTCAGTGGAGCTATCAACATTTGTCAACCAACAATAAGTCAACATTTATCAACATTTTCTATCAAAAATTTAAGATGGATCATCCTGGGTGCCAACCTCATGCAGAATCTAATTTGATCAGCCACTGATCTCAAGCGCTTCTCGGCTGCCCCCCAGGTGGACACCTATCCCGGCTGGGACCTCACCCAGAAGTTCACTCACAGCGTTCGTTCCAGCGTGATCGCTCAGGCGGTCGCTGACTTGTGGGGTGCTGCTAGTCATGGTTGTTGCTGGTGCTGGTGATGTTGGGCCCCTAGTATCAACTGATGAGTGAGGACACGCTTGGGTTTTGCACCAGTGGAATTGGTAGCCAAGCATTCACGAATTATGTACAATCAGTGTGGGAAATACGAAACCAACAAGCAGGGTCAATACGCTGTGGGGATAGACCAGGGCTCCCTTTTTCTTTTACTTTCAATGCCTTGAGGATTTTCTTTTCAGTTCCTCTGATTCAAGCAAGCCCACGAGCAAAGCGAGCAAGGGGGCAACGAAGTAAGCAAGCCAGTCAGTTTGAATTCCAAACATTCGTACATATAATGCAGATGGGGCACATCTAGCTCCAAACTTCTAGACATGTAAAGCACATGAAACAGATTTAGACACAACATGCCATACATACATGACCAGCGGCAAGCTTTTCAAATCAATCCAGCGAGCAAGCAGGCAAACAGTGAACATCAAGCAAGAAATCAAGCGAGCGATGCCAGCGATGGAGTGGGAGCAAAAGAACAAGCAAGCAAGACAATGGTAATTGCAAGCTGCTGCAAATTTTGTTTGGATCATACGGCGGTAACACAACTGTAGATCCAAGCTGCTACCAGGACATACTGCTTGAAGGGATTTAATCTGAGGATATGAGCAAGAACCAGACCATGCTTGCAGTGATGCTCTTCTTTCTTTAGCACTGCGCCTACCCCCAAGAGCCCCTCCCGCACGGGAAAACTGCACTTCAACATACTTCCATTGCATACATCTTTGGCATCTATGAGTGCGTCGGCGTGCCTGGTTGCCCAGAACCCCAAGATGAACACTATAGTGTCATGAATCGTCGTTGTCGTCATCATCATCATCATCATCGTCATCATAGTCATCATCGTCATCATCGTCATCATCGTCATCATCGTCATCATCATCGTCATCATCGTCATCATCGTCATCATCATGAACACTTGGAACCACGAGAGCAACCAGAACCACATCGAAGCAACACCCGCAGCAACACCAACAAAGAACACAACAGCAGCACCAGCAAACCCGACCACCACGCCGCAGTGAGATGACGTAACAGGCAGATCTTTGACTTATACAGTACACGTCGCAACTCTCATGCCCATGACAGTTCTAGCTACAGAAAAAGGGCTGCAAATGACGTGCAGAGGAAATGAGGTTCCCTGCAAAATGCAAATGGGATGGCATTAACAGCCTTTGATCTGAGATACTGCAAGGCGTCCTCGAAATCCATCCGTTTGAGCTTGAACATTGAGCAGAGTCTATGCTAATGGACATGCTGCTGTAGATAATATATGTATGTGCAAGCAGATTGGACAGACATACACATACGTATTTATATACACACAACGATGAACCCATCAACGAATAGCTTGCAGAGAGCCTAGAAGCAGAATTTCCCTCATCACGTTTTGGTGAAGATGAAAAAGACATGAGACCCCCAAGCCTAAATTCGAGTGGCCATCAATCGTGTATCCCAAATAGACATGAGACCCCCAAGCCCAAATTCGAGTGGCCATCAATCGTGTATCCCAAATATAGGCCCACTCCAGACATCTCAAGACTCCCTGGATACATTTCAGGACTATACAGTAGCTCGCCATGAATAGTGTGCCTATTTTTTGTGCGCCTTAAATGCGCATGCCATTCAACCATGCATTTTGGTGGCGATCTCAAGTAATTCATACATATACAGTATACATGTTTAAGAATATTCAACTATACATGCCTTGTACATGATATGATATATATATATATATACGTACATATGTATATGCAAATACAGTGTATATATATGATATGATATTGTGTACAAAGGTACATCATGAAATCTATTCAGTACTTCCAACAATGCTCATGGCAATTGATCATTTGCCCCAAAAAGACGGAAGAACCCACCAAGTGATGTCGCATGCCATGGTTTTATTTCATTGTACACGTTTGTAGATTGTGTGTATATGTGTATTTCTTCCTATATTCATATACTATATCAATCTATATATCATAGATTTTTGATATACTACATTGATATACTGCATATATGTATATATATATACATTCATTTATATTGATATATCATACTTTTTTCATGCAAATCACAGATGGGCGCGAGATCCGGAGTTCGTCTGGCTCTTCTCGAGATCCGCCACCGTGCAGGCGGGCAAAACTGCCGGCGAGAATTTCAGCTTCGACATGGCCACGCAAATCGTCGAGGAGAGGCGATGGGTCCGTTGGATGAGTCAACGACAGGCAAGGACCAGACTTACTAATGGTACGAATGGTAGATACTAATCTTAAAGGATGGTTAATATGGCTGATTAATGGAAATGAAATTCGATTCATGCAAATTACTAATTAAGTAGTATCAAGCTTGATGAAGCTGTTTGATACTAATAGATAGTGGTTGAGTGATGTTTAATGTGGTTAATGAAAGTTTGATGATGGTTGATAATCTCAAGGGATAGTTGCAGTACTGTTTATGGATACACCCAGTGCAAAAGCTGAGAGATCATCGCGATTGCTCACACCTAGATGGTTGCTGGAGCTGGTGGGACCAAAACGCCTGATCAGCTCCTTTTGTTTGGGGGTTCAAACAGCTGATTGTTAGAGAAATTTTGGGTTCAAACAGCTGATGAGAGAAATGATGGAACATTCTCAAAGCGGTGAATTCGCGACACAATCTGAGCATTTCTACGTCAATCTAGCGGAGGCTAAAGATTATCACAAGACATGGGCATACAACTTGCTGATCCTGACTATCAGCAGGATGGTCACCGCAAAGGACGAGCTTTGGATGCGTTGAAGTCATCCCAGAGCTACGGGAAATAATTAGCGCTAAGCAACCTGTAGAACAAATCCAGAGAACTTTTTTGCACATTGCTAAGGGCAACACTTCTCGGTTGTTCTGGTGATTTCCACTGTTGTGACCCTCTTGTTAGGCATCACTTTGCGTCCATGGCAAACGCTTCGTTTTTCAGGTAGCTTCTGGAAACGAAACCCATGCGGATCATTTCATGGAGCTTCCAGCGTCGGCAGGAGATTGGTGAGCGCTATGGACATTGGCAGGACTCCGAGTGTCGAGACTTGAAACGTCCCTTGGCAAAGTATGGTGGTCATTTCTTATCATCGGTCGTCCCTTGCTCCTGATGATGATGCTCATGCTTAAGAATGGAGCGGTGGTTGGTAAGCATGATTGATGATGGTTTAAAGTAGTTAGTTAGCGCCTTCATAATTGCAGAAGTGACGGTTTGTGTTAGGAGATCATGGGTAATGTTGCTTGACTCATAGTGGTTGATAACGATGATTCGTCATGATGATTAGTAATGGGAGGATGATTGATAATTTCAAAGATGGTTAACGAGGTTTACAGGAGGTTAAACAAGCTCATGATGTTAACGATGCTGAATGAGGATCAATGAGGCCTATGAATGATCAACAGTGTTAATGATGGTTAATGATGGCTAATGAAAATTGATGCGGATTAAACATGGCTAATCATGTTTTCAGTTGGAAGCAGAGAGGTGTGTTGTTTTCATGCCGAAGTTTTCCTTGTTGCAAAGTTTGTCAGTGGAGTTCTTGGCATCCCACGGCGCCCCATGTGGAACGTGTGGAAACATTTCGTAGAGATACTGAGTCAAGGAACTCCTGAGCTTTGGTGCCAAGGATGGCAGACTCTGATACCATTTGAGAATTGGCTTTGTCTAAGAAATTCGACTTGTCTAAGAATTTGACTCTAGTACAATTTGAAATTCCAGTGATTTTGAGCACAACCAGGTTAGGGACTACCAGAGGGTAGACTGATGACTGCAATGCAATGTGGAAAACCTGGGTCTGGGTTGATCACAGGACCCACACGTTATTCTGCAGCCGCTCCCAGACTTGGTTCTTCGTTATATCAGCAGCTGGTCTTGTTGTCTAGCTCTCCACTCAAGTTCTGCATGTGTGTGTCCATAAATATATAAATAAATGTGTACATAGTTCATTTTATAAGTGCGTAATTATATTTCATATGTATACTCTGGGTAAGTTCTAGCCCCGGCATACCCACTTTAGGGGGTTTAGCGTCCGCAAAAATTGTCGTGATCCTTTGATTTCAGTTGGTGTGTGACAATTGACCCTCCCTATTTCACGGTGTGTTTTTGTTCAGATTTGGCATTCTATGGTCAATTAGCGGTTAACAATAGCTGGTTAATCAACGGCTAATGAGTGGTCAACAATGGTTGATTTACGGTTGATAATGTCAATACTACTTTATGAATTGTTGAGAATGGTTCATTACTGGCTACTAGTGTTCCATTAATGGTCAATCAAGGTTAATTGGTGGTGAATGATGGTTGGTTGATGTTTAGCAATGGTTCATCCGTGGTGGATCATGCATGGTTTGACTGTGGGTCCAAAATCTGCACCCCTGGTTCCCTCATCATCAACCAGGCAGTTTCTGAAATTGTTGCTGATTATCCCTCTTAAAATGGTTAAAGCCTTGACCCGGCTCGCCATATAGTTGGTGCATCGATGTATATCCCCTGGAATTCTTAGTCATGATCCCATATCATATTTTGAACCATGAACCAGCTATTGAACCATTAGTTGGTATATCCCATAATTATCCCATATACTTGGTAACAACCAGTCATTGAACCATTAGCTTGCTTGTTAAACCAGCTATTGACCAGCTATTGAACCATGTGTGATGAATTGCCTCGCCAGGTCTGCTCATGAAGTACGAGCGGCCAGGTACCGGCCGCGTGCTCTTGAAGGACTTCTGTCGATGCCGCGCTGGTCCCTGGGGTCTGCAAGGATGTTGATAGAGCCTTGATAGACCAACATGATTGATCACATTCAAGGGTATGATTCATAATTTAAGTTGTTCAAGGGTATGATAGAGCCTTGATCACATAGAGCCTTGATCACATCATAGTTAAATGATTGATACTAGGGTATGATTAATATTGATTAATAACATTGAACAATGCGCAATATGCGCCAACATGCGCCAACATGCGCCAACATGCTGGAGGACTTCTATGGCGCTGCTTTGAGCGGAAACTGGCGACTTGGCACGAAGAAGCCAATGAAGTCAAGGCGGCTGTCTCTTTCTGTGCCCTTTGGCCGTCCACGATGCAATGCAAAACAGCTGGTACAAGGCAAGTGATTCACCCGTGATAGCTTGAAGATGACCCACTGCTGCGACTTCTGTTGGAAACCGTCGTCACGGGGATGATCCGACCAACTCATACATGCACAAGTTTGTTGGTTGATCATCTCCCTTGGTATTTCACATATTTCACAACTCCACCCCCTAAGTACTGGGGATGATCATGTTGTTCGCAGCTCGGTGATGAGTGCAACCAACCGTCCTGGCTCCATTCAGTAGCTCGCTGTTGCTCCAAAGGACAGGACCTGCGTGGTGAATGGTGTCGTGATTGAGGGGGTTGCCGTTGAAACTACATGGGTTGATTGTATGGGGTGAAGCTTCCCAAAACACGGTGAGCCAACAACATCATGGGAAATTGCTGCAAAAATCAACCATGTTTTGCATGGTATGTTCAATCATACCATGGGATCAACATCAACTGTTTTTTGCTTTGTAAAATGATTTCTGATTTTCAAGCATGCAAATTCATAAATGAGACCAGCAATTCACCAGCAACCAATAATTCAGGCATGGCTGCCTTGAGCATCAACCAGCAACTCACCAGGTAATCCGCATCCCATGGCCGTTCCTCAATGTGGGGCCTTTTCGAGCTGAGGCAATTCTCGGAATCTGTGGAGTACCTGCAGGAGCTGGGAGCATTGGATGCGCCTCTTGGTGGATGCGCTGCGACCAGCAGAACGTCACCCCGAGTGGCCATCCCAAAGCTACCCAATAGGGCCGTGAAGCGAAGAGGAATGGCATCATCCTTGGGGTGATCATCGTGGTTGAGATGATTGGAATTGGATCCAGCAGCTGGGGAGACGACACTTCAGCTTAATGATGGTGGTTCATTGGTGGAACATGTTACTAACAAATAGCCAGGATAAGCAATGATCCTCATTGACATAGAAGGATCATTAAGCATCATGAGCGGGTTGATCTCATGAATCATCGTTGTCGTCATCGTCATCATCGTAGTCATCATCATCTTCGTCGTCATCATCATCATCATCATCACTGTGATCAATAGTCATTTGATGTCAGCCACTCAGAGATCCTGCTAGCACTGGGCTTAGCTCGCCATGGCAGCTGCACCACAGGTCGGACCCCCAGAACTTGGCAGTGCTGATCCCGAACTACGTGAATTCGCAGTCCAACTGCCTCCTGACTTCCGTGTCAGGGCGATGGTATCAGGGTACATGATGGGTGGATGAGTAGTGATGGTTCATAGTGGTTGAGTGGATGAGTGGTGATGGCTCATAGTGGTTGTAATGATGGTTGATTATTTTGGAAGAGCGATGGTTGATCATGGTCGGTGGCCAATTTCTAGTTAGTTCACGGGTTTATTGATGCTTAATGGTGAAGAATGGCACATCATTTGACATGAACAGCAAAGATGTCAATATAGAACAATCAAATGATGCAAATGATGCCATTTAAATGCTTGACCATCAAGAAATGCCTGGTCGTTCATTTGACACCATGCTTTGCAATGCTTCATCAATGATCGACGTCAATAGAACAGCAAAGCATGGTGATGGAGTAGCCCAAACCCTGGGTCACGGAGTGATGGGAGCTAGTTGCTGATGGTTAATGGTGACTAGCAGTGGTTAGTGGTGGTCAATAATAATATTGGTTTAGTTTGCTAGGTTAAAAAAACCTAGTCCAAACAGCATGCCAACGGAAGTATCGAGACGCAACAGATTTAATGCCAGCAAGAACGCAAAACAAAAAAAGGCGCAACAGGACAAGCGCCAACAGTGAAGTAGAAACAGAACACATTTAATTTCAGACATGAAGCTATATCTTGCACCCAGTGCCAAGTAGTATAACGACAGGTCAGGGATAGATCCGTGCTTTGCTTATTTTTTGTCTTGATTTTGAACCAAACATGATCAAACGCAGTATATGAAGGTTTGAATGTTTTACCTTATAAATACTTGCCTTCTTATTTATATACAAAATATATACATATATGTATCTATAATACATTATTGTTTTTACATATATCTATCTATGTGCGCCGTGCAGTCAGACATCTATGAACAACACACCCCTCACGACTTGAAAAACAGCGGAAGCCATTGTCAGCGGTGGCCGCCGCCCAGGTGTGGCCTCTTCCAGCATCTATTCCGTGTGCTGCATCAACGAGTGTGAGGCGACGCACGGGCCCTGGGGCTTCCATGCTTAAGGAAAAACCAAGGGATTTTCTTGGATTCACTATGGTTAATCATGGTTAATAATAGGGATTATAGTTGATAAATTGTGGCATGAGCATCAAAAAAAAATTATTATCTGCATCAAAAAAAAATTATTATCTGCATCAAAAAGAAATTATTATAGGCATCAAAAAAAAATTATTCTTGTTAACAATAATAATAGAAAGGAAGGAAGGAAGGAAGGAAGGAAGAAGGGAGGGAAGGAAGGAAGGAAGAATCCCCCAATCCCCCCCCTCCCGCTTTTTTTTGGCCAAATCACAGCTTGCGCATCTTCAACGCGCTGCTGCGCATGTATGATTTCCACAGTGCCCGTATCTCTCTACGTCTTTGTTTGCTTATGGGG
>VSDK01009858.1:270657-382588 GCA_009767595.1 Symbiodinium kawagutii
TCAGCAGGATGCTGACCTTCTCCAAATCAAGATGCCGGAAGTGTACTCCGGTTGGTGGTTTCAAACATTTTTTATTTTCCCTAGTGGTTATTAACAATTGGTTGGTTGACAAGCATATTTTTCATAGGGGTGGTTCAACCACCAACCAGTGGATGATCATTAGTAGCCATTATCAACCATATATAGCCATTATTGGCCATCATTGAAAATTATTAATCACTAGTTATAGGGGGTGGTTCAACCACCAACCAGAACTTGTTTGATCCCTTTTTGCCATGATGCTTTGCCAACTCTTCGACGGACGGATCATGACACTTCATATGGGCCCAGTCCATGAGTCGATTGTGATACTAGGCCTTCCATGACCGCCCAAGACCCGTTGGTAGTGCACCATTCCATGGCGGCAGAGCCAGTGATGTAGCAGGTCGAACGGCGCCATTCGCCTCGAGGTTTCTATTCCAACAGTGGAGAAGAGTTGCAGTTGACTGAGTCGCAGGGCATGACCGATTGAGCCTTGCCGAGGTGGCTGACATTCCTCAGCCACATGTTGTTTGGAAAGGGGAATAGGTACGGAAACCTCATAAACCCAATCATGTTCAGTTCTGACCAACGCGGGGTGGACACGGCCATTCGTTCCTGTTACATGGGTTTTGAGTAGCTCTGAAAATCGGGTGCTGCCAAACCATCCAAAAATGCTCAGTTTTGGGCAAATCAGAAGATTTTGGAGTGGGTTGACGTGTGTTTTTCTCCAGTAATTCATCAGCGTTCGCCACGGTGAACCACTCGTACTAATGGAGACCCAGTAGCTAGCGGTTGCTGAACCCTGTAAAGCTAGGGTTGTTGGTACCAATTCTTTTGATTGGGAGATCCATATGAATGAACCACCTCAAGTCTTATCAATTCGATAGCTTGTTACTTACCTCCAAATTTAAAGGTGTTATATTGCAGAACTCCCACTAGTGTTGATGATTTACTGGTATACTCTCTTATCATTGTTGGTTATGAACCACTATGGACCAGTCATTTGCCATTTTTGTTTATCATCATTTCTTGTACATTTCCCCAGGCTTGCTGCTTAAGGTTGCTCATTGAGCACTTGAATCGAACGTGCTACTGCCAATGGAACTGCCAGCCACTTTAATCAAAAATTACTAATTAATCAGTATCATCATTACACTACACTGCTTTATGTACATTAGTAGTGAGAATGATATGATTCAATGGTAATAATTCATAATTACGAATCATAGTCATCATTAATAGAATCTCATGGGATATACGATGTAGTATTCCCAGCTACTCATGGCAACGCTCGTGGCCCCAGTGATCTGGCGGATCGGGGGGGCCACGGGTTCAGCCAGGGTTTGTTATGCCAGCGATCTCCCGTGTTAATCAGCAACCGCTATAATCACCCTCTTGTAGATCTTGGAAGTCAAGCATAAACATGTTTTTCGAAATGTAGGATTGATTTTCAGGATAGTTGCATTTATTCATAAGATGAAACAGTCATTGACTTATATCTAGACATATGATTTGGACTAGACCTTACATGATTAACTTTAGCTTGCTCATCAGATGATGACCTATGGATACCTATGGATCTATCGTTGGTGACTGCTCGATGCTCGAGGTGAAGTCATCCGCTTCCACCAGAGTAGTTCAACTTCCATCGCCAGACGCTGGGTCTGACAGTTGAGAACAGGGTGGGGTCAGAATGGCTTGGAACTGCTTGTCACTGGTAAAAGATGGTTGTTTATAGTGGCTTAATAGTGGTTTGGAACTAGAGGTTAATAACTGGTGGTCCATAGCGAGTGGTTGATAACTAGTGGTTGAAAGGTAGCGGTCGATGATGACTGCAGAAATTTGCACACAGGAATGACCACCATTAATGGTTGGTAATGGCAGTTAATCACTACGGTTTACCATCCGGTGTGGTTGACAATGGTCGATGTTAGTTGATGGATACTGCCCAGGTGTGCCATCATTAACCATTGCATTCCCTCTTGTTGGTTGTTATCAAGTATTGACCCATAGCCAAATGGATGTTTCTCAAAACAGCGGACCCCAAGTCATACAATATCAGCCATTTATAGGAATAGTCGTGGGTAATAAACCATCCTTGACTTTTGGGTTTCCGATGGCTTGAGAACCATCTGCAAAATCCCCCCAGGTGATGCAACTAACCAAATCCAATATTAACCATTTAAAGCCATAAGCCAGCCATTTTGGGGGTTGCCAAGCTGGCTTAAGAACCAACCATCATCAGGGGTTCGCTATGGCTTCAAACCCCCCCAGATGATGTCACAAACCAAAACCCTGGCCTTGCAGCCTTGCTTCGAGCTGAGGATTGGAGCTGGAGGGAACAGTTGGACAGGTCTATCGCCTTGAATGCGGCTGGCTGTCGTATTTGCAGCTGGCCCAAAGGGAGGGCTGGCTGTGGGATGCAGGTGTTGCAAGGTAGATCTTGCAAGGTAGACCTCCAGCAACCTCTAAAACCATTGGTCAGATATTATGGCCGGGAGGCATTGGGTTCGAAGTTAGAGGATTTGCGTCTTGTACACGGGTTAGGTTAATGGTTCGCTAGTTAATTAGATTAGGCAAGACAAGACAAGGTAAGACTAGAGCAAATGATATAATTTCACATAAAACTACAGTAGAAATGGTGAGACAGGACAAGGCAAGACAAGAGAAAAGATAAGCGAAAACCTGAAACCCTCTAAGCCCCCTTAACCATGAAAAACCCTTCCAACCAGTTTTACCCTTTCAATTCTTTAGAGTCTTTAATCACTCTAAACTGTTGAACTTCTCTACGGTATGGTCGTGACCCGCCATTTGCCAAGAAATTTCAATTCTTTTAGAATTTGTGTGGATTTGCTTGGATAAGGGGTAGGTCATGGTGCTTGGCAGTTTCTCGTTGCTCACTGAGGTATACCAACGTGGTGATGTCCATCCCCATGGCGCGTCCCATCGAATACAGATACTGCTCTGCAGACGGTTGCACTGATGAAGCACCCAGTGCCTCGTCGAAGGAGCTCCGGTTCACAGGTGGCAAAGGTGGCAGGCAATCATGGATTGATGGCTTTACACTCTGATGATCTAACATAGCAATGGAAAAGCACCATTGTTCTAGGGAACCCCTGGGAAATCAGCTATAAATGGTGGATTTTCCATTGCTATGTTAGATCACCAGAGGGTAGAATGTTTAACAATGGCTGATAGGAGGGGAGAATACCAACAAAATAATGGTTAAATAACTACCATAGTTGGTGGTTATGGTTCGCAGAGGTTCTATTTATGATGGCAATCATGGTTCTGATTATGCTGATTCAACCATAACCAGACAATAGTGGTTGTTGGTATGTTTCTCGATGTTTGGGATGGCTGGCTGGGTCACCAATTTTTTTTTATGGGGGTTGAAACCATTTACTTACCAGTTAAGGAGGCCTACTTGGTGATCGATATTGGTTAACGGTGGTTGATCGTGATTAATAGTAGTTAATGATAGATACACATCAGTTCCAAGCTATAACGCTTAGAATAATAGATGGGATTGTAACACTAGTGACGGATATAGCGGTTTACACTATCCTTCAGTGGTTGCTAACATTGAAACATAGATGATCACAGAGATTGAAAGCGACAACTTAGCGACAAATCAAGGCTCTGCCCTTAGAGATCCATCAAGCGAAGTGACAGTCAGCGACAGCCCGATGACTACGGGGTGATACCATCTTCTACCATAAGGCTATGGAACCAACTAATTGGGATCATCATCAACAACTTCAACAACTTCATAGTGAAATCAATGGTCAATGATGGGGGAACCAGGGGTACAGGGTGAACTGACCCACAGCCATAAATCGATGGTGTTTTCCCAGTGCTGGTGGACTCTGCTGAATCTCTTGTTTTAATGGTGGACGGGGAGATTCCCAACTTGCGCAAAGGCTTGAAGGCTGGGAATCAAGTAGATCAGCACGACCCTGGTATCAGGGGGATGACAAGGCATCAGCAGCTAGATGGCATGGTGTCGATTTACGGATGAGCTGAGATTTATGTTCAGAACCAATAGGTGATTGTCATCCAACTGGTCAATAAGGATGGACCATGACCATGATCAAAATTGACTCTATTCTGGAATGAATGACCAGTAGTGGAGCAACTATTGACCGTGGCTAAGATGAAAAAGATGGAAAGGTTTTTTTCCCCGTCTCCCTCCCTCTTGACATGTGCATGCCTATGGCTGGGACTGTTCCCTTACAAGCGGCGCAAGGTACAACAACCACAACAACCACAACCACTACGACCACCACTACCACCACTACCACCACTACCACCACGACAACCTCCACAACTACAACCACGACCACGACTACAACCACCACGACAACGACCACAACAAGTCGACAAGGCAGGACTTGGATCAGCCATCCACACTCTTATATCATTGGTTGATCTCGGTATTGAACTAGGCTAACTACTCGTACCAGGCTTAGATGTAACGATGACTTGTGAAAGGGCCGAGACAGAATCACCAATGCATCTAACTGTGCGGCATCTTGTGGAACATCTGCGGGGGCGGGACTTCTCACCGAAACAGGCAGAGACTAGCAGAGACGCTGCACTGGCAAAGACTTTGGGAGAGTTGTTATTTTCTCCGGCCCAGAGTTGATCATAGTTGGATACACTTAATGAATCTTGATTGATATACCTAATCTTGAGCTATATCGATGTTTGGCCTTCTCCACAATCCCCAGATCAATAAAACTTCATGGCTGCCATTTCTGTGGATACACTGCGGATAACCTCGACTTCGTCGGTGCCGTAATGGGGTTGAAGGAGCTCAGTGGTCTATGTGAACAGTTGTCGAAGTCCCTTTTTGATCATGGCTACAGTACCCAACTTCTAGGGAGTGATTTTATATGGGAATCATTGGGAATCCCTGTACTGATGCACCAGTAATTGTCAAGAACAGTGGTTTCGGAACATTGTTTTGTCCAAGAATGAATGTACCCAAGAGTTGTTTGGTTTCCGCCCGGAAAGTTGTTGGAAACACTGGGTGGTAACAAAAGTTGGGTTACCTCTAGTCTCCAGCATGGTTGCCCACATCTTCATTTATTGGTACTCTCGTTACTCTGGGTTCAACTGACATAGCTGTGGAAAACCACCCACTTTCGTGTGGGCTTCCTGGCAATTAATCATGTCATAGTGGTTGTCCACATGTTATTTGAACGCGGAGCAACTCTTCGTGGTCTCAGAGTAGATCTCTCAGAGTGGTCAGGATTTTCATGTTTGCTCCAGAGCACAAGCGCAATGTATGTTTTGTTGAGTATGCACGAGTATGCAGATATCCGAATCTTTTCCAGAGATATACCCATCAATCCAATTTCTTTCAATGATTATCAGTTATTATTAGCCAAATGCAACCATTCTTAAGCACTATCACACTATTTATCAGCCATCATCAACTATTCTCAACCATGTTAGCCACTTGTTCCTGGTTTGGTTGCCATTCTGTAGTTCAGATTGGTGGACTGTCCACCTTGGGCTGTCCACATTGGGCTGTCCATCAGCCTGTGGGAAACAGCGCGGCGGGCTGGCGAGCGCTGGTCATGGGTGAAGGCGGTCAATGAGTTGTTACCAGCGTGTAGGTTCAACAAGTCGTGATATAACTGATTCGTAGTGGGGTAGTGCTTAAGAATGCTTGATTTTGGCTAATAAGCAACAACTCTTATCGGTTGTGTATTCGTGATAACAGAGTGAGTCGTCAAGCCACGGTCGTTTGCAGTAGTTGTTTGGAGTGACTACAAATCATCGTGTCATGTATCCACCAGCCAGTGTTGGTTTACACCAGCCTGGGTGCCCATGCTTGTTGCCAAAAAAAAAGTATTGCCTACTATTATTGGTGATCATCTCCGCTGGTCTCAAGCACTCCGAATGGGGGCACCCCTAGTCATCATCCTTTATAGGAATCATTTATAGAAATTATTGAAATAAACCAACCATTTTTGAAGGTTCCCTATTTTGAGCAGCACCCATATGATGGTATACAACCCAAATACTGCATGTATGCTATATGTACACCTACATTGACTTATAAAATGACCCAACTCTTGGTAGATACAGTATACCATTTTGATAAGCCCTCATATGGTGCTTTCTCAAAATAGGGGTACCCCCAAATCATCCAGTTGATCAACGATTTATAGTAGTAAACCAACTATTAGGGTCAACCAGCCATTATTGGGGTCAACCCCTAATCAAGTTGGTTTACCCTAATATTGGTTGGTTTTACCCTAAAAAAAAGTAAGCCAACCATGTTGAACATTATCAACCCCTCTGCACCCGTGGGTTGGCTCCCCCTGGCCAGGCGAGCCCGGCAGCCAGGACATCCCCCAGGACGGCGGCTTGGGAAGCGGTGAAGGTATCCAGGAGGATAGGCGTAACTACATGCATCATGCAGGAATTCACCATGGTTGAAAACATCGAAAAACCACATAAAACCACCATGGAACCACCAGGAATTGACCATACCAAGTAGTTGAAAACATTGAAAAACCAAAGGAAACCACCATTGAACCACCATAGAAGCACCATAAAAACACCATAGAACCACCATGGAACCACCGTAGAACAACCATGGAACCCTACTCAATGACAAAAATAAGTATTCTCAAGAAGGATAGCATTAATGCTGGGATCCCATGGGGTGTCACTAGTTCTAGATACACCCATGCATGGTTGAAGCTCAAAATGGTTGATCTCCCGATTTGAGTTGGTTTTCCACGCTTACAATGATCATGATTTTGGGTTGCCTTTCAAGCCACATGAAAGTGCTTGAGAAACAGTCCCTTGAAAATTGGCTACAGATTACACCGAATGCTATACGCCACCTTGACTTTGCTTTTCAGAGCTTGAGCCTGGGCTCCTTGGTGTGTGTAACCGTGTGGAAGGGATGATATATCAATTGAAAAGACTCAAATACCCATATGGGCGTTTCTCAAAATAGGGGTACCCCCAAATCATCCATTAATAGTCATTTATAGTAATAAACCAACCAGTTTTGGGGCTCCCTATTTTGAGAAACCACCATATGGGTGTATTCATCAGTTGGGCTACCCCCAAAACACCTCTATCGCATGGATCATGTGTTGGACGGAAACCAGCAGTCTGGGTGCGATGCCATTTTGAAACACACCGAAACGTTCCAATCGACTATTTTATTGCATGTGCACCTGCCAGCTATCACTTCTCATGAATCCAATCTCTATCCATTAAGTATCCACTAATCATAAGTGAACCACCCTTTCACCCACCATTAACCATCCATTACGCGTTGTTCATCGTGGAACTCATCAGACTCTGCAACCATGGAATCAGTTGGTAGCCTTTCACACTTAGTGGCCTGAAACAACTATCCTACCTGCCCAGCTTGCGGATGAATCATCGGTTCGGTTATCCAGAACTGTCCATGGTGACACAGTCCACGAATTAGCATGATATGATGGTTCTATGATGCTTTTATGGTGGTTTTATATGTGTTTTTTGATGTTTTCAACCATGCTTAATGATACCAATCTGATCATCCAGACTGGTCAATGCTCACAGAATCCTGAGCCGCCAGGGACCCTGCAACCCCTTCAATGGCGCGCGTCACCTGGCCACACAATGCTGATTTGGACGGTTTGCTGCTGGTTGTTCAGTGGGAAAACTGACCATGATAGTGGGGTTAATAATAGGGAAAACCATGGAATTTTGAGGGGTTAACTATGCTTGATGGTGGTTTTATAGGGGATTTTTATTGTCAATAGGGATTCATAGGGGATAATCATCAACATGGTTGAACAACTACCATATGGTTGTTTCTCAAAAAAATAGAAACGGTGAAGAAACTGGATGATTTGCCCCCCCCCATTTTGAGAAACAGCCACATATGACCATGGTTGTAAGATTTGACCACGGTTTGTTGACATGGTTTCTAATGATATTTGATGATGAATTGATGACCCTGGAATTATAGAAAAGCAAGTGGGAATAGATTTGACCCAGAAGTACTTCATGGCTCGGATGAGCAGACAGATAGTGTTGAGACGCTCTCAAGTACATGTGGTGATTTCCCAAAATAGGGGACCTCCAAAAATGGATGGCTTATTACTATAAACGGATCAATATAGGATGATTTGGGGGGTCACCTATTGTGAGAAACCGGCACGTGGCAACAAGAAGATGCTCACAGATTAGATTCCTTTTGACATTTGGAGACCGTCGCGAAACTTGCCAATTTCGGCCAGTTTGAGTACGGAGATGCTTTTTTCCCTTATGACTACGTAGTGTAACTTTTGCAAAATGATGCGCTTGAAAAGTGTGCAATTCTGGAGGTTGTTTGACGGGCTGAAATGAGGAACATTCAGCTGCTGTACTTTGAATCAATAGGGGAACACACCAGGGTGCATCGACATTTTGCACGTAGAGAACATACACAACCGTTCAACATTATCATCATTGCTAATACTATGCATCTATCTGAGCATCTGACTGAGCATCTATCATGAAGTGACACTTGATCATTATGATCATTATCAACTTATCAAGAGTAAATAACTATCATTGCCATTTTTTTTATATTTGACTCAGAATGATTGTAAAACCAGTTGTGTTTAGCAGTGATCCATAACGGCATCAAATCCACGTGGCAAACCCCCGAAGAAGTACATGGCAACAATAGCAACACGCCACCAAAAGAAAGGATCCAGTGCTGGTGGATTTTCTGTTGAAGTGGAGTGATATGATACCATACCTGGAAATTTCTGGCGGCTTCCCTTGAGCCAAACCCGATCCCTTTTAGTGGCGGTCGCTCGCTACACCAGGCCATTTGCGGTTGTCCAACTGCGGTCCCATCTACAGTGGCGATTGCAGTGCACGCTGCTCGGCGCTGCAGGTTGCACAGCTGGTTCTTATCAGGTTGTCAGGAATCATATGTTTCGTATAGGTTCTTGTCAGGTTGACCAACCATCCAAAATACTTTTGAAACCAATTGTGGAAAATTCAATAGTTTCACTAGTTGGCAAACCTGATGATAATCATCAACCAACCAACTTGCACATTTTCACTAGTTGGTTTCAATCGTTTTTTGCCAAGTATTTTAGATGCTTGGTCAATATGTTTCAAAAGGGTTGAAACCATCAACCAGATCATGGTTGATTAGAATCATCAAAGATTGTAATAGTTGATGGGTTTGGAGGGCTGTTTGTTCAAAAGCATTCTGGTGCAGTGCGCTTCGAAAGTTGCAGGAGCAATTCTGACTGATAAACAACACTCATCAACATTCGGAGCATGACTCTTCTGTCATGAGGGGTTGTTATGAACTAAAATTATTTGTTGTGCATTACAACAACAAACAGCATTATTGACCCACCACTGGTGTATAGTCAGTCGCGTCTATCGATCCCTTTTTCTCAACACCTCCGCAGAAACCATGCTTTGGTAGGGCCATTTTTTGATTGTAGGGGTGGGGGGCACAACTCTCCTTTTTCACCAAGGTGAGAGAAGACGAGACCCCATCAGTAGAATTAATAAATGCAACCACTGGCACGCATGACAACAATCGGGCGATAGATAAGAATATACAATCAAATCATGGCAGAACTATACCGCTGTCTATGGTGTTCTTCTTGCTTGAAAAGAATGGTGTGTGACATTTTTATGTCACCAGGCTGTTTTGACCTTCACTGGAGTCATTAACTAGCCACCATTAGCCACCATTAGTACATAGGTCGTTTCTAATTCATCTTCATCAGTCACTAGCCACCATTGCTGATCAGTATGCGCCATTAGCCATTAGTCACCAGCAAATATTGTTTTTGTTGGTATACCATCTCTTGATTATCGTTGCTTGTTGTTGGCTTTTCACCGCTTCACGGCGCTTAGTCACCTTGGACAAGTGGCGCCACTGACTAGCCCACCAGTGACCATTAGCCATTGGCCCGCCATTTACTGGCCATTTTACTGCAATTTGGATATTGACAATCGGTACTTATGCTGCATCGTTGACAACCAATGGAGCACCTGTTGCTGGTGGGAAGCAACGAAGCGGCTGGTTATTGGCCTGACATCAACGATTTGCCGACCACTAACCACCATTTGTAATGATAGGAATACTGTAATTACTGCAACCACCATTTACGACGTACCTAACCACTAACCACAAGTAGTAACTACTGTAATTGGCTCCTCCAAGTATGGACCCGCCCCTGGCACCGTCGTCTGATAGATCCAAAATTCCAAACCAGGGCAGGGGATATAGCTGGGTAAACCATGGTAAACTAACCATGATCAATCACTGTGAACCACTCTAATCATCATTGACCACTATTTGCCGCGACTTATAACATAAATCATCAACACTTTTGAGCAATTGATATCAAACCATGAAAAAATAGACATCATCACAGTTAGCTGATGGAGTTGCATCTTACAAATGTCGACTAATACCAGTTTTTCTTGGCTAGAAACTCCCATTAGTCAGCCCCATTGGGAACCATATAGTGGTTTGCGGTAACATTATTGCAAACAACACTATATAACTAATCATTGACAACTATAGCCATGTTGATCATTATTTTCGGTAACATTACAGTATACATTTATGTTCATGTTGTCAACCTAATTGGGTAACTAATGCTAACCCCAGTGGTCAACTCCTATTTGACGGTAACCATGAATCATCAGCCATAGGTAACCGTGAGTTCACTGGTTGTGGGTCAAAACCACCCCTGGTGCACCATCATTAACCATAGTAGTCCCTACTGTATGATTTTGTTGGCTTTTATCAACCATATCATGGATGCTTAATGACCATTGTTGCTTCTGTTCTCTCAGGATTGTTGCTCATTGACCATTGTATTTTCGATAATCATTGATTGTCGTATTGCTTATTGTTCCCAAATGATTCTTGCTTATTAACCATGCTCCCAGAAATCATCGATGAATAGCATGGTTAAAGCCTTGATTAATAAGTTAAAGCAACAATCCTAGGCAAACTACTGGCATAGTTGACCTAAGATGGTTTAGTGAAAGCCTTGATGGGTAAAGAATTGATTACCCATTATACCATCATCAATTACCCATCAAGGCTTTAACTTACCCATTATTGATTACCCATGAAGTGGTTTCTCAAGTCATAGGGGTACCCCCGAATCATCCAGTTTCTGAACCCTTTATAGGAATAAACCCACCATTTTTTGGGTCCCCTGTGGCTTCAGAAACATCAAGAGGATCAGTCAACCATTGTATTTTCGATAATCATTGACCATAGCGCTATAAAACCACTATTAAGCATAGTTAGCCCAACAAAAATCCCATGGTTTTCCCTATCATAAACCATTATAGTGGTTGAGTTCAAGCCTTGATCCACGGCATGGGTTGGCTCATCTTGGCCCATGACCCCCCCACGGTGGCGCGCCCCAGGCTGGTCCCCAGAGGTGAGCGCTTGGGGCACGGTGGCGCCGTTACGGCTGACCCGTGATGGCGAGCCAAATGGAAGCCCCAAGCGGAAACTCGGATCACAGTGGGTCCTGAGCTGCTAATCGCCAAGCAACAAATGGGTGAACCAACCAACTAATAGCTGGTTAATGGTTAATAGGGGATGATGACTAGATATAACTAGCAATTATTGGGGATACATAACAAACATATGGCGGTGGGTCAAGATTAACCAACCAATAATGGGGGATAATAACCAACCAACCAGAGGGAAAACAATGGCCAATGATAGGGGAAGCAGGGGCACAGGGTTTTTGACCCACTGCCATATGGCCAATGGGTATCATTCAATCAATGATGGGAATCATTCAATTAATGATTAACTCATTTAACCATATCTGGTAATGGCTAAGGAATGGGAATCATTTAACCAATGATTGACTCAGTAACCATCAGTAATCATTCACCAATGGTAATGATGTTTCATGATTAGCTATAAGGAAGATGTTAATGGTTCATGATTCTCAAAGATTGTTAACCAACAATGAGGGTTGATGATGGTTAGTGATGATTAATGATGGTTAACCAGCAATGGTAATGGCCAAGCAATGATGGTTTTTGAAGGCTAAGCAACCATTAGTAATGGCCAAACTCATGGTAATCTGAGGAATGGGAATCATTGAACTAATTAGTAATCTAATGATTAACTATCATTCACTCATCCAACATTAGCAATAATTCACCAATGGGTGGACCAATGGGTAATGTCAACAAGAGTTCATGGTTCATTAATGATTGTCAAACATTAATTGAGAACCGCTTTCTGCTTTGTGGTTTTCAACATGTTTGGTGGAGGATCATTGACGAAGATATTTTTTTGGGAGGGTTGAAACTTCCAACCATATAAGAAAACATGGCAGGCAGTGATGTGCCAGATTTTTTTCCCATGTGGAAAAATTGTTTGTAGTTGCTCATTTTATGATTTGTGCTGTGAAATACGTTGCTGGATACAACATTCTACTATTTGCATTCCATTTTGGTCATAAATTGAATCACCTTTCATGACAAGCACATTGGTGTTGTCAGCCGCGGTGAGGAATCCATTTGTTTGCAGGCAAGCCAAATTGCCAAAGTTTTTAGCTACCTAGACACAGCTGCAGACCAGGAGGGGTGTAAGAAGATAACCAGTAGGCATCATTACCCACCATTACACCTATTATTAGCCATTTCTAATCATTCAAAACATACAAGCTATCGTAATTACAACAATTGCAATTGTTAACCATTATAATTAACCAAACGATAGTTACTAACCTATGGTTAATAATTATAATGGTTCAGAATTATAATGGTTGAGAATTGTGATGGTTATTCTCGAACATTACAATTAACCAAATTCTTACCATAGCTTCTAACCCCCCAGCCAGAGAAGCAGTCCAGATCGGAGCTCGCTGGCCTGATAACCATTACAATCACCAACTAGCCATTAGAACCATTAAAATTAAACATACAATGATAAACCAGTAATGATCATTACTATCCATAGCTTCTACCTCCCCAACAGGCTTGTAGCTAACCATGATGAGTCATTATTGACCATTATAATGGTATACTACGAGCCTTTATCAACCATCATTAACCCCCAACCAGAGAAGCAGTCCAGATCGTTTAGATCGGAGCTCGCTGGCTCAGGATTGGAGCCAGCATCTCCTACTACGGCGATGACAGCCTTGGCCTGGGCTGCACATGTTGGAACCAGGCGCACGTCTTCGCCCTTCGCTAGCGGCACGCCTGGTGGTTCAGGGTTCCCCCGCATTTTCCATGGTGGTTGAGTGGTTAATGATGGTTGATTGGTTCCCAATGATTGGTTTCAAATGATTGGTTTCAAATCATTGGTTCAAACCATTGGTTTCAAATGATTGGTTTCAAATGATTGGTTTCCAGCGGTTGGTTCAAATGATGGGTTCCATGTTGGTTGATTGATTTTACAATCATGTTAAAAAAACGGCTTCGAGCGAGATTATGAAAATCATTGGAAATGATATCCTGAACAACCGGCTAAAGAATCATTGCAATCCATTAAGGATTGTTGGTTGCTTTAAAGGAAATTACAATCATGGTTGAACAACTCAATGGGTTTAAGAACGGTTTATTGATGGGACCATGTCTATAGACCAATCAACCATTGTTGACCCAATCATTGTAATACCATGTCACACCAGCGAAAGTCTTGCGAAAGGAATCAATTTGTCCTGCAATCGATTCGAAACTGACATTTGCGGTGGTAAGCATGGACTGTGCGAAAGTGAGTGGTGGCGATTTTGAAAAGGAAACACAGGTATTCTTCAGAAGTATCAGTCACTATTAGCTGTTATAGCATGTTACAGTATATAACCCGCTAATTAGGAATTGTACATCATCCATTAAAATCCTATCATCAACCACTATCAGCGGCAATTGAGCAGGGATCTTGGCTCTGAAGGCAGGAACTCCATGACAAGGTTCACTTCCAAGTTAATTAAAAAAATGAGAGCAAAACTGTGCGAAAGGACATGAACAGCACCACTAGCCAACAACATAGAGAGGTGAACATGCCCATAATGCAAACATATATGTATATGTATATATCATCTATACAATGACAATGATGATGAACAGATATGCAAACCAGAAGGATCTATATATATATAAATGATGATGATGATGATGATGATGATGATGATGATGATGATGATGAAGATGATGATGATGATGATGATGATGATGATGATGATGAAAAGCATAAGGAGTCATCATAGCTTTCCTCGGGTCCAGGCTTAGAACCATGAGCGCCTCACACCTATGTGCGACTGCCGAGCCGTAGAGGCCAAGTACCGGAACGCCACGATGGAACTGACCTTCCCCGATCGCTTTTCTGTGCCTCGGCCAGCGTGGCCGAAGCAGGTCCAAGCTCGGTTCAAAGAAACATCTTTCAGGGGAAAGGTGTAAGGAATGGATGGTTAGTCATCTTGTTTCAACAGGTGCTTTTATACCAGCAATGGTTAATCAATCTGTTGTTTGGTGATTAATGGCCACTGTTTTGATCAACGTTTTTGCTTCACCAAGGTTTTTTTTGACAATGGTTGACACCAGTGATATTAGCTTATATTGGTGGATCAATGTTGGTTGACAACATACTGGTTGAAGATAGTGACAATGAGGAGGCCATGGATCTCAAGCTGGGTCCAGCGTCGAAGGACAGAGCCAGCCGGGTGCCACCATGGCTTGGAACGCTCAGGCTCCCTGAAGATCAACATGGTGAGCTGGTTTATGATGGGGCTTATAATGTTCATTAATGGGGTGAAGAATGGTTCTTTAATGGGGTTAATTAATGAATGGTTGTGAAATGGTTTCCATAGTTTAGCTGTTCATCAATGGGATTTAATAATGCTTGTGAATGGGATTAGTAATGGTTCTTCATGGGGTTGATAATGGTTATTCGTGGGGTTACTGATGGTGAGCACGCTGGTTAATAATGGTAACGGAGATTTGGTTCTTTGGTCACCGAATCTGGGTTTATTTTGTTTTATTATTTACTCTTTATATGAGAAACTTAAACGACTGGAATGCCAACCGGACATTTGTGTCTAAACTGGGGCACCGCTCCTGAAGAAAGTAAATCCTGAGACCCGGTGGATAAGAAACCAAGGAGTGTAGGAGTAAGGTTGAGGGAACTGGCTGTGGCCAAAGGGGGCATTCAGGGGCGGATTTTTGGTGATGTTTGGCTACCCAGATGACAGATATGGGTAGAGTGTGGCCAAAGCCTTGACTGTGGGCAGAAAACATCCTGTGCACTTCTGCGACAACACAGCAGACAATTTGAACAGTATCAAAAAACCATCCATGGAAAAGCCCAAACTGCAGCTTCTGGTTTTTCATGGTTAACACTGGTTTTTCATGGTCAAGGGTGGATAACAGTGAATAATAGGGTAGCCGTTGGTTAACCCTGACCATGAAAAACCACTAGCAATGGTCAAGAGTGGTCGGTGGCAATGCTTCAGTCGGCAAGCCATTGGGGAGCATTGAAATTGAGGTCACAAGGATTGAAATTACGCAAGGGCAGTCTGGTCTCTACAACCTTTGCATTGATTGTTTTGAAGGATGCTTGGCACGCAGGATGACAGATTTGTGCACAATGTTGGAATGTGAACATGCCGGCGAAACAAGCAGTTCCAGATTGATTTTAGGGAATACGTAAAACACACTACACACACGACAGACACATTCGCACATACACACATACACATATACATACACACACACCCATACACGTACACATGCTACCCAAACCATTTCTTATTGCGAGGATGCACCCAAGGTCAACCTGAATGTTTGTGCACGAAGGCCAGATTACAGGTCTGCACACATCCATCCACCCGTACACACATACATGTTTACATACGCACCTCAATGACTCTTGGTGTTTGATCCATGGAGTGCTGAGGCCCAAGAACAGTGTGCAATATTTGAGTTCTAGTCAATTATGTGTATATTATATGCACTGATCTTTATTCGATCAGTATTCGATATTCTTCACGATTATTGTTTATCATCAGATCCATCATCAATCATGGCCAATTGTTCACTACATACATTACCCGTCTATATACATACGAGTTCATCAGCCCACAAAAAGTATGTCAATCTCTGAGTGCTAGCCCAAAGTCATCTATGATATTATTGGTACTGTACCCTCCTGCGAATTTCAAACTGCCATTCGTATATGCATGTTTGCATAACAAGTACGAATACCGATAGCAATGCAAGCAGCTACTATCCACCACAAACTGTGGATGTTGTGGTTTATGTTGGCTACTATGGTTACAGAGGTGGTGGGGCCTTCCCACGCCTTAGGATTTCCCTCAGTGCAGCTGGTGGCTGTTTCCCATACCCACCACAGATTTGCAGAGAGATGGACGGACGGATGATGGCGTAAAGTTCATGCTAAAGTCGCTGACCACGGATTGACTGACCCTTGCTCTCATTTGTTTTATTGCCTGAAGTGTTTTTCTTCCTTTCTGTTCCACCTCCTTTTTTTTTTTCTCTCTCTCTCTCTCTCACATTCATCCATCTATGTATCTATATATCTACCTACCTATCTATCGATCTATCTAACTATTTGTCTATCATTTTTTTTACCTATCTTTCTTTTTTTCTTCCTTTCCTTCTTTCTGTCTTTCTTTCTTTCTTTCCTTCCTTACTTCTTTCTTTCTTTCTTTCTTTCTTTCTTTCTTTATTTATTTATTTCTTTTCCCTTTGTTTTCTCCCTCTCGCTCTCTGTTCGTTCCTCTTTTGCCTTTCCTTCTCCCGTTCCAGAAATGGTGCCACATCCTGAATAAGATAGAGGCTTTCAGTTCTTGCAAGAACTTGTCATTCAGATCGAAACCGCCCGTCCCACTATGGAAACCTGGCGATGGCTCACAAGCTGTTCAACAGGCTGTTGATTTATCAACCGGAGAGGCTATCTACATCACTTGATAGCTAGGCTGGAATTGCCGTCGATCTCATGAGGACCCCCAATCCAACCCCCATAGTAACATGATGAGGGTTTCTTAAAATAGGGGTGCACCCAAACTGGTTGGCTTTTTAGTATGAATGGTTCATGGTGCATGATAACTGGGGGTACTCCTGTGACTTGAATGAAGCACACCCGCATCCCAAGAAGACATGAAAATTGTGTAGGTCAACCGGCCATGGCTTGGCAGCTTGGCCCTACACCTTGCCATGACCGGAGCCAGGAACGGGTGACTGGTACTCCCCGGAGACGGAGACTCCGCTGCTCCCCTCACTGAGCTGGCAAGTGCAGCTGTCGAGAGACAGGACCAGCATTGACTGCAACAGCGTGGCTCGGCGACCAGGTTTCCGTCGTGGGGCCAACATGTCGCCAAAAACATGTACTTCGAGCATAGTTGGATGAACTCATTCAAATCAATCATATAGTATAGTTGGTGGCTACCATTGACTTCAAGCATATACTTGGGTGAACTTATTCAATTATCTAAGAGCATTTTTCAATCACTGTTTTGGTAAACATTGTGATGGTGTTCATGCTCATCGCTAGAAGTTCAAGTTTCAGTATATCATATGCAGTGATAGACTAGTCATTTTTTGGGTACCCCCCCCCCTTTTAGAAAACCACCATGTGAAACAAACAACTCAACATGCTGCTGATTTGGTAGCAACCCAGGTGGTTTTCCGCTGGTAGCAGCTACAGGGTACGGGTATGGGTAGTAAGATTCTGGGCAACATTGTTACTTAGTTTATGTTTTAATAGCAGCGCACACTATTTTGAGAAGCACCTATGTGTTTTTTTCAGAGCTGATGAGAATGATCAGCGATGACTCAGACAGATTGTGGGGAAGACCAACAAGTACTTCGCAACATGATCTGACATTGAACCAATCAGGGCTCCCGCTGAGATTGCCCACGTGGTCTCGTTGGTCCATCGTGTCTTTTGGAACTCACTAAAACCCTAGAAGATGTAAGGTTGATTAGGTGATAAATCATGAATCACCACAGCAGTCATTCATCATCAACAATCGTTAATCACTCGCTAAAACCACTATAGCTAATGATTCATAGTGCTTGTGATGATGCTTGATCAGCTTACCAGCTGGTTGACGGCAAAGAGATTCGGCCACAAAGAAATCGCTGTGAACGGCCGCAATTTGTTGAGGCACCTCTGAGACACTTGGAATGTTCAAAATAACCTGAAACAATTTTCGCAAGGTAAAATCTCAGGATCATACTCGAACAAATCTGACCGTAGGACCATTTCTTTTGCCAGAGCTTGCCCATGATTAGTTGCCACCGATCACCCTGAAAATCATGATTCTATTTCGACTAAACATTTGATCAAATCGGCCAACCATTGGGAATCTCTACTAAATGGGGAGTTAGAGAACCCACGCAACCCACTGGAACCACTGGTTGGCCGAGTGGAAGAAACTCCAATAAGCATCTCAGATCATGGCAGGTCAGATGTGTACAGTGTTCTGGGGGTTATCAACAGTTATCCACACACAATCACTCAATATCAAACTCTACAATGCAGAGCTCTCAGCAGATTTGGGTGCAAAAGTTCGTCAACGGATCACATCCCTGGGTGCTTCTCCCGACCATGGACTTCAACCTTATGACCAGACAGTACAAAATGTTGTTAGCATTATGAACAGTGTTGACCCTGGTGATAGCAATGTGATGTTGCCCATAATACTGGCACACAATAGTACATTGGAGAAGGAATGAATATCACTAAAGACTATTGTACGTGTGTTATACGCTATTATCATTCTGCAATCAATAATAATCAATACATTGTATTAGAGAAATTCAGAGAATGAATGTACACTATGCTACATAGAATTTTGAGTGTTATTTATTTTCCCATATTTTCTTGAGCTTCACCGTCATTAACCCTTTCCATTCCTTTCGCCCTTGAGGCAGGGTGTACGGTGACGCAGGAGTAACTCGGTGATGAGGAAGTGGACACTTAACACTTCGAGATTGGGGGCTGAAGAGAGGGAACTTTGGAAGAAGCTCAATGTACCACCACTAGTTGGTGATTTTAACATGTTTTCCAAAATGTTTGGGATAGTGATAGTGTGCTGACTAAATGGTGTTTCTGGGATGGCTTACAATCAGCAACCAGATCAGGTACATGTCTATCAGTTTCTTACCACATGTTGAATACACATGCATATATGTATATGATTGTCGGTTTCAAGTATTTTTCAACCATACCTGGTGATGATTATCTAATTGACTGGGAAATATTTTTTCAGGATGGGTTACGACCACCATCACATGTGAATATCATATTTGCAGTCATTTTTTGAGCATTGGGGTGGGTGGGTTGATGGTTGAAAGAAACCAAGAGTCAATCCCGCCATCCAATTTCACAGGAAGCATCGTGTGTGTTTTTTCCATGGTATGCACCGACTCAGCATGTCGAGGTACATGGTTTTTGCCGCGAAGACTTTTATTGACTGCACGATTGTTTGTCATGCCCAACCCTGAGAGATGTCACTGGTGATGATAATCGCTGGAAGCCCAAGAGAGATTCTCTGCAAGGGCTTCTGTGGGTCAAGTCCTAGAGACCAGGAGTTGATGGTTGGATGAATCGGTTTGTCATGTACACCCACTCTTACAGAATCATGATTCTATCATAGTATATGCGCAGGTTACAGTCATGGTATCGGTGCGGTAACAACATCATAAAGTCAATAGTGATACGGACTAGGGTGCAAGTTGGCATCCCCTATGCAAGCTGAGCCAACATGATATCGTCTGAGTTGTGGTTTGTTGTATGCAGCCAGCCAACCTTGTTGCATGTGGATGATCAGTTCGTTTCGATGCTTATCACTGGTGTATCCTTCTCACTTTCACTTCTCGTATTGGTGGATAAACAGGACTGTATCGATATCGTTGATAATCATTTCTTGCTTTGATGATTGGCATCATTTACCACCACTAATCGCCCTTGATCAGTAGTTAACCAAACCGTAACCATCAACTAACCATCAACTAATCATCAACCAATCATCAACCAACTATAAAGCAATAATTAATCAATCATCAGTGAAACATGAATCAGCTATTAAAAAAATCAATCGACCCTTAGTCCATCACCCATGACACATCAGTTAAGCATCAATTAAGGATCTCCTCTTGTTATGTTTGGGACATGCACGACCTGAGACTCCTCCGCCGAAAACTCAACCAACGAACTCGGGTAGTGGTTTCGGTACCGCAAGG
This sequence comes from Symbiodinium kawagutii, assembly GCA_009767595.1. Taxonomy (NCBI): domain Eukaryota; class Dinophyceae; order Suessiales; family Symbiodiniaceae; genus Symbiodinium; species Symbiodinium kawagutii. The sequence continues at coordinate 290,932 of VSDK01009858.1, forward strand.
CCCGAGTGGCAAGATCCTCGTTGCGACACCGGTGGCGAAGCTGCAGGGAGGGCGGTACCTCAATGGGGGTGCCCCAAGCCATGGCAACAAAGATGAATAACTGGTGGCTTCTCAACATTGGGAACCCCCAAAAAATTCAATATGAACCATGATTTGTAATACACAGTTTTTTTGGTCCCCTATTTTGAGAAAACACCATTTGATGCTTTGTTTTAACATGTTAATAGTGGTTCATAGCAATAATGTAGTCAACATTGGTGGTAAATAATGGTGGTTCACTAATAGGTATATTGGTTAATCACAGATTTTGATAATGGTCAATAGTGGTGGTTAATTCATAGGTATTTTGACTGTGGCAATATTAATGACGGTTTATAACAGTTCATAGTGGTCAACAAATCGATCACTACTCACTCGCTGATGATGGCTAATGGCTAATGCTGGATGATGGTTATATAATCCTGATGAAGGGCGACTGATTAATCATGGTTGAAAATTGCCAAAACCAATCAACAAGTGATGATTGATATGGGATTTATGAGATGATTTGTGGGTACAGGGGTACCCCTGTATTAAGAAACCACTAAATGTTCAAAAGCCAATGGTTGAAAGCGCACTACTCATAGGGCTTCATGTCTAATAGTGGGTCACGGCTAGCGCCCACTGGTTATTACTATTAAGACTCCTTGTTGTTGCTGGTTGTTACTGGTTTTATCATGATTACTAAGACCGGTTGCCTTTGGAACTGCTTTGCCTCTGGTTAACAATAAGAGTAACTGAACAACTGTGGAGACTGGTTGTTGCTGGTTATATATTTACAGCCGGTCAGTGGTTACATCAAGATTGAATGCGACTATATTGTAAGCACCATGGTTATGAACGTTGGCTGGGAAAACAAATAGCAAACAAAAAGGAGACTCTGTGCATCTAGTCGTTGTATGTCATTCTTATCCCTGGTTGGACAACTATAATAACAGGCCGAGTGTTGAATAGTCTTTGGTTGGGTTAGCCAATAGCAAGCTGACAGGTACCCCCAAACAATTCATAACATGTGTATATAGATGTATATTATTTTTATTTATATATGATCATGTTGAATACTTCGGAGGAATCCACAATTGTCATCTTGGTATCGACTTGGTGTTTGGATACCCATTGCCATTGTTAGCTATTAGATACTATGTGAACTACTACCATTGAGTATTGCGAATGAATGACAACATTAGTTCTTGTCAATTGTCAAGAACTATCAGCCATCATCATCTGCCATCATTACCCATTTGGTTGGTGGTTTCAAACATTTTTTATTGTCCCTAGTAATCATTAGCAACATCAAATACATCAACTATACACCAAATGACTCACCATACATCAATGGATTATTGGCATCAATGGACTATTGGCCATCGACCATACATCAAATGGTGGTTTCTCAAAATAGGGGTCCCTAAAAATGGTTGATTCATTACTATAAATGACTAGTAATGGATGATTTGGGGGTACCCCTATGACTTGAGAAACACCCAAATGATTCACTCCCCACTTTTCACCAACTCGGCACTTTCCAGGCAGTGTCGGCCATGCCTCCGGGATTGCCATGTCGTACCTGCCACTCCTGGTGCTGGCATATGTGGCAGCTTGAGTACGTCATGTGACCTGCAACAGAAGTGCCATGGGCTGTGCGAAACGCGAAATGGCGACAGTTCAATGTGAAACAACCGAAAAAGGGATAGGGGAGCATTCCAACACAGAAATAAATAGGTCATTTATGCGATGTTCACCAGAGTATTGACTTGCAATGTGTTGAGCGACAAGAAAGAGGATTTCTGGGTGATAAGCATCGAGCCGGCAGCACCAGGAATGTGGCTCACAAAGCAGTTTGATTGCCAATGTGACACCAATATTTGTGCCGCCAATGTGGCAGCTTAATCAACCAGTGGGTAGCTGCGTAGCTCACATCGCTGCGGTCAACTACTGACCGTTAGCTGAGCAGTGGGTGGTCCTGCGGTTGGTACGCTAGTGCTCAATGTCTGATCCCCGAATGGTCGGGGAATGTTCTCCCTGGTCATGCTTAGTCTATGCGACAAGCAGCGTCCTGTTTCACATGATTGATATGCAGCATGCTTTGATGATTGTGTATGCGTATTATATATTCTACGTGTTTTTGTCCCTCTCTGTCTCTATGTATTTATAGTATTTATACATCGTATACCGTACCTCGTCCATATTTAGACATGACGCATGGTTGTAATGCCTTGCGCAACATCTCAAGCTCTGCGACCAAATAGGACTGAGCCGCTCTCAGCTGTGCAAATGAATCCAAGCCTCGAAACCACCCGACCAAGTTGGGAAGGAATTAGAGGAACCGGACCACCACGGCCCTGGCCCCGCAGTGGCACAACGTTGCGGGGCTGCTGGCGTTTTTCCGCAAACATGTGGGAGTATGGGTCAAAATTGGTTGAAATTCAGATACAGAAGAATCACACAATGGGGTACAAGATAGCCATAAGCCGCAAACCATCTTTTACAGTCTCAGTCAAGTATTTTTTGACCCATTTCCGTGTTGCGTGTGGTTTCTTGCGAGAGAAATAGATACTGTGGGCGCGGGGAAGAAGGAAGACGTCAGTCATGCATATGTACTGGTGCAATGATTCCAGAATTTTCCAGCACAAGCAGTTGAGGCCAGTCTCAAACATTGGCATGCAATTCGAAGCCTATCATAGAATTTTGATTACATAATCAGTGTAGGCAGGATCAATTTTAGGCTTGCACAAATCGTAATTCTCTTGTGCCATCCATTCTCTCAAAGTACTACATCAACTTGATATGTTTAATGAAATTGAGTTGGAAGAGTATCAGGGACACGGGGACGCAAACAAATACACATACATTAACTAATTAAAATCTCTATGGCCAATCTTGCTCCACAGCCGCATGGTTGTGGGTTTCCGTTTCACACAGACGGGTGGTGCTCGATTCCCCGTGGAGTATCAGCAATCACGAGCTGCTGCTTATCATCAAAGCAGTTGATGCCTTAGGTGGCTTAGACTCCTTTTTTGACCTTTCAGAATAAGCCACGGTATTTGGAGATCACAGCAGCTATTCATGTTTATTATCCGGCATTTTGTTGGGTGGTTGGTGCCAACTCTGCCGTTATGACTATGACATACGTTGATGGGTGGCTCATCAGTAGCTGTGATTGGCAAGCTGGCCATAGAAGCTGGCTGCGATCCAAGCTGGTGATGTAGAGAGATACACACGTGGGGGGTTCTGCAAATAGGGGACACCCAAAATGGTAGGTTTAGTAGGGCTTAAACATGGTCATGAATAAGAGAATAATAAGCTATGATAAGGGGTATACTACCTATAATGGTTAAATTTATTGCGATAAGTTGCTAAGATTGGATGATTTAGCGCTCCCGTATTTTGAGAAACACCCGCATTGGTCTCCAGATAGAGAAGACCCCAAAAGTGCTTGGTGACTTGACTATAAATGACCCATAAAGTGGATTGGGGCTACCCCCCGCTATTTAGAAGCCGCCACATCGCACGATATCTCCTACTATTGTGGGTTATTCTCCTTTTTGATCAACCAATATATCATATGCTGGTTTCTCAACAAGATATGGGACCCTCCAAACGGTTGCTTTATTACTATCAATGTTTTTTGGATAAAGTAATAAAGCAAGATGGTAAGAAAGCAACCATTTATTGTAATTTTTGTAATCAATGTGTTTTTTAATACTAAATAGATGGTTTTGGGGGTCCTCTGTTTTGACCAGCCCCCAGAGCTACATATGCGTCGCATCGCAATCAACACGTCGCGTCGCTTGTGCAACGTGTCGTTAGGCCATCACCGGAGCTTGCCCAACGATTGGATGACGTGGCTGCACAGCACCAGGGCATGGTGCCTCTGCACCTTGGCGAACGGATTTTTCGGGACTTTTCGGCCAGCAGTTGTTCATTCATCTGGATTTAGATTGATATATAGAGGTTAGTGATTAGCCAATCTATTAATCATCAAGGTTAATGATCACCAATCTATAATCAAATATCCAACTATATTAATCATGATCATTACTTAGTACAAGTGGCTATGGGTCAATATTGATCAACCAACCAATGGAGAATTCACCAAGAATCATAGTGGTAAAACAATGGTTAATGATAGGGGAACCAGGGGTACGGGGTTTTGACCCATAGCCATATATAGAGGTCGGTGATTACCTAATCTATGAATCATTCATGTTCATGATAACCAATCTATTATAAATTATCCAACTGAATCTATATAATGGCATTTGTGAATCAATCTGGTTTAGACTGGTTGATATGGTTAGCATTGGCTAATACTGGTTAATATTGGTTCATAATGGTTCATATACTGGTTAATATCGGTGCAAGTCGGTTCATATTGCTGAATACGGTGGTTTGTACTGTGGTCAGTCTTGGTGAATATTAGTTAGTAACTGGATGAACATCGCGGTTGGGTCGTTCACAACTCAGCAAGGTGTTAGTTCCTGTTAGTCTTTTGAGTCACAGATTTTTTAGCGCATCTTTGACTGCGCAGTCGGACCTAGGTCGACCGGCTTCCAGCCCCGTTGCTTGCCATCACCATGGGCCTAGCAGTAGCAGGTGACACGGCTCCTGAGGCACGGGCGCTTGTTTGCACAGTGGCTTCATCACGCGTATCCTCGCGAGTCGGGGCTCCCATGGAAGCGGGGTCCTGGAGGGACGGTGGGGGCATCCAAGCAGCTTAGCTGCGTCAAGTTCTCAGTAAGAAAGGGGTGCATCAACCACTGGTGGTCCATTGTTTGTGGCCAACTTGGGGTATCCGAGGTTGGGTCAACTAGGAGTTTGTCTGTGTGAAAAGTAGACTAATTCGGGCACATTACTGGACTCATATGGCTAGACCTTGCATATGCAGAAATTCACTCTGCCAAAAACGATCGTTTTTTAGCACAGTTGGGCAAGTGCCAGTTTGGGGCAAACCAGTTGTGGAAGCCGCCATGAGGAAGATACGTTGTCAGAAGGGTTTGTAATCAAAATTCAGTGTGGGTGTTTCATATTGGCTGTGGTAAGTGTTCTTTTTTTGCTACGTTTACCCTCCAGTAAAGTAACCTGGAAGCTAACAATCACGATTTTTATCAGTAAAAAACAGCATTTTTATCAGCAAAACAGCTATAAATAGTGTTTTTTGCACTCAACCAGGTTGGGGACTGCCACCAGGTTGGGGACTGCCGGAGTGGAATCAGTTTGATCACCCGTGGTGCGACTGAGGTGCCCCTATCCGCATCTCACCGGAAAGACCAACCCCATGACCGCGGACCAGTGGATGCAGGCGCACCCCCTGCGGAACGGACCTTCACGGCCCAGGTTTTCCTTAGTGGATCTGGTGTAGGGGGTCATGATGGGGTTACAATGACTGAAATTGTTCATATGGTGGTTCTCAAAATGGGTGTTTCTCAAAATGGGGGACCCCCCAGTCATCCATGAATAATCATTTTTTGAGTATTAAACTATCCACTTTTGGGTCCCCTATTTTTAGAAACCACCAAATAGGGAACCCCTAAATCATTCATGTTGAATCATTTACAGCAATAAACCATCCAGTTTGGGGGTACCGCTATTTTGGGAAACACCTACATTGGTTTGTGATTGATGATCAACAGAAATATGTGGAGGAAAATCGTAACAGTTTGACTATTTTGTAGTCGCTTGCCGGATTGAGTGGGTCTTGATCTCCAAGTAAACCAGATGATGAATCTTCCCGTTTAAAATGGAAATACATGGCAAAATACACTTTACCCTTGCATGGTTCAGGCTACCAATGGACAATCACCCTAATTCTCTGGGTAAATCCTTTCAACAGTAGCTGGTTGGTGGTTTGATTCACATTTTCCCACCTATCAGCTGAGGGTTGTTAGATTTTATAGGAGCTCCTGTCCTCCTTCCCCTCCTCTTCCTCCGCGCCACCTGGCCAAGCTGCTCGCCATCCTCCTTACCGCCAGCTCACGATCCCAGTGGGCACTGCTGGACACAATTCAAGAGTGAGCAGGAAAACGTCATTGATTGCCCTGTCAGATATATTCCTGCAGGCCCTGGGCTATGTCTTGAGCAATGCTGTGAAGATGATATTTAGCACGTACCTGTATGTTTCATTTTGCCTTGCAAAATGCAAGCCCTGTTACGAAAGATGCCAGTGCCGTGCTTCCGCGGTTGGTTAGTAAGAAGGCAAAGGACCTACCCGATCCAGCAGTAGCCGTGGATTTGACCCAAGCCTCGGCAGAAGCACGTTGCTTTTTGCACCTGTCAGAAATGGTTTGAGGTGCAAAGAGCGCAATAGACAGTGCGACAAATGTGATGAGAAGAAGCTGTTGTCTTTTGTCCTTGGATGATATAGCTTCGGCGATCATTGCCTAGGAAGCCTGACCTGCACGAGCCTGAACCTTCTTGAGCTTTCCTGAAGCAGCTGCAAAACTGCAATTTGTTTGCCACAAAACAAAAAGGAGGAGGATGATGGCAAAGTGCACTGGAGGAGTGCAGCAGTTTCAAGCTGCTTTGAAAAACGAGAAAGGAGGTGTAGCAGGGCCATTGGGGGCTCACCTTCTTCTTGCCACTGTGAACTTGGTGGTCTTGGCTTACCAGGATCAGGCAGTGTTGTTGGAGGAAGGGGCTGCGCCACCTTCTCCAGCCCAAAACTGTTTCTGTCGTTGCAGCCTGAGCCTGGAACTGTCTTTGTGATTGCCAGGGCCGTGGAACATGTCCACGCTACTGTTGCCAACCGCCCTGCCGAAGCGCGGGCGTCAGAATATATGTTATGGTTGTTGTATAGGTGCTGTGTGAATGGTTGGTATAGAGACCGTATGGGTTGTAGATGCACTATCAGTACCCACCTGAAAGAGCCATGTTTTAGATGGTTGTGATATAGGCGTAGCGTGAGTGGTTGATAGAGGCACTATGAGTTCGTTCTTCTTTGTAGATTTGTTTCTTGGTGTTGTCGCTGCTTTCGGGTTTGCAAAGTGCAATTTTTTGGTGTCAAGCGCAAGTCAGCCATGTCATATTTGAAAACAATGTTTGAAAACATGGCTATGGACACCATTTATATTCCAGAGAGGCTAGAAGCAATTGCTGTGTTCGTTGACAATCTGCTTTCTAGCCCTGTTGCTCAACGGCCAAACGTAATGTCCAACTCTGGATCTGGGGGTGTGTCCTTCCGGTTTTGCTCCAATGTCATTAGCGCTGGCTACAAGTACAGAAGCCTAATCTGTTTTCTTGGCTGCGACATTTTGATATTGAAAAACAAGTATTGGCCAACCTCGCCCTGGCTCAGCGCAGTAAACGTGAATGGTTGTACGCGCGAGCATTGAGCATGGTATCTTCCCAGGCTCTCGGGTCAACCTGGTCTTTTTGTGTTTGGTAAGCTGCCGCTTCTTGTTTGCTCATTTTGCAGGGAGCATTGGGCCACGGAGCATTTTTTTACAGTGCGAGTGCACCGATGATAGGTATTGGCTCACATTGTTGGGCCCTTCTGCTGACATATCTGAGTTGCGAGAGCAGATGAAGCCCCTAGGTGAGGAGCAGCCAGGAAGGGAGGAGGAGCTGCACGGTAAGCCCAAACGCCTGGTTCACCAGGCTCTTTGGGCCCGAAGAGGTTGCCGGGAAGGAACGTGGCGCGCATCGAACCGGACAGGCGTGGTGAGGACAGGCAGGCGGAATCTTTCACATTGGCCTTTGAGATGGGAGAGCCAGGCAACCGCATGGAGAATTGTATGTCAAACGTCTTGAACCATGTGCTCGTGCAGCTAAGCCGCGAAAGCCTTGGAGTGCTGTTGTGGCGTGCAAAAATGCATGCTGAGCGGCGTAGCAGAGCGCACGCGTGTGCGAATGCGGCAGGGGAGGCGGATGAGGGCAACAAAGGAGGAACTGCTAAGGGAAAAGCGCGCCAGGGCAAAGGCAAAGGCAAAGGCAAGAAGGGTGGAGCTGGCCGCGGCCGGCGCTAAATTCGTAAGATTTCTACAAAACACAAAGCGTCACGACCTGGGCTTAAAAGATCTAAATCTATAGGTGGATATGTGAAAATAGTTCAGATGTGAGCCGTTTAGTGGGTAACTATTAAATTGTGTGTCCCATCACGTACCCTAGGATCTTTTTCACCTCGTGGCTGTTCGACTTTTGCTTTTTCGTGCGCTGGAATCGGCCCGCCCATGTTAGTTTTTCAAGTGGCTTGCCTGTATGGTACGTTAGGGCACGGGCTACCTTTCGCCGCAACCTCAGCTCAGCTTTGCTGGCTCAAGCAGGGAGGTTGCCGAGGGGCACTTGTTTACCCGGTGTGCCCCCTCGGTCACCGGTTAAGGTGACAACCCAACAGAGCCTAACAGAGCTTAGTTATAATTGCTTCGCCGCTTCGTGTTCACCGATATGAACCGTTGGAAACACCCTTAGCCATTTTTTCGCCATGGTCAGCCACGGATCATTTTTAACCATAACCCGATTGAGAGCGAACATGGATTTTCCGAATTGGCTTTACCAGTAGGACCAAGAGAGACACGATGTTCCAAATTCTACTTGTTTCTCACAAATCATCATGAGACATTACTGCCCATCACTCAACCATCAATATAAAATGAACAGTCACAAGAATAACATTATCAATCATCATAAATTTTGAGAAACAACGATAAGCCCTTAAAGACCATGGGTTGATTTTCTTCAAACCTCCAGAACCCTTCTCATCACTGAAACCATGACCATACTTCTCTGAAAGCTATGATTAACCGACAAAGCATCATTTACACCCATCATCGGGTCATCAACGTCATTATCAATCCATTGTGACCATCACCAGCTATGTAAAAATCAATCCTGGCCCTTAACAAATCAGTTTCTTAACCAACTCAATGATGACAATACACCAGTTTAGTGATGGTTAACCGGTTTAATCCATGATAATCATTAGAACTAAGACTTTTCAATTCTTAAGCACGTTTACCCTTAACCAGTGGTCCCTTATTATTAACCAATGATTAAGCTTTGTTAGCCAAATCACCGTTACGCACCCTTATCAACCAAGTAACCTTTAGCAACCGTTTTGGACCAATGCTGAACCGTTATGAGCCCTTATGAACCATACTGATCCCTTTTTATTCAGATCAAAAGCCCTCACTAACCATCCATGTATCAACCCGTACTAACTCAGATGAATGAACTCTTACTTAACCCCTATCAACCCTTTATTAGCCAATGGATTGACCACTGGATTCACCACTGCAAAACCCATAGTGGGATGCCTACGCGAGGCCAGCGGCCTCGGTGTCGCTGCCAGCAAGGAGGAGCGGGTTTGGCAGCGCCGCAATTCTGATCGGAATAGTGGGGAGCGGTCAATGTCTGTTGGTAAGGATGGTCAATAAGGACGGTTAGTAAGGATGGTTTCGAAAGGATGTTTAGTAAGGATGGTTTAGAAAGGATGGTTTAGAAAATTTAGTATGGATGGTTAAATTCAGGGTCTATATATTTGATACTATTGACTGTTACTCATAAGGATGGTACATAGGGATGCTCAATAAGGAGGTTGTGCTCAGTTGACTGATACGTTTGTGGTTAATGATTTTCTTCATCAGGGTCAAACTCAAGGTGTATGATGATGAAAATCATGGTTTATGTTGAGAATGATTGTCAATTGCCATGGTTTTTTAACCCGTTGATACCGATGATCATACAATGATCAATTTCATGGCTTTTGTAGGGTTACGGGTGGTCAATAACGGTTGATGCTGGTTGATAATAGGGGTCAGTCGCTTTTGACAATGGTTTATATTCTTTTTGTGATAGCGAATCATTGGTTGACAATTGAGAAAATTGTGAATGATGGCGGATTCGTATTGGCATTTTCCATTTTTGTAGTTGGTGATTGTTGGTTCTGAACCATTCTGAACCATCAAGTAATCATTATCCATCCATCAAAAAATATTCACCATTACTTGACATGATTCTTCACAGTTCTTAGTATCCAAACATCATCGAAAGCCATAGTATTGCTTTACTATTGTCGATATTGTGGATATTCCTGTTGTTGTCGCTGAACACCGATATTCAATTGTTGGTGTAGAGCTCTGACTGCCAACAGTTCGTTCAAAACTGCAATGATCGGTTAGGACTATATCGCTAATAAACTCATTGATTATTAATCCAATCTCAACGTATCTCACTTATAATTTAGAACTAGATACCGTCAGCACTGTGGTAGACCACTGGTGACCAGTCGCAATAGCCGCCATAATGCTAGTATCAAGCCATCATTCACCCTATCATTGACGATCGCTTTACATTTACTACTGCAACCATGAGATATCCATTATTAACCATCAGTGAATCCACGATTCGTCCTATGATTATCCAGCATTCAATCGATCATGTATGGGGCATCACAACCATCATTAATCCGATTCCCATGATTAATCCGATTACCTATGGGGCATCATAACCATTAATCAACATCAATCCGATTAATCAACCATCATGGTAAACCATCACAACCATCATATTTCCCATGGTTTACCATCCGATGCTCCCATGTATTTACCAACCAGATCCAGTCACCCGCGACGGTGGGGTCCTCGCTGATTTCAGGAGATGAGGCGCGTGGTGAACGCCAAGAGCTCAGTGGAGGCGCGAGCCGTGGCACCGGGAGCCGTTAAGCAGATCAGTGGTTGTTGAAGTTAAGAATGGCTACTGTAGTGAGGATGAATGATCGCTGATGATGATTGATCATTGATGGCTCATTAGTAGGTGATAATGGCCAGTTTGTGGGTGATATTGGCTACTGATGATGAATAATGGCTGATTTGTAGTTGATAATGGCTAAGTAGAAGGTGATAATGGTAAATTGGCAGGTGATAATTGTTGATGTATAGTCATGGCTATCCACTAGTGAGTGAGTGTCAATAATGGTTAATGATGGCTAATCATGATTGTTAAACGGCAATGAAAAGAATGGTAATGAGTAATGATTAATGATTATTCGAACTGATGAAATTGATTGCGAATTGATGGTAAATTAACGGGCATTAAAGGTGGCTAATTCATCAATCACCATCAATTAGCCATCCATGAACCGTTAACTAATTGTTTAGCCGTTGATAACTATTGAGGTTAACCGTGATGGTTCACTATCACTTTGCGAAGGCAGAAAAAATACAACATTGTGAAGGTGATCATCGACACGGATCAGCTAGACTAGATTGCCATCAGTCAGCATGAGCCATGATGAACCAGAATTAGCCATCATTAATCACGTGGGCATCATCAGCCACTATCACCAATTGCAGAACCAGCTTTTCAACCAATCACAAGCACCACTGCTAACCCATCAATCTCCATCATCAACCATCATGAACCATCATCAACCATCATCATTAGCCACCTTGAACCATTGCTAACGCATCACGCGGACCAAGTTCTTTGAGTTTAATCCAACAGACAAATGGCGGTTTCTGGAAAAAATCGGGTACCCCCAAATCATCCTGTATATCAGTCATTTTCGGCAACAAGCCCCTCTTATCCACTATTAGTCATTTTGGACCCAACACTAAAGCCTAATTATCCAATATTGGTAAATCATCCAATCAAGCTAACAAACACTGCAGAATGCTTGTAATCATCCTTTTTATGAACCATGCAAACATCATTAACCCATACCATCATTAATCCTCGTCATTCAATGACATGATAAAGCCATAATAAACCATAATAAAGCATAATCAACCACTCTAAACCATTACAAACCACTACACACCATACTAAACCACTGTCAATCCACCATTTTTTTCGGGTCCCTTACATTAAGAACCCCCCCAAATGTGCCACACTAGGCGCCCAAGATGGCAATGCCTTGGAGCCACGAGGACCCTGGCGGAGAGTGGCCAGTGAACGGTGAATTCTCAGGACCAATCCATGATGAAGATCACAATTTGTTCAATGGTTGATTTATGTTGATTTATTTAACCAATCCACGGTACATATTGTTAGAAATAAAAAGGTTAATGGCTATTGATTTGACAATTTTATGTAGCTTATGGTCATTTATGGTCAATGGTCATTTACCTGTTAATGGTATAACGTACAAAATTTAATTTTATGTTCATTTATCAATTCATTCTTTATGGTGATTCACGCTGGATCTTCACCTGGCACTTCACAACCTGACCCATGATCAGGTTCAGTCGTTGAAGTAATGTTTAAAGTAGTGAAGTAATGGTGAAAGTGGTTTCATTACAAGAAATTAATGGTAAAGTGTTTATGAGTTAAAGTGGCGAAGTGATGAACCTGAGAATGGCTTATGAGTGTTAACCATTACTAGTAATGAAACCCCACCGTTCTAGGTTAAACCAACCACCATTTCCGCTTCGCCAAGCCCAGGAAGCGGCGCCAACTGGTGTACCAACTGGTGTACCAACAGGAGCTAGTAGAAACTAATAGAAGTGAGTAGAAGCTGGTAGAAGCCAACAGGAGCTAGTAGAAACTAATAGAAGTGAGTAGAGGCTAGCAACTGGTAGAACCAATCCTTGATTTCGCAATCTCCTCATGTAAGGCCGACCCTTTCGCATGGTTGTGTTCGGGGTCAGCGCTTCTCTGCATTGCTGGTGAAGGTCTTACAGAAATAACCAGAAAAGGCACATTCAGGAGCATACGTATCTTTTTGGTGGATTGTGGACTCAGCCCCATGTCTGATTTTTTTCATGATCAAAACCAAAGAATTTCCTACGGCACATTGATCTTTTTGGGTACCTGGAATCTGCGACCCAGAACGGTCATCAGGTTAATCCAGCAAGAAGCTAAACTCCTTAGTTTTCCTTCATGGCAATTCTTGCCCCCTGGCCTTAGTCTGGCCCAACTGGCCATCATCAAGCCATCGACCAATCATCAACCCATGACTAGTCCTGATAAGTTGGCTGCAGTGGGCAGCAGTGCCAGCCGTGCTGTGGAAGTACCCAGCGCAACCTTGGGATCACCTCAGTGCTCATGAACAAAGCTCCACCAAGCGACAAGTCTCAGAGATATCGCAACAATGGATATTGATAACAGATATGATATCCAGTCTGAATGATTTGGATATCCAGATTGGGACTAACCAGATAGTATACAAGTCACAGATTCTGAATGATTGATTGATAACATGATCGGATTTTATGGTTCAACCATCATTGTCCATCATTCATGTTTGGCAGGTATTTACTGTTATTGTTCATGTATGGTTCGTAAATCATGATATTCGTATTGATTTGTTGGTCCTTATTCACCAGTATAGCAGTATCCCACTAACATTGATGACTTTCCGAAATGAACAGTTTTTATGTTCAGCATTATCACGGATTCATCGCTAGTGATTCTTGGTACTAACAATCATCACTATTCATTTATTTGACTTGCCACCGTGTGCCATTAAACATTGATTCATCACTATGCACCACCGGGTAACATTTGGAGGTGCAGGTAAAGCTGGTTTCACTATGACCACTGTTGGGTTTCTTCGTTTTTTAATTGTCTCCAACATTTGGGATGGCTGATTGATTGACAAGCATATTATTCAGAAGGATCATTCAACCACCAACCAGTAATGATCATGATTGATCACTATGAATACCATCCATTCACAAGCTCTATAATTTATCATGGTCCCAGGGGGGATTCAACCACCAACCAGAGAATATCCGCGTCAGTGTCCCCAGTGGCAGGAAGAACTGGTGGCCAAGTCTTCCAAGACTTCTGGTCGGGCAGGCGATGATCCGTGGGTGATTGTCATCAGGTTTGATGATCACTCCGTTGATGGCTTAGTCATTCTTCGTCTTGGTGGTTTCTCAAAATCGGGAAGTCCTAAGATATGGATGGTTAATTACATTTTATTGCTATATATCATTGCTTAAAGGATGATACCTGCGGGGTCCCTATGACTTGAGAACCCCCCCGTCCCGTGGTTGAGAACCAGAGGCGGCTACGCCAGCAACCACCGATGGAGGATCCAACTCTCTGACCGGCTTATGCACAAAGCTTCCGCCGCAGGGGAATTCTGAACATCATGTGCTTGCAACATGGCTATGGGTCAGTATTAATCAACCAACTAATGGAGGATTTACCAGCAACAATAAGGGAAAACAAAGGTGAATGATGGGGAACCAGGGGTACAGGGTTTTGACCCACTGTCATGTGCTTGCATCATGATGGCTTCATGGTGCTTTGCGGCTGATGATCTGATGATACCGCTTCAATTTGGTGGATTGATAGTGATTCAAATTCGTTAGACATGGTTTCACTATGACTGTAAACCGTTAGGTCAGATGCATGGTGTACGGGACTGGATGTTGTTGCTTGGTGTTTGTTTGACCACCCACTGAAGTGATGACTTTTTGGAGAAGTGTTCCAAGCAGCAGCGGTTACCTGATGGCTCTTCAGGAAGTAGCTGTCACCTCACCTCGGTTACAGGAGCCTCGTTTGGAAGAACGGTTTAATGTTAACACCGGATTAATAACCCCAAGGTTGATTAGGGAATACTGGAATACCCCCTAATGGCCTAATGGTTAAGATTACTTGGTTTTTGATGTTGCACTGCCTGATTGCCACGAGACCACTACGCACTGCCCGCGGAAACACTCGTCCACGCGACATAGGAAGATGGTGGCTTGCTATGCAGAAAGGTAACCAACAGTTCATGTGAAGTTGATGCCTATTCTGGTCAATCAGCTGTGGTTAGCCATATGAGAGATCCATAGATCCTATAAAATCGTCATTTTTGATTGTAGACAGCAGCCTTTTCTGGTTAGACAGACGGTTCTTCTTTGTTACTAGCCGGATCTACCACTAAGCCAGATTCCAGCTTTGCATTTGTACAGGCGCGTGACAGACATTGCCATAGACTGATGACCTCTACCACTAATGTTTTGATGCCTGATTGTATGACACTGTTTCAGCGTTTAGCGATGGTTCATGGGATACCAGAGAATTTTATATTTTCCAGAAAATCATATATTTGCTTGAAAGACTAGCTGGTCTATAGATGTTGCTAACAAATCCGTCACCCCCTTACTGGAATCTCTACCAGGTTCCCCATGAGAGATCAAGCCTCATAGATCAACCATATATCAACCATACATCAACCATATATTATATCCATCCTTGTCCACCATAGATCAACCATAGATGTGATTTCTCAAAATGTGGGACCCCCAAAAAATGGTTGGTTCATTACTAAAAATGACTAGTAATGGATGATTTAGGGCTACCCCTATGGCTTGAGAAACCCCTATGTCTTCAATGTCCTGGTAGATCAACCATAGATCAACCATACATCATATATCATATATCAACCATGGAGCCACCATAGATGTGATTTCCCCATCATATATCATATATAAACCATACATCAACCATATATCACATATCCACCATAGATCAACCATAGATCACCCATATTTGCTTCATGACTTCCCATCCATCCACGGTCCACGCGCAACGCGCTGGCTCCAGGCTTCATTCGGAAGGCGCGGAGCGCGGCGCCAGCGGCACATGGTCAGAGCTGGTGGAGCAAAGTCCATGGGGGAGACCCTACCGTGGGGTCAAGCAGTTAATCCACCAGCTAATTGGGGATAAGTTCACCAACAAGTTCATAGGGAAAACAATGGTTAATGATAGGGGAACCCGGGGTGGTTGAAAGCTGGCTGCGGCTGGTGGGTTTAAAGATTGATGGTTGAGAATGGTTGATATTGCTTGATAATGCTTGGGGGATTTGAGCATTTTTCTTCATGATTTCAAACCCACTTTGTTTGGTTTGCTTATTTTCATTTTTCATGATTATTATTCACAAAAGGTTGGTTGGTGGACTTGCGCATATGTTTCGTTATTTCAAGCAACAAGCAACGGGGGTTCGGATGACCTAGACCAGTCATCAGTAGACAATCATCCCATACAGAAATGTGACTGTGGGTCAAAACCCTGTACCCCTGGTTCCCCCATCATTAACCATTGTTTTCCCTATGATTTGGTTGGTCATTATAAGCCATTTTTGATGGTTCATATTGACCCATAACCAAATATGGTACTGTCCCTTACCGGTGAAGAACGGCCAACATTTCGATTGATTTCTCAGTCGGCCCTGGAAACTGCGGCGGCCCCAGAATTGGTTGGATGAGTTGGTACGTTCATGATACCATAGTGCAGTAACCCACGTATCGGGTTTTCGAAGGGGTTTCAAGCACTTTAACATTGACACTTACATATGTATGTATATATATATACATACGTATATTTTGTTTTTTCATATATATATATATATCATGTAATTATATATTATTATGTGCCGATGTAGTCAAAAGAAATGTTTTATCATTGAGTTGACCACTGTTCTATATACCAGTGCAATTTGCATTATTGCCTTACAATTAACATTATCATTGTGGCTTTGGTGACCATTTTCATTATGGTATGCTGTTGGAGTTGTTTGTACCGCCATCATCAGCATCATTGTCCTTCATACTACCATTCATTCATTACAATCACGTTTGCAGTCATCGTTATGTGTGCAGTCTCTCCTACCATCACTATCGTTATCAATGGTTGCCAG
The DNA here is from genome assembly GCA_009767595.1 of Symbiodinium kawagutii. Lineage (NCBI taxonomy): Eukaryota > Dinophyceae > Suessiales > Symbiodiniaceae > Symbiodinium > Symbiodinium kawagutii. The sequence continues at coordinate 307,544 of VSDK01009858.1, forward strand.
TATGAATTAATGACACCGTGGGGAAACTTATCAGTCTCAGCCCTGTCAAGGAGCTTGATCATTTTGCCAGTGTAACACAGATAAGAATTGACAGAGGTCGATGATCAAGGGGAGTTTTCATGGTGGCACAGTCACATATTATGTGGGCAATAAACGATGGGCAAAAATGGTGCTTGATCATCACAGCTATAAGATCAATTTCATACCCTTCATTGAACCATTACTCAACAATCATTTCAAAGCATCATTAAAGCATCATTGAAGCATCATTAGGCATCATGAAGCCATCACTGAACATCATGAACCATCATCAGAGTTCAAAAATCAATGTGTTCTCTCCAGTTTTATTTGTTTACATCCTCATCACACTTGGTAGCCACCACGCAGCGATTCTCCAGGTCCTTTGGCTGTTGGCAGCTGCTGGTATCATTGGTGAGATGCTGCGACGAAGCTTTTCGATGGGTCGCCAAGCAAAGGAGCATCCAGGGTCATCAGGCTGGTGTCCTCCCCATACAGATGGATAAAGGTGAAGGTTTTCGCATGTTGTGGCCTATCATCCACCCTACATCACCCAGTCACCATCCTGCAAACTGACAACTGGACCATACAGAAGGTACGGCTTTGGAAGAGATCGGAATCCAACCCCAACTGCGTGGAGGGTGGTTAGTTTCCAGGAGTATAGCCATGAATTTTTCAACGGTTTCGCCATTGAAAGGTTCGGCTGGTCCCTGCTGCCGCCTCCAGGAGATGATTCTCCCATGCGTGCCTTGGTGATGAGGGAGGCTCTGGGGTAGGACCTGAATGGATTCAAGAATTGCCTTGAGCTGGTCATGATTCGTGGCTATGAACCCTACCAAACATGAATGAACACGGGGTTGGACCCACAGCCATATGTATTTATGTGTAACATTGTGTAAGATATAGCTATGACGTTAGGGGAGCTTGGTCAAAAACTGAACCGACCATGCGCGCTTGGTGAGCCAACAGCAGGACTACCTGGGCATTGACCAGTAAACATACTCTTCTTGTCGAAGTGGGTAGGTTTGATTCACTACCATATTGCATGGTCTGACTTGTTAGAATTGCTCTTGTCAGCTTGCTTGTTTGGACAGAGTGCAGCTCTTTCAGAGACCCAGGCCCAAATGATATCAACAATCAAGGACTACCTGTGACTACCTACTGGTTTAGGACAAAGACTCATACGATTGTCTAGGGAGTTGGATGATTACTTATGGACTTATTGATATTTCATGATATTTATAGAGACGATGTTGGGATGATACCAAGCACACTGGCTTTGTAGGGATGATGTTGGGATGATTACTTATTGGCTCATACCTGCTGGTTCCTTGTCCAAGGGTCCAATGAGCCGTTGCCAGCATCAGGTCCCAATTTGATTCAGCAAGGATAATGATGCTTGATCATCGGTGGTTGACCATTCCCAGTGATGATCCATAATGATCAGTCAACCATTCCGACCAATCATTTTTCATGGTTGACAATGTTTGATGATGGTCAATAGTTGTGCACTGGTAAACGGTCGATAACGGCGCACGTTGCTTGGTTATTACCCTGTTTTGAATGATGAACAATTTCGAATGCAAAAACATGATAAACACATGTTTTTTTTGTTGGTGGTTTCACACATTCATCACATTTTTTTCCCTAGTAGTTATTAACGATTGGTTGGTTGGCTAATATTTTTCATGGGGGTGGTTCAACCACCAACCAGTTTTCTATCATTCAAATAATGGTTGATGATGCCTGGTTGTTTCCAGTGCAAGTCTCCGATTTCCAAATTGCAAAGTCACCGCTGCTCCTGTGCCGAACTGAGGTCCACAAGCAGCACATGTGCTGATGAACGGAGCAACGGTGTCCGAAAAATGGCGTGCACTGCGCAGTGCGGCACGGGGAAAGTAGTCACCACTAATGGTTTCTCAAGCCATAGGGGACACAAAAATTGTTGGTTTATTGCTACAAATGACTAATATTGGATGGTTTCTCAAAATAGGAGGTACCCCTAAATCATCTAATATTAACCAAATGGATAAACTCAATTAATTTTTGGGGTCAGCTATTTTGAGAACACCCACATGAGTACCAATACCAACGGCTATAGTATGTTTGTATGTGTATGTGTATCAAATCTGTGTGTCTATATTTGTATGCAAATTCGTCACTCTTGGTTATTGGTGAAATTTCACCGCCAAACCAGCCCTCATTTCATTATGCCCCTGTTTTGTTTTTCTTGTTGAATTTGGTTGGTCGTGGTTGCTACTAGTTATGGTCCTTGTTTTTTGTTCTTATTGTTGTTGGCTGAATGGATGGGTGGCTGGATGGATGGGTGGATGGGTGGGTGGGTGATGGTTGGTGGATGGGTGGGTGGATGGGTGGGTGGATGTATGTATGGATGGATGGATGCATAAATGGATGGATGGTTTGTTGTTGCTGCTGCTGTCGTTGTTGCTGTTGTTGTTGTTGTTGTTGTTGTTGTTGTTGTTTCTATCAAACAGCTTATATAATCAAATGACTTGTATACATTGCACTTCATTGATGAGGCCGAATGATTGTGATGTGTATTCCCACTTTGGGAGTTTGTCAATTCAGAATTTGTAAGCCCTTCATGCATTTGTGATAAAGACAGCTAGGAATTTGGACCACAATCTTTGAAGGTTCCGTTAATGAATGGATTTTCCTCAAGGTCATCAGATTTCCAAGATGAGATACATAAAAATGGCGTTGAAACAAAATGGTTTTCCTATGAAAGATTCACAAGTCCAGCTTGGGATGCCTTGGTGGTCCCAAGTTGGTACTGCCCCATGTAAGACACAGCCAGGGCTCCATATGGCTATTGTTGATGGTGATACTTCCAAAAGGCATCCAAGCAGGCTCATTTTACGTAATTTGAGTAGGTAACCATAGGCTTGTGTGGGTGTGCATTATTTGCTGTATGCATCATCCTAACAAGCTACCTGAGTTGTCAGCCATTATTTCTTTGGTGAATATGTTTAAACTCTGAAATCATGTTGACAATTCCATTTCCGTTTGCGAATGGGTCCAGAATAAATAAACATGTATCCAGGGATTCGCCCAGAAATCCCATTTATGGCGACATAACTTGATGCTCATATTCAGCTGTCATGAATCAGCATTCCCAAGCTGGATGGGAAAGCAAGATCCATGAGGCTCTCATGAGACTTTCATCTCAGAATGCTTTACTGTACACGCGATGCCGCAAAAGCTTCAATCGGGCCCTGTTTGGGCACGTGCCAGTGACATCCACCTATCCTTTGATCATTTCTCGAGTCAGAGAATGCATGAGCCATCCAGACGTATCCATTTTTCCGGTCACACCAAAGTCATCGAACCTGTCAATCACTGCCCCCTTATGTCCCCCACGCTCCAACCCCCAAAATGTAACCCCTACTAAACCAAACTTAACCAGGTTTTTTGAGTAGCTCTCAGCTAAGGAATTGAGCAGATTATCCAAAACAGTCACTTGTGGTTCTCGAAATTGTGGTTCATACACCACAGGCTAGGAATAATTTGGCGGCTATTCACCATGTTAAACACAGTGTGTTCCTGGTATTTCTCTCACCAATCAACTGCTTGAACAGAGTAACCATTCTCCAAGAATATTCACCATTTGTGGTCATCCCAACCAGCCCTTGGACGCTGCTTCGCTGCTACGGCGTGTGCTGAGCCATGTCGTCATGCGTTGGACGCTCCCAAGTTTGTTCGGGCGCGCGTACCCGTGCAGGTACGCCGTGGAAAATCTGTCAGGGTTTGAGTTAGTTACCATTGGTTCAATGGGTTTTTCACCAATGGTTTTAATATAGTTGATGACACAAAAAAACAATAATATCTGGTGTTGATATACTTATAATTGAGTTCAATTGGTATGTTGAAGTATTCAGAATGGTATGTGGTTGCTATTATGTTGCAGATGGCAACTATTCATGATTAATTAGTCATAATTAAGTTCCAGCATAGTACATAAATGCTAACATGATAGTTCCCCATGTTATTAGCCTATAGTATGTGATTACATGGTAATCATACTATATATTATAGATGGTACTGTCTATAGAATAATTTAATGTAAGTTTGATTATATTCAATATACACTCATCAAACGTATTTTTGTGTGGATGATACTCGTTCGACGTGTAAAGATGCCGCCATACGGTTATGCTGTATCTTGTGATATCAGGTGGTAGGTGTCATTGACATCAAACCTGGTCAGCTAGCCATTCGTTAGCCAATGTCATAGCAGAATAGTTGATCATAGTTGATAACACATCATGGAATCCACAACCTTTGTTGATCGTTGATCTTACGCGGTGAATAACGGCTGATGGCCAGAGGACAACGACCAACACTGTAACAGAGACATTCACCAGTTGAGGAGAGCTTCTCAACAGGTTGGGCAATGGATTCCAATCATGGATCAACACTCCCCTACCAGGTGTGGAGAGGAGGAAATACCTTCAATCTGAGAAACTTTGGCACCTTCGTAGAATCGTAGATTGACAATGATCAATGAGGGCGGCTGAAGCGAGTTGTTGGTGTCCACAGCTTGAAGAGAGTCGCGATTTTGATGCCTAAAACGCGTCCGTTTCAGAGTGGCGATTTAGATTGAGCATGTGGTGCTTGTTGTGCATGCTGTATATGTGCTATTATGTGTTTTTGTGTGTATGCATTTATAGATTGCATGTAAGTTGCTTTCTTATTCTTGGCATTTGTTGGCTGTATGTGTACATACATGTATATACATAAATACTATATTTACATCCGTATACACAGACATACATACGTTTACTAAATAATTGCTAGCTTTGGTCCCCGTTTGTGTCGTGCATTTATCTTCACATATGTATGTCTGAAATGAATATATATATATATACATATATATGTAAATGTACATGTATACACACAAACATATATTTAGAATGTATATACGTATATGTGTATATTTATGTGTTTTTTAAATATATATATATATATATATGTTGCTGGCGCACATACGCCTCATTGTTGCTTTGCTGCTTGTTCGGTTCACCCATATCGTTGGATCTGACCTGGCAGGCTTTACCGTCGCTTCAGTGTGGCCACTGAAGCATCGTCCAGCGAACAAACGGAACGCGCAACCCTGGGCGCGTCCATCTTCGAACGGATTCCCAGACGGAAAGCGCAGGCGCAGAGCCGCCCGGGGGATGAAAATAATGAGGCTTTGGCTACCTCTGGGCATCTCAAAGATACATTTTCATACTTCAATCATATTCATATCATTGAATATCATTATATATTATTCATACATCTCAATGTGTATACTGTGTATATACAAATATGTATATTCAAATGTATAAATACATATTATATTTACATACATGTACAGGTAAATATCTTAATGATGCATGGTCGTGTTGATATGGATAGAAATTGCACTTATGAACAACATTGATATAAGAAGCCTTAGTTGGGTGAATTAATTTGTAGCTGCAGCGTTGCAAAGAAGAGACGGAAGAAAAGGCTGCGTTGCTACGCTGCCAGAGGGCAAGGAAGAGGCAGAGGCATTCGCTGCACAACCCGAAGCTAGTGGCTTCCTTTCCGCTGCTTATGATCCCCCACCGCGTACTGATGGAGGCTGTGCTCGAAGCCGTGTCAAGAATGACGAGAGCAGAACTCAGCTGATGTCAAGAAGAGTCCCTCGCCTGCCAAAGGAAAGAACGTGAAAAAGAAGGAAAGAACTCGGCCAACTTGAGCCCTGGTGACCTGAGATACACAGATCAAGGTTTGGCTGCGCAACAGTTATCCTTCAGAATAGAGGGTTGTGTGTCCCCAACCACCATCAAGCATGAACAACAACAAGGACTAGCTTATTCACATCGATTGTTGATCAACAACTTACTTTTGAGAACATTTATTACAAAACAAATAGGCTTATTCACAGCCAATGTCTATTGATAGTTCTTGTTTTGTGGAGGGCCTAGCTACGATTTGTGTGCCATGCTTGCTATACAAATGGCAACTTTTTGGGATACTTTAGGCACTACCTTCTTAGCAGTTAGACTTGGCATGCACCACGTGTCCCATGTTTGTACGACTCAACAGAAATATGGACGAGAGGACATTGGTCAGAATGTTGGAATCAGGTGCCCAACTTCGTGGCTACATAATAAAACCTTTGTTAGGAGGAACGAAAAAAAACGCCATCCAAAAGGTGCAAAAACTCATAGCTATGGATAAGACAAGCAGCAATGTTTAGCGATCTTTGTGGCTATGTTTTTGCCTCTGCGGCCTTCAGCTGGCGCTTGCTGTGCTAGGCACATTCCAAGGAGAGCTTGGAACTCTTCTCGAAGTTGGCAAGTCCGGAAGATGTGTGGCTTGGCTCGGTCAAGCAGGCCAGTCATCGCGGTTTCCCAGCGATTCATGTTTCATTTTGGGCAGCGTCACGATGTTGAAGCATGTTGAAATCACCTCTAATTCAGGTTTTATATAGTTTTGGAAACCATCATATTGGTAAAACCACCATTCCCTTTTGCCCACTTTGGGCTCAGAATGGGGACTTTTGCTGCTATACACCAGGTTATACCCCTTTTCGAGGGTTAATGGTTCCTACCAGCGAGCTCAAAAGAGAACTGCGCGACTGGATCAAAAACACCACACGATATACAAACCACTCTGAGACCTGGCCAAATCCCACACTTGATCGACATGGCGGTTTCTCAAAATAGGAACCCAGTAAAAATGGTTCGTTTCTCATTGATTAAGAATTGATAATTTGTGGGTCCCCTATTTTGAGAGACAGCCAGACCACATGTTTCATTTTTGGTGCATCTCAAGAAAAGTTGACAATCCGCTGAATCTCCTGGTGATATGCGCACGGGCACATGCGCACGTGCAAATGCGCAAGTGTGCGGCGTGTCCGCGCGGGATTCATTGAAGTCGCCAGTTTGAAGCAGGGAAATTGATCCAATGATTTGTCAGGATGTGTTCCATGCCCTCTCCTTCCTGTCACCTTCTCCGTGACCCAGCAACCCCCAAGGATGCGCAACCAGAAAGTAGCTGGATGATCAGGGATTGATTTGGGCTGGTGATTGGTATCAGCACATCAAACTCGTCAGATATTGATACAGAAGTTTTGACTTTGTTGCCGAACGGTGTTTAGCACCCATTTTGTGAGACGCTTGCAGCATCTCTTGAAGTGCAGAGTAATGAACACATCTCAACATATGTAGTTCTAAGGAGCTGTAGAAGACATCTAAACATAAAATTCACACATTCTTTATTCAAAAAGATCTAGATAGATCGAAACTTCAGAAACTTCACATATCTTATCTACTATCATGATCTATCATGAATGTTCATTTCCCAAACACACCATCAATACTACACTGTTGTTCCAGTATCATATACAGTGTCCCACTACCAACACAAGAGCCATCAATATTCATGACAAAAGCAAATACCTAAATCTCACATATCAATACCAAATAGAAAATCTGATAGGTCTACGCAAAATCAAACACCTGGTTGTACTACATCACATCACAACACACTTGCAAATATGATCAATATCATGTCCATGACAAAAGAACCATCTACGTTTAAATGATGATAAGGACTTTATTATTTACCATTCTGAAACATCATGAACCATCATGAAAAATCATTATGATCCATTAACCATCACTAAGCTTCTCAATGACCTTCGCCATCATAAACCATCACCCTGTTTATTATCAACTTCTCTCCCCAAAAGATAAACGATCATACATCTCTACCATTAACCATAAATCTATTGACCAACCAATAAGAATTATCAACCAACCAACATTAGCCATTTTAAACCATCATTATGGCATTGCTGCCCATTAATCACCAACCATCATCGAACCATCATAGCCCATGATAACCAACAGTAGCCATTCTAATCCATCATTACAACCCATCATAAACCATCATAGCCCATCAACCATCACGTACATAAACATCATTTCACCATCATAACCCATCGTCAACCATCACTTCATCTTATTAGTGACATTCACCGTCATCCACCATGATTGACTACCCTTATCATAATCGTAGACCATATTATGACACTATAAACCACCATTGAACCATCAATTAACCATCGTTCAAAACCACCATCACAACCCATCATTTAGCCATTATTTAACCAACCATCATATTACCATCAGTACAACCCATCATTTAACCATCATTTAGCCATCATTGTAAACCATCGTTTAACCATCACCTAACCATAATCTTACCATCATTTTGCCATGTGTACAACCCATCATCTAACCATCATCAATCATCCTGACCCATCATACAACCATCATTTAAGGCTATCATCATAAACCACCATCACTTTACCATCATCTAACCATCATCTAACCATCATCTAACCATCATCTAACCATCATGTAACCATCATGTAACCATCATGTAACCATCATCTAACCATCATGTACCCATTTTAAAATGCACAAGCCATCATCAAAACGGTGAACTTCCCATTTCACGACGACCATCATCCGGTCTCTCCAAGGCCTCGGCAGTTCAGTGCTGCCGTGCAGAGCGGCGTCAAGGACGTGGCGGCCTGGCAGGCGCTGTCGGTGACCGCGGTGCAGCAGCTGCGGCATTTCAAGGCGTGGGCCACGGGGTGGCGGGCCGGCGGGTGGGAAGGCCATGGCGCACCCGGGTGGTGGTCCTTGGGGGTGGTCCTGGGTGGTTGATGGAGGTTGAACTGATGAAGGTTGAACTGATGATGAATTTGATGAATTTGATGATTGATGATGTTTCATGGAGGTTAATGATGGTGTTGATCGTGATTGTCATGATTCATGGTGGTTGAAAGTCATGGGAGGGGCTTGATGGATGGTGATCAAAGGCTGTTCATGATCAGTAACTCGGTTGGGGAATGGTCGTCACATCATTATGATTCAATGAAAGAACCATCATGATTTGCTATCACCTCCAAGCCATTCCTCGGGAGTGATCATCCTGCATGGGGTCTGAGTCTGAGTAGAAACTATTTATAAGTTGCGAAACCTGAGGGAACAATATTGCCACCTGTCGAGTAGGAGTTCATGATTGGTGGCAAGGGTTATTAAAAGTCAAGTCATCCATGATGAGACAATTGTTGTTAGAAGTTGTTAATGATGGTGAATAATGATTAAATATCGCCACTAACTTTGAATCATGATTAGATATGGTCACTGATTTGCTTGGTATTTCTTGGGCATCAACAATTGAGATGGGGGGGGTCATATCTGAACTTCCTCCAAATGCGATGAACACATTGCGCAAAACATCAGCAAGACCTGCTGCTCAATACTGGTTGGTTGTTGGTTTTTGGGTCCGTGTCTTCACCAACACTCACAGGGTCAATGATGAACGTATTTTGAATGAAATAGTTTGACTCTCTTGATGAGTGGCCATGACCCACTTTAAGTCTTGTCCAATGGTCAAAGGCCGAGAAAAAGATAATGTCGAAGTCGTCAACCCCAGTGTTGATTGCTTTACTGGTTGGTGGTTTGGAACTGTTTTTAAATTTTCCCTAGTATTGCCGAATGATTGCTTGGTTGACTAAACAAATTTTATAGGGGTGGTCCAACCATTAACCAGTTTCAGGGTTATGATTTGATGATTAGGGAATCATGGGAATACTGAATACGTACACCCATCTCTATGAGCGACTGTGACCAAATATATCTCAGAACGGAAGTTGGTGCAGGCCATGCTTGTCATTCGAGCCATGACATGTTCACTGCAGCATGGTCATTATGTTCATGAAGCCAGAGAAATGGAAGTGCAAAACCATGCAGCCATATCTTTTATGTTACTTATTTTCACCCTAACTCTTGACAACTCCTTGGCACAAGCCCACGGTTGTCGTTGGCCCAAACTCTTGTTTGTGGATGACCAGGCTCCGAACGTTCGATGAGAGTTGTTTGACAATGGCCTATATTACTGTAACTGTACTTCCAGCCTTCTTTTGAGAAACAATATCAGAATTGTTTTGTAATCATCAGATCCTACTGTAGCCGAACTGAATTTGCCATGTTAGATTGTCTCGATCAGCCGAGGCTCCACCTTTGTCAATTCATTCACCTACACTGGAAACCCTTGATTTCCAGCTTGGCTCAAGAGATGCTTGATTGATGATTGACACTTCTGAAATGCAGGGTGGCAAACAGAAACGGAGGCATCCAGGGTAGAGCATCCGCAGCGTTGATGGACATTTTGTGGACAATACTCCTCGACTTGGATTCCCAAAGGAAGTCCATCCCAAGCAGAGAGAAACCCAGCCAAAACAAACGATCAGGTGCTTTCCTATTCGGCTCTCACGATGGTCGCTAACCACTTACTAAGTCTACACTAGGCAGAAGTGTTTGTGTTTGCAGCTGGGTGGCGTGAATTTTCATGACTCTTTTTACCAGATCTATAAGATCTATGGAAGTGGGTGAAAACCCCGTACCCCTGGTTCCCCCATCATGAACCAGCACGTTTTCCCTATGAACTTGTTGGTGAACTTATCATCATAAACCATTGTTTCCATATGCAATTGTTGCTTATTATCCCCCATGAAATTGGTTGGTTAACGGCTTGACCCAGCTCGCCATCTATGAGATCTATGAGTCCTTCCCGCTGTCCTGCGGTACCGCTGGCCACAATGGCATGGAGGGCTTCCCAGCCACGCTGCAAGTGCGAAGCGCGGGTGCCGCCGGCCGGGGCGTTTTTGCTGTAGCCTGGTGGCGAAGCACGGGGGGAGAAGCTGGGCATCTCAACAGAGGCACCATTAATGGCAAAGAAATGGATGATAGCTTGCTGCAAGCCATCATTAGCCAGTGGCTAATCACCATTGACCATCGAATTAAGCACCATGGGTTATCATATGAAGCAACCATTATTTTGACTATGGGGAAAAGGCGTTTCACGCTGATGGTTTGAGGTTATTTGCATAGCTTGTTTGAGTCAATATTCAATATTTAATCATGATTAATAAATCACAACTGACCATCATTCATGTTGTTAAGAGCTATCAATCAGTAGCAGCCAATACACAACCGTCATTGGTGAAGCCTGATACTTGAGCATAACACTTTGAACATGTTGAATTCTTGACTTGGAGCACTGGGTTTTCACGGGACCCCATAAGAGTGTCTATCAACGCCGGACTGGTGACCCACGGAACAAGCATGGCTATTCAAACAGGAACTGCTGCGGTTACAAGAACCACTACTGTTGAACGAAGCTCCCTGCCGAGGTCGATCCACCAGTCGTTGTCACACTGTATGTGCTTGTATTGCTCGTAGCAGCAGCTCAAAGGAGAAACCGACCCTAGGTTGATCATCAGTATTATGCTGGCTACCCAGCAGTGAGGATCACAGTAGGTACTCCACTACTGTTGACTGTTTAACGAACAACAACTATTTCAAAGCGACTAGTCTGAGAAACAGCAATACATTGTTTCATTCATTGTTTCCAACCTATTTTTCAAACATACTAGATTTTGAAGGCTTCAATGGCAACTCGAAGCTGTGTTCCGGTGTCATACTTTCAGGCCGTATGGAGGACCCATCACTGATGGTTCACTGATGGATGTCCGCATCCTCCTTCTTTCGTGGGCTTAGCATCCAATTATATATAATTATCTTATTAGTTGCTATTTGGTTGATTCAGTATTCGTTGGGAACCCACCACGCCATCAGTCGGTTGCTGGCCTAATCAATTGTTGATTGTTCGTTGCTAATGATTTAAGAGTTGGGTGATACTGCTACCCACAATTGTTGCTGACATACTAAATGTTGTTGATTGATACTAAATCACCCAATTGTTGTTGAGTTGGGTGATACTAGTACCCACAACATGAGCTCTTTCTCTCTTTCCCCCGTTGAATCCCTGTTGAATACGCTCATTTTCTCACCTTGCTGAGATGGAGCGCCTCCCAGCGGGTTCTTTGATCTTGGCCGAGCATCTCGCAGCGACGGGAGGCCGCCATGTGACATGGCGAGCTGGGTCAATAGAAACAAATCAAATAAGTGAGGGATTCTTCAAACAGGGGAACCCCCAAAATGGTTGTGTTATTGCTATAAATGATTGATATACAGGATGATTCCGGGGTCCCCTATTTTGAGGAACACCCAAATGGTCAGGTGAACATCTCAACAAAAGACTAGCTTGGTCGTTTGGGGGACGTTCATGAGGGGTACCAGGGTTTTGACCCACAGCCATGTGTGAACATGTGTCAGCATGAGCCATGAGCCATGGGAGTGGGTGTCTCACGTGTCATATGAGTCCAATCTTTCCACATGCTGCTGGATGTATCGCATTGCAATATTGGGAGTATCACTTTGCACCCTTGAAAATAGCGAGATTTTCGGCTTTGAAGAGTGATCCTGTGGCAATGGACATCCCCAGTAGCCAGGGAGCTGTTCAAATAGACGCCCTGGAAAACCATTGGCTGGTTGTGGACAGTATCTAGCAAGTCTGCACAAGAGAGATGGTTCAGGCTTGGATTCCAATCTATGGACAAGAGCAGCATTCCAACTCTAGCATGGCCCTGAAAATTCGCCATGCTTGCCAGCCCAAATCCATCACTAAGCAGTCATTGCTGTATTCGCTTGATTTGGTGGTATGCAAAGATTCGCAGCCACTTCATGTGCCAATCAGGTCAATAAACCAATTGCGATGACCATCCAAATGCCAACTGAGCTTTTGCTGATGCAATGTGTTTCTGGGTACCGCTTCACTAAGGAAACCCATCATGTGGAGCTTTCACCGTTCTGCCAAGCTCTCCCGCTGTCGCTCCTGCTTTGCGTCTTCCGGAGACCACGACCACTGCGATTGCTGCAAGGAAGTGGCATGGTGCTCACCAAAGTGTAGAGAGACTTGGCAGCGGCCTCAGCACTGCAAGTTGACCAATGAGGTTTACCTGTTGGGGATACACTACAAGGTGTGAGCTGGGATGACAGCGCTTGAAGTGGGAATCTGCTGCAGAGTCTCATTGATGAACCAGCGCTGGGGGATAAGTGCTCACCTGTCACGTGGATATCAGCTTCCAAGAAATCGGAAGTAGGATGGGGAAGTTGTGCGGAGAGACACCATGAGGATGATTTGCAAAACTGGTTGGTGGTTTTAGTCATTTTCTGTTTTCTCAAATGTGTTACCCAGTGGTTCATTGGTTGACCAGCGTACTTTCATGACGAGGTGGTTCAACCACCAACCAGAAAATCGCGGACAGGCAAGGAAGGGATTCTGGGTCACGAGCAATGAATGTCGTACTGACGATTCAGGGGGTAGCGGTGTGGGGCCCTGAGATTTGTTGGTTCCCTTGGACACATGGTGTTGGAATCTTCAAGCCACCCAAAACTATAGAGGGGCTCTCAAGCCATAGGGAACCCCAAAATCATTCAATATTAGTCATTCTGGGTGATAAACCATCTATTTTTCCGTTCCCTATTTTGAGAAACTCCCAAATGGGTGACATGAACCAAACCTGTTGAGTGATCTTGACCGTTCGGCATCCGAAATAAATCAACCACTAACCAACCATCAATGGTCAAGCAATGAATCATTCTCCAACCATCAATCAACCTACTAACCAACCATCAATCAACCAAATGTAGTCATGGTGATTATCCCCTATGAATCCCTATGATTACCCATTCAGAAAGGTTTGTTGTGGGCGCGGAGCAACAGCTTATTTGAAGAGATAACACTAGAGAATCATTTATATTTATATGATTGTTATTTGGTTTTTTGCTCTCATAAGAGCCCATATAAACAATCAGGTATTTAATATTTACTTAATACCACCTGATACTTACCCAAAAGGAAATCGATTCTAGCTAATCTGTTGTTTTTTTGTCTTCATGCATCTGGATTATTCTGGATTAATCTGGATTAATCTGGATTAATCCTGAGGCCACCACAAAACCAAAAAAACCAAAAAAAAACAAAAGAACCAAAAAAACAAAAAAACAAAAAAAAACAATGTTTTCAGGACTACTTGGATCAGGGCAATTTTCAGACTAGTCTCCAAAACATTGTTTTCTTTGGTTCTTTTGGTTTTTTTGTTGTTTTTGGTTTTTTTGGTTCTTTTGTTTTTTTTGGTTTGTGGTGGGCCGAAGATTAATCCAGATTAATCTAGATTAATCCAGATTAATCTAGATTAATCCAGATTAATCCTGAAAGATGACAATTTCGAGAAAAACAAGAGAAACCAAACAATATTTTCCTGGTTAGTCTCAACATGGCGTTGATCCAAATAGTCTTTGCGTATTTTGACCCAAAAATAAAACAATTGACATTAGAAAATGTTCCCAATGTTAAGAGTTTGTATCTAAGGGCGCGGCCATACATAATTAATATTGAAGGATCCTTCCAATATTAAGGAGCCATATTCAAGGGCAGTAGATAGTTAATACCGAGGGGCTCTTACCTTCAGAATAGCCATAGTAAGCCATGAACAATCAGGTATTTATTTTACATAGATATACTTTATCGATCATAAGTAACCTTAGCAATCACAATTTGACAGACTCACTATTAAATCCACAGTCAACAAAACATAGCAACCATAGTTCAATACAACCAGAGTCATGCATCCAGATCAAATCTGTCCTTTTGGATGAGGCCCTTGTATTTTAGTAATCATAATAGTATTAAAAGGTATGGTTTAAGTTTATTTGGATAGCTACTACTGATGTTGTAGTTACTATAGCTATCTTTAGTTGCATGGCCATTTATGTTGACTTAAAGCTATGTATTGTGGTTCCATTCATCAAGAAGTACTTTCATTATCAGTGGTTCACACCTGATCATTGTATAGTGTTGCTTGAAATCCAAATGATAATGTTAGTTCCATAAAGCCTACCTAGAAATGACATATTTATCATGTAGATATGTCAATTTTAGGGAGGAAGCTATTGGCTCCACATAACCTAGCAAGGCTGCACTGGTACTCATTATTTTTTGTATTGATTCTTTGGGAAATATATTGTCATGGGCTTACACAGTTCAAACACATGCCTTTTTTATGGTAAGAGAAAATGTTATAATTGCCTATGGTGGCTTTTAGCCATTAACCTATTTGCTACTTATAGTTCATTGGAATATGTTGGCTAAGGTGTTAATACTTTAGCCATGTGTAAATTGTAACAATGGTTGCTATAGTTATTGTGAATTATTTTCAGAAGTCCTTTGGGAGCTATAATCAGATGGAGGAAATAATTTACATGCATCTGAACAATTACGTCATTATATATCTTAACACTATGTATATAATAACAAAAATATTGCAATCCTAGTTAATAGTAAACCTAAAATAGAAAGTGAAAAGGTAATGTCAAGCCAATGGTTTTCAATTCAGTATACAGAAATTAAAATCCAAATTAGAACTGTACCCTGAACAAAGGGAAACTTATATAACTGCCTGAGCTTTCGACTCAGTATCAAGACAGTATAGTCTAAATAGCAACTGTACTGTGCGTTTCAAAAGCCATATATTATAAAGGAAGGCTAATCTAATTACCCCAATGTAATTAAACAACATCGACTCATCCCCATACAAAGCAATACTACAAATAATGCATGTAGTATTACCTAATAGATGCTGGCTAGTACACAATAAGACTCTCACCTTGGCTTACTTGAACAGCTCAAAAATCCATTTATGACTGTATCCAATCAGCGCAATAACACCTATGCACATATTACAAAATGTGTAGAACATAATGGAAATACAAATGCTGCACAAGGGCTCATCAAGTCCATGTACCCAGGAAGCTGAGACATTACCAATTTTCATCGCCATAACCAACTACTACACAGCCATTTAATACACCACCTTACAATGTTTAAACATAATATTACATCAAGGTACCTGATTTAAGAAAAGGCAATTTTTGTAAATAAATTCAAACTCATCAAAATCCCGCGCCCACAACAAACCCCTCCCTATCCATTATAATCCCCTTTGAAACTACCAACTAGGCAACCAAATGGTACCTATGGTCACCGAGTGTTTTCGTTTAAACAGTTTCCAGATCTCATCACCAGGAAAAGGACCAAGCGCGACATGCACTGGAGTGTTCCTTGCTGAAGGCTGGAGGACCGGGTCGTTGTAGCTTTGAACACGATGGCTACCGCTGGACATGGAAAGGTGCATGTTAGGACTACACTTTGGTAAACTAACCTGGAAGCTAAAAATCATACCTTACTTCAAACAGCTATTGAAACCTCTGTCATCCATCTGGTCACCTTGCATTTGCACCGTGTCCAAAAAGAATCTGCCATTTCCTGGGCGAACAGTTGTGAATGTTGGTGGATTCCCACGCCAGAACCGTATTGACAAGGAAGGAAAAACCTGTACATGGAACCATCACCAACCATGCACAAATCAGGTCCACTTCAACCCCGAGCTCTTCACCGTATTCCCCACGATCATTCACAGGTCATCACCGATCCAAGCATTTTGCCGCCATGACCGTGACCGCAGGCGCTGTCGTTGTTGAAGCTGCCCAAGGAAGTGCGCAACCAAGCAGCAGCTGGGAAGGAGAGCCTATAGGGAACACTAGGCAAGGTTGAACTACTACTGGTTAGTGGTTTTAAACATTTTTGGTTTCCCAAAGATTTAGGACTCGTATCCCATTCCAATGTCCAAACATGTTCAAAACATTTAAGCTTGCTGTAATGTATGGTTGTTGCTTACATTCCACTACTCTTGTTGATCGTTGTCAACCATCAAGAAACCAACTATACGTAGTTTCTATCTCCCCAATTGCTTTGGTTACTGGCTATTAACCCGCGAAACCAAACCCAGCAAACAAATAAACCAAACAACCAAGCCAGCCAAACCTACCAAACAAACCAGTAAAAAAAAACCGACCAAAACCCAAACCAACTAGACCCAGCCAAACTTAGGCCAAAACTAAGCAACTCATAGCAACTCCACCCAGCCAAACAGCCAGACCCCCATAGCTCCCAAGGTGAGAACGTCGCGCTGCTCATCTCCCTGCGCAGCGACGCGCGGATCGCCACCGTGGCGCAGCTGATGACGGAGCCGCTGACGCGGCCGGGCGCTGCCGGGCAGAGGCGGTGAAGGTCCTGGGGCAGCTGAAGGCGGAGATGGGGAAGGTCGGGGGCCCGGTGGGTGGCCCCGGGGGGTGAAGGTAGAGGTGAAGGTGGAGGTTAAGGGTGATGGTTGGGGTGAAGGTGAGGTTGAGGTTGAGGTTGGATGATGGATGGTTAAGGGTTGAGGTTAAAGGTTGGATGATGATGGTTAAGGTGGGATGATGGTTGATGGTTGATGTTGTTGGTATCATTTAGCTGGTGTTGGTTGGTGGTAGGTGGCTTAGAAACCAGCGGTTGAAATAAAGGGACATAATTTGATAGCAACAACAGAGATAAACCAATTTTTGGCGGGTTGAGTTGTACGTTGGTTGTGGTGGCTGGTTGATTGGTTGGCTGGCAACCATCAATGGAAACTATCAATGAGCACTGGTTTGGTCGTTACCAACCAGTTGTGGGTCGGCTTTGGCAGTGAGACCTCCCCAAATGGAATGGTGGTTGCCATGGGGTTGAACATAGTTGGTTAGTAATGACAAGTGAATGCCCATCCTGGCATTTTTGGTCTTTCAGTTTGATGTTGCAGATTTGGGAGTTTGACTTTGCGAATATGGATTTCGGGGGGGTTCAACCAGCAGTTTTCCTTTTTGTTTCAAATGTCTACTTTTTTCCTGGATGATCATCCTGCCAGCGGCGAGAAACCATATTTGCTTCATTGTTTTACTTGTGTATGGCAGAAGCTTTGTTCCTTAACAGCAACCAAAATCATCATTCGCAATGCAAGGACTAGTCACACCTATGATGGTTGCTAATTCTCTTATGATCTACATCTCGTCCACTTATATTCAATTTAATCTTACTCTCTATTGTGACACCAGCACAAGCCCCCTCCAAACCCCACGTTCGCCCACCCCCATAACGCGGCACTGCAATGGATGATGCTGTGCAAGGTCAAGATGGCTCGGAGAAGTTGCAAAAACACTGGCAATACGCAATGATTTATGGTTTAGGGTTTTAGGATTTTGGGTTTAGGGTTTTAGGGTTTTAGATTTGGTCTTGTGGTTTTAGGGTTGAAGGTTTAGGGTTTGATAACTCAGAAGCTGAAAAACAATGGCCCTGCGCAAAAAGAGCGTTGGGAAATGTTCTCAGTCAAGGGTGGGCAAACGTGGGGTTTGCAATGCGCAGTAGTTGAAATCCCAACAAAGATGGGATGCAAACCGCCAGGGGTACAGGGTACTGACCTCCAAGCGCTTGCCCATAGTGGCTGTACTAAAACACATGCTGGTTTCTCAAAATAGAGGTACCCTGGTACCATCATCCAAAATTCATGCATTTATAGCATTAAAACCAGCAATTTTTGGCTTAATTATTCAAAATTCATGCATATTGATAGCATTAGACCAGTAATTTTTGGGCCCAGATAAACATCCACATGATAAAATTCCCATCATTGCCAGGCCGAAGGCCCGGTAGATGAACTGGGCTCTGCTGCATTGGCGGCCATGCCCTTGCTCCTCGGCGGCCGAAGGGTTGGGAACGGCTGATTCACGAGTGGAGATGGTCAGGTAGTAGCTACGCTACTGATTGATTGAGGGGATGATACTTACCGAACAGTGAAAAATGATGAAAAATAGTTAAGTACTTAGCAGCCGCCCTTAAATGAGACATGGGTAAGTTCCAGTGCCCTTAATTGGATGAGCATCCCCACATGGTTAACCCACTCGGTCGGTTTTGGACATCGAGAGATTGGGAGCCAGGTGATATTTCTTTAAATTTAGCATTTATTATCAATTATCAATGTATCATAATCTTTGAGATTCGGATTATAAATCTATCAATCTATATATAGTCATTATTTATCTATGGGTTCATTATTAATGTATCATTATGATACACTGGTTGTGGATTTCAATCAAGTTTATTTTCCCTAGTAGTTATTAACAAATGGTTGGTTGACTAATATTTGTCAAAGGGGTGGTGCAACCACCAGCCAGCAAGGAGACCTCAATTTCTGTTGAGATGGTAAAACCCCTGTGGCTTGAAATTGGCCATAAAAGCACCTTAGAATCACCTGAATCATGTTTATAAATATATATATATATACATATGATATATCATGATCTTCGCATCTTTGACTCATCCGAATCTCACACCAACGCGCGCGCGTTGCGCGCGTGAAACTCACACGCGCTTCCCGGGATGAGATCGCCTCCGCGCTCCCAAGGAATGCCTTCGGTCTCTGGGGCGATGGCGAGGAGGGGCACGGTTTGGTGCCGTTGGCTTCCTTCTTCAACCACAGCTGTGCACCCAATTGTGGCCCAGCTGAACTGGATGAATGAGTCCGTGGCGCGGAGTTCATGTTTGATGTCAGATTTGTTTGTGTTTTTTTATTTGTGGCTTATGTTTGATACCTGGGGATGATGGTTCGGGGCTTTTGAATATGTTTTTGATCATTAGTTGATTTGTCAATAGTTATTTTCAACCCTTCTAGTGCACTGGCGGACATTTTTGCAATGGGGCAACGGTCCCGTTCAACCAGATGATGAGTCGGACGAAGATATTGAAAGATGATGAACGTTGATTGAACCCCGATGGTTACAGCCATGGCTTCTTATCATAGTCTCACAATCAGCCATGGATGAGTCCCATACATGGCTGAGTAAGGACAGAGCACGATATAGATTATGGGAGGCATAGTGTATTGCCTCAGATTTACAGATGACATCAAGTATTGCGGACTCATAGTCTTCCCGAGCCATGGTTATTTACATTATGGACTGATAGCTACTTTGTGTGTACCAATTTGGCCTATATATTAACCATGTTCCTGGAAAGGAGGGTCCCCGCGCCATTCTTGTTGTTTCGCTGAATACCAGGTTAGGAGGCATTTAATTTTATGTGGCTTCTCGTTTTCTTTGTATGTGTGGGTTCCGTACAGGTTCTGGGGATCTACCCTAATAACGTCTAACAACTGTCTATACGCACAAATATCTTGAGATATTTTGTTATGTCCAGACATGGTGAACACCAAGTCATTTTTGTTGCCTTTTGGCATGGCGTAGATTTACCCCCTGATGCATACACCTGTCTGTGGCTACAGGGGTTTCCATAAATTGCAGTAGCCTTACATCGATTTCGTTTCGCCTCGAGAATGTCGTTGCTTAGATGGGATATCTATAAACTTACTGGCTGATGGGATAGGGATGATTATAAACTTACTGCATGGCTGGTGGTTGGGAGGGAGCGAGGCCAGGAGCCAGGTATCGCTCTACCCTTTTAATGGGGCAGCGAGGCCAGGAGCCAACTGGAGCTTATGCCTGAAATGACCTTGGATCAATGGCCTGTAAAGAAAGATCCCCACCCCGCGGTTTATCCTAGGCCACGCATTCGTCTTTACCATCGCCTCCTTACTGAGGGGTCCCACTTTGTTTTGCTCATCTTTGCAAGTGCACATTGGTCGCCCCATCAGTGACCTTTGAGCCATTGTGGTAAGAAGTTGTATCCATGGGTGATTCCGGTTTACAACTGCTCTTACCCACAACTTATGGTACCATGGATACACCCAGAAGATACCCATGTCTCTGAATGGGAACAGCTCATGAGTTTACCCGGGTACCTGAACCCTTGTTCTTTATTCGTTGGTACCTTTACCATCAGGTATTCACCGTTGTACAACTCTTTTCAGATATATAAGCTCCTGAATCAGGCGGGCAACTTTAGTTCGTGGGGAACCTCACAATCCAGCTGCTCAGGTATGCATCGTGTGGAAGAGGGGCAGGTCAGTTTTTACGCCCTTCGTGATATTGAGAAAGATGAGGAGCTGACCTTTTCATACATTGACGATGATATTCCTCTCCAACAAAGGAGAGAGCTG
Source organism: Symbiodinium kawagutii (assembly GCA_009767595.1). Classification (NCBI taxonomy): domain Eukaryota; class Dinophyceae; order Suessiales; family Symbiodiniaceae; genus Symbiodinium; species Symbiodinium kawagutii. Next base: position 328,506 of record VSDK01009858.1, read on the forward strand.
ATCTTTTCAAGTTGGGATTTTCACTGTCGCTGTAGTCGCTGCCAGTCTGAAATGCGCGATGAAAACAATGATGCAGCGCCAGGGGGCGGTGTAAAACGAGCACGGTAATGTGGCGAAGCATCGTTGTTTTTACTTGTGAAGTGGCCTTTAAAGTGTGCTATACAACCCTGGTGAAGCGGGTATAGGGGGAATGCCTCATTTTCGACAAATCATAATGATTTAAACCATGATAATGTCGTGAATGTCGTGTTATATCAACCACCTTATAGATATAAACATACTCAATATATCAACCACAAATCACCATAACAAGCCATGATACTTATCACAAATTTGGACTCCAACGCTGTTCTTCGCACTGCTCAACTAGCGATTTGACCGCTCTAACTTTTGAGCCCATCCCCTCGGCAATGGAAGTTTACCAAGGAAGACCTCCCATCATAGTGAAAAGCTCGATTTCCAACAAGGATTTCCCCATGAATCCATATGAATCACCTATCAATCAACCGAATCTTTCCATAAAGCGGGTACCCAGAATCCATCAAGAAGCAGCTGCTAATGATTTGTAGAAAGCACCCAAGCCCCTGTTGGAGATCCTTGAGCCATTGTTGGTGACGTCCATCCGCAAGCCACTGAGCCCTTGTTCAGCTTGATTAAGCGTGAGCAGTCATTTCTGACCATCACCAATCACGATCTACCAGTACTGACTCGTGAACTGTGAGTAAGTATTACCCATTACTTCAACCATTCTCAATCATTCTGATCTAAGTATTCACCATTATTTACCATTGTGAAAGATTTGCTCATTGATCAATCAGCTCTTGACCACGCATCAACCTCTTAACCACCTATTGACCACCTCTTAAGCACCTCTCAACCACTTGTTAACCACCTCTGAACCGCCTATTGACCACATCATTGAATCATTCACCAGTCGGCCCGGCAGGTGATCCACATTGGATCCATCCTGCAGAGCTGCGCCCAGGTTCGCGGAGAAGTGGGATGAAGTGAAAGGAATTCTGAGGACATTAATTTATTGTATATGGGCATATATATATATGTATTTATTATTTATATATTTATGTAAATACAGTATATATGTATACGGTTTATATGTTAGTAATGATGGTGAGTTTATCTCAATGGTTTGTTGCCAAGAGTGGACAATTCATGATTATATAATCCTAATGTTAATGTATGTTAAAGATGGTTCATAGTGGTTGATAGTGGCTGAAATCATTCATTATGGTTTATACTACTGTAAATAATGATGGTTAATAATTGATAGTAAAGGTTAAGCATGGTCAATAGTGGTTGATAAAATGGTTCGTGATGGTTCAGACAGGTCTTGATAATTGATTACGATTGTTTATGATGGTGGCTCAGGATGGTAACTGATGGTTCATTGACGATTAATATGATGGTTCATGCTGGTTAGTGATGGTTGAACAAAACCAATGGCTACGATTTATGATGAATGATGGTAAATTAGTTAATTAATGGTTCCTGATAATCAATGATGTTTGGTACTGAATTCCAAAGGTTTACAATGGTTCTAGCATAATTGATAAGGATTGTGTTTGATTTGCTGACAGTCAATGATGGTCAATACTGATTGTGCGCACGTTGTGGCTCCATGGGTGTGCGCCCGGTGTGTGCATGTTGTTGGCCCAGCTAGGAGACCAGCCAATGTGCGTCAATTCTCTGCATCTTCAAACGTTCAGCATAATCCACTAGCTACTTTACTCCTGCCCCACAGGTGATGGTTGATCCACCCCTGGTGATGGTTGATGCAAGTCTCTCCCAGCTCAGGACTTTGAGTAGAATCTCCTACAAATTACAGTTTATAGTTTGCTTTATACCAATCAACTATCAACTGATCCAAAAAAATCATAGACCAGTTTCATACTCAGATACCAGTGTTATGCCAGCTGAACATGGAAGTTACATATTAACATGATACTGAAATGAACTTACACATCAGTTACTATTTGCCAGTTATATGCCAGCTACATCCCAGTTGAGCCTCATCTTTTACCAGTTCCACAGCAGTTGCACAGCAGTTCTACTCTGCCAGCCTTGGGCGCCACGCCGCTGCAGATGCATTGGCGCGACGAGCATTTGCTCTGTGGCTTAACCGAAGCTTTCCGCTGCGCCTGTGAGCTGAGACGAGGCTCTGTGAGGTGCCGGCGAAGCGGGTGCTGCTGAAGCTGGTGGAAACCACCGGGGATGTGCCGCCGAAAATGATGAGCCTGGTAGTTAATGCTCAATGATCATAAATTTGGTGGATCAACCAGAGGTATGATGACATACCTGGTAGGTATGTGAATTTTGGTTGATCATAAATTTGATGGTTGATGACTTCTACAGCTTCAGAATGCCTTAAAATGGTTGATAATGGCCTTTGATAATGCTTGACGTTGGGGGATAACTACCTCTCGGAGGGTACGGCACGCACTTACCACGAAAGGCTGCAGTTGTTGATACCAGTGTAGAAGCAGTTGATCAACTGGTCCCAGGAGCTAGTGACATCTATTGACGTACTTGTTATATTAAGGGATTATCAATCTGCAAGCCCTATATTGAGCTACATTTGACTTTTCTTGCGCGACACCCTTGGCCGTTTTGCGTGGGGAGTCATAGCTGGCTTCACCGTAGCTGGCTTAACAATATAAGACTAGTAACGAACCATGTTGAATGTTCATGGCTGAAACCGATCAGTTTTTGGGCAGATGATTGGTAGCTCTGTTTCTGTGTGGCTGATGACTTGCCAGTGTGAGTGGCTTGTGGATCAGAGGAACTCCCAACTTGGGATTTTCTTTCACTAAAGTTGTGACTGAGTGCGGTCCAATCTCTGGAACTCCAGAAAGTGAACACATCAAAGTTCCCAAAACCCGATGGTCTCATACTGACTTGCTCGATCCTTCGGGATATTCCTGAATTGGAACTGACGTTGCGAAGAGTTACTTGTGTCCAGCAAGCAGCTCCAGATCAGCGCAGGATCAACTGGCCGAATCTATATCCAGCTGGGGGCCAGATCACCTTCTTCTCAATCTGCAGGACCTGGTAACTTACCATCCATTGAAGGTCTTTCCTGTATGTAGATATTCCAATTTTTTTGGGGAAATGAAGTATTTTCTAAATGGTTGAATCTCTTCGCTGGTTTGACCACGGTCAGATGGGGCTAATGGCAACAGATGAGCTACCCAAAGAGAAGGCACATCAACATCCAAAGAGCTTGACAGAAAAAAATCACGAACTCTTCATACAGGGAATGTTGATACCAGGATACCCGGATTTTGACCAACCAGCAATCCTCGGAACCCGCACCGGTTTCCTCAACCATGGTATCAGATCCCGTGGAAGTCCTTTGTCGGCAACCAGTTGGACATACAGCCATGGCATGCAGGCCATAGTCATCTTTGTTTACCCGCCACTGAAGCCGCTACAGCTGCGCAGTTTGACGTTTCAGCGCTGCCAGGGACTACTCCGTCATTCTGCAAGCACTGCGGAGGTTAAACTACTGCCCGTGGGTTGGAGCGTTGAGGCGAGGCCTGGTGGCTGGTCGGTTTGGTGAGGGGCTGGCTGCTTCGCACCCAGAAGGAGCACCATGGCAGCCATGATCCACCGAAGCGTTTGATGGGGGTCAATGGTTCACTTTGGGGGGTTCGACCTAGCCAGTTTGGGGACCCCTAAGCTATGTCTGGTTTATTAATGTTTACTGATATTAACGGTGAAGAACGGATGATAACTAAGGGTACCCCTATTTTGAGAAATTACCATTTGTGTATCCATTTGTTCAAGCACTAACCAGCAATTGTTGAGGGTGATCAACCAGTATCATGGCTAAAGGCTATATTGACGAAAGATCACCAAAAACTTCGGTGGCCGAGGCTGGTTCTTGAGGGAACATATCCTGTAGCTGAGAGATAGCCGTGGGTGGTGTTGGCGAACATCCAAAAACACACTGACAGTGACTGAGAAGAGGGTCCGTTTTGCGGAGATCTGGCATGATGTTCGCTACTTACTTTGTTGATATTATGCGCTCACTGTGCATTGGACCCCTTTGCCCGCAGTTCAAAAGTAAAGCCAGTACTCTGAAACAAGTACAGCAAAAGATGTGCCAGGGCTGACTACCTCCTCAGGAGTCCTGGTCATTACAAAATCCATGGTCAAACAAGGTCCAAACTTGGGTAAAGATAGATGGCTAAGTGATGAGCACTTAAGACTTAAGAGCTGCTTGATGCACCATGATCATCATGACGATGCTTGAAAGGTGCTTTGTTGTAGGGGTTCGAGATGTAATGGCTAGCCAGAGATCCACATCAATAAACCGCCGATGACAAACCACCAGCCATTTTGGCCAAAAGCAATGATGGTTCATCACTAGAAATCGCTCACAAGGTTCGTTTACCAAGCCCATTATATAGATTATCCAGTACTAACCATTACTAACCCACTGATTTTCGCCATCACCAACCATGCTGGCTGCTGGTTCCCATCACTCCCCCTGCGTGGTTCACCGCTGCGCGGCACTACCGTCGCGCCAGACCCATCGTTGTGGACCTCCGTTGGCGGCTGCGAAAGCAACGCTGGCGGCCCATGGCCCGGAGACCCGGACCGGACCTGGACGGCTCGGCATCCCCAAGGCAAGGCGTCCGCCTTGGCAGTGGGGGTCTCAAGCGGCTTGGGGGAGCTATGGTTGGTGTATGATTTATAAGCAATCACAGGGGGGGACCCCAATGCTAAGGTTGGGTTATAGGCAATAAATAGGGGACATACCAACTAGAATGGCAGGTTTTTGTTGCTCTAAATGGTGAATAAACTAGATGATTTGGGGGTCCCCCGATTTTGAGACATACCAATTTCTTGTTTTTTTGCTGCGGGGAAGACTTGGGAAGCCATGAATTTGGTAAGAATGGACAGACTGTGGCATTACTATGGTAGTTTGGGCAGGATTTATGATCCATGACTTTCTGGTAGGGTTGAAGATGGGGGGATGCCGCCAATGACAAGAATCATAAAGTGTTTGATTTTTAGGGCTGTTTGGTAGGTTTCAAAGTCAACCAGGCACGTATCATATTATGTTTAATCCTGTTTTAAACCTGGTTGTGAAGATCTGATTCTGGCTGGCGGTTTCAAACATTCATTGTTATGAGACAAATGCAACATCGTGATTCTTGTTTCAAAATGACAAACATGTGGGTGCTTTTGGGCGGGCTTGGTGCTGTACGTACAGTATCCTATTTGGATAATTCGGAACACCACTGAGAAACATCCTTGCGTGTTTCCTGCTCTATTGTTTCTCAATGGTTTTAAGGATATATGATATAGCTCTATTGAACTCTATTGTTTCCTGCCCTATTATCCTCTATTTTGTTTTTCTCTATCAGCATGAGGGATTGTTCCGAGGTGGGTCTAAGGACCCAGTCGCTCGCATTTTGAGGACCTGGTTCTGGCGTTGCGCTTTGTAGCAGCCTTCCAAGTGCAAACACTGCCGCAGGCTGAGATGACGCGGGGCCCGTGGTGAGTTGTGGCCAGGCGGTGAACCAAGGGTTGTGAAACAGATCCCACCAAATGATGGTCATGAAGTACAGTGGTTGATTAATGGTTGATTAATGGTTGATTAATGGGTGATTAATTAATGGTTGATCACGGGTAGGTTTTTTTACTACTATATATAGTCATCAGCCATGGCGACTAAGGGTCCATGAGCTAGTTGATGATAGGGGATGATATCGGATGATAACCAACATTGACATTAACCAACAATAATGAACCATGTAATCAGCAACCAATCAATAATTGGTCATCTATTGAAGTCATCACCAGCAGATGTTCATCATTTGGTTGATAGGTTACAAAAAATATGTTTGTACATAAACATTTTTTCATCATTATATAGTACGGTAAAATCAAATACAATTTTAGCATAATCTAACATAGTTAGTTCTATATAGCAACCAATGATTCCGGAATTGGCTTCCAGTGGCTGGATGAACCGAATCGTTTTTGCGAAAAGCTGCGGGGTTGTGACACCAGCCTGTCGCCGCTAGGCTCGTCCGGAAGTTTTGAACTGTATCAACGGGCTGGCAAAGCTATGCTTGGTGAGATTTCCTAGGGCTGCTAAGAGCGTTTTTCGGTTTTGATGATCAGTGATCACTGATGCGTCCGGACGGTTAATAGCGAATGAATTCAATGACGATGAGTCATGGCCAATCATTAGTGCTTAATGAATGGGGGTTCGAGTTTTCCTTACATTTTGGTAGCTCTTGGGCATACAAATCCACGAATCCCAAGGTTTTTTTGCACACCCGAACATCTGATGGTTGATGAGCCCAACTGGCTGTGGGTCAGTTCACCCTTAGTCCCCCTGGTTCCTTATCGTTAAGCATTATTTTCCCTATAGTTTGTTGGTTATTCTCCCCCATGAAGTTGGTTAAGAGCTTGACCCACAGCCATATAGTTGGTATCCCCAATAATTGCTAGTTATATCCAGTTATCATCCCCTATTATTAACCATTAACAATCAACCATCAAGCCATGTATAGCTGGTATATCCCCTATAGTTGTTAGTTATCATCCCCTATCATTAACCATTAATAACCAGCTAATTAACCATTGACCAGCTATTAGTTGGTTGGTTAACTGCTTGACCCAACTCGCCAACTCATGCTTCGTGGCTGCTACCTCGCCAGGTTCGAAGCGAAGGGCTGGCCTTGTGCCGCGAGCTGGGCATCCGAGGTGATGGGTAAGGCTATGATCCATATGGCAAGGATAGATTTATATGGTATGGTATATCTGTATATGGTATGTCTATATATGGTATATGTACATGGACTATTTACATGATATATTTACGTGGTTTGTTTAATGTTTTTTTCCATATGCTTTGTATCGTTTATTCATACGGTTTATCTATGTGGTATATTTACAAGCTGATTATTGTTATTTATGATTACGAAGAGGGAATGATAAGCAACCATAATGGTTGATGATGGTAGATCCAGCCGCTAAGTCGCACCACCATGAGTTATCCATGACCATCAATAGGGGTAAATTCGTAGGGATACCCCATGAATCAAGCTGAAAACCTGGAAATATGGGATTCATATGAATAAATCCCTATGTTTCAACCCAAAAATAATGTTCGATTTGCAATTTTTTCTGACCATTAAACTGAAAATGGCTACTCAAAGCAGGTAATCACTGTAACTTGTAATGCGTGAGGAAAACATGTCTCGAGCGTGTCCATAGAACCACATATGACCCCATTTGATTTACCAAGTTATATTACTATGCTTGAAGTTTTCTTGCACTCCTTTTTTTCACGATCAAATCTTTCGTACTTGATGTCTGTTTTAGTGCTCTCTGTTGAAGAGGATGGAGTTCGAGCATCCATGTTAGACTATACCTTTGCAAGACTGACAGTCATCCATGCGGGTTGAGTGGTTGCTGTTTGATATGCCATCCCTCTGGCAGCCGGGCTTGGTGACATCGCATAGCTTGGGACAAAGACTGCTAAGACCCTCCTGTGTTGCAAATGACCAAATGTTTCTTTGTTGTTATCATCGACTAGCCATACATACTTTATTCGATTAGTGGTGTATTATTTGATAAATCTAATGTTGCTAACTACAGTAGTATAATTTTAATCGATCAACTACATGTTTTTCACATAAACATGGAACACTGTCGATATTAATTGATCAGTAATTGATATAGATAGTAGTTGATCAAGTACATGTAACCACATACTGTCCTACTTGTAGAATCTTGTATATATTGTTTAGTATTTATCTATTCATTAATTTACCTATATATTTGCATATCATATCATGCTTACAGCTCCTGCTGCTTTTTCCACCGACTCAACCGAGGTTGCAGATGCGGGCTGAACAACGTATGGGTGAGATGAGGCAGGCAATACCAGCAGAAGGGACCTTAAATCAGCAGGTAAGCGACATATGGTGGTTTCCCAAAATCGGGGGACCCTCAAAATGGTTGGTTTATTGCTACAAAAGGTTAAAAAGGGATGATTTGGGGGTACACCTATTTTGAGAAACCACCATATGCAAGAGGAACTATTGCCAACCAAGTGGTGAGGAGTATGAGTAGGTTGTTGGTGTAAGGATTCCGAAGGTGGCTGGTTCAGTGGTTCAAGCATTGAAGTCAGGGGCGTTCCTGTTAACCAACCACTTGAACTGACAATAGTGTGTCGCTTGGAAACTGCCAACGAACCAGCGAGATAATAGCACAGACTTCCATTTAGTTTGTGTAGTCTCCCAGCCATATTTTGTTGCAGATCAGGATGAAAAGTTGTTCCGGGTTGTTTTGTTACTGATTATTTGGTGTTTTGCAAAGCGGAATGATTATTATGATTGTCTACAAACACTTCATTCTCAACTCGTTTCGCCAACATGTTATATCAACAGACTTCGACTTCGCTCAAGCTGGAAGGGATTGCATTCAAAGGTGTGACCACTCATGCCACTTGGAGCAGAAGTGTGGATGAGTATCACCACATGGACCTCCCAACCGCTAGAGCCGCTGAAGTAGACGATTTCAGAATGCTTACTGTACCTGGGGTGCATATGCTCGACCCGACATATCTGGACTAGCTATGTGAAACAAACATTACCCCAACTATGCCATTTGTTTGATCGGTTGATATTTGTTTCAAATAGCATAGTTGGGGTAATATGTGTTTTCAATAGCATAGTTATGCATAGTTGATATTGCGATATTTGTTTGATTTATGTTTCAAATAGCTCGTTCATTTCTCATTTGCTGCTGATGCGAACTTGTTTGATCGACCCATCATCTGTGATCTCATCGCTGGGTTTTCTTTCCATCATGATTTTAATCATTTTTCTCCTCAATATTAACCAAGGGTTGATTGGTTGCCTGGTGATTTCAACCATTTTCATTGTCCTCAATATGAACAAAGGGTTGATTGGTTGACTGATACGTACACTGATACTTTTCATAGGGGTGGTTCAACCAGCAACCGGCTTTCTATCGTCAATAGCTCAGGTGTCCTTTGGTACTTGTATGTCTTGTTTGCAGTTTTGACGCAGCAAAAACAAAATATCATCGTGAACTTAGTGAAACGAGATTGTCATGCGGCTACATGCAAGCCTGGTAATTGTAACGAGGAATACATGATTATAGACATGGCTGAGGACCAGCACCCGGTATCACCCTACCCGTACCCTCAGTGAAAATGAAAGCCACTCAACAAATCGGGGTTTCTTCGTGTGTTCAACCACCCAATTTTCAGATATTTTCAATCAGTCTTGCTCACAGCTTTCCACCTAATGCTCATCGATTAAGACGTAGCCGGTTTTCCAATGCCGCGTCGAGTGGACCCTGGGTGGATGCCTATAGGAGTTCGTACCTCCTGTCCTTTTGAGGTTCACTGTCACATTGCGGTCTATTAGGACTACACCAGGGGTCTTTTGACTTTAAACTATTTTAAACTGACCAGCTCCGAATTTCAGTGTGGATGCGCCATTGCTACTTGAGATTGGAACATGACGCCTCTAGATTTTGAAGATATATCAAGAGATCCACCAAACGGTGATCACTGACATCAAGCACCCACACTCACACATTTGCCTTTTGAAACTAGGCTTCTGGTCAGTAGCAACCGCAAATTTTAGCAGGTTCTAGGATATGCGTTTCGGTTTCTACAGGTGTATGGTTATTGGTCATGGGTCAATACCCGTTACCCCTGGCGAGGACCAAACTAGTCTTTGTTCGCATGGGTTCACTACCCAGGGCCCATGGCTTGGGGTTGGTGATGACCCATCCCGTGCGAGGCATTTGGAGTTGGCGCACTTTGCTCGAGCCTTGGTCTTGTTGAACAACAGCGGCTTGCCGGAGCCAGGGGAGCGGACCCGGGGCATGATCTCGTCCTCCAAAAAGTGTGGGTCACATTTCCACGGTAGATGAACATCCCAAAAAAAGACTGTGAATACCCATCATTCACTGGTTGGTGGTTTTAAAGATGCTTGATCTTCCCTAGTACTAGTAATTATTAACAAATGGTTGGTTGACGTATACTTTTCGTAGAGGTTGAAACCACCAACCAGTTCGATTCATGACTAATGACTAGACACCTAGATTGCACCTAGTACACGAATGAAAACAATGTTTGTGTTCGTCATCAACCACTAGATGATGAACCATCATGGCTGATATCAACCAGTACGAGGCCTTATTTTCCGGCATTTGGTCAAAATATTTGGTTGTATGTTCACAGTGTGGTCGAGTAGATTGACAGCAGCAGCACCAAGTGCGGAGATATTCGAACCAACCAATAGTATAGGCTGGTTGTTGACAAACCAGCGTAAGTCGCGATACATGATGGTAATGGTAGAGCTGTCACTGGTCGGTGGTTTCAAGTATGTTTTATTTCCAATGGTACCTGGGGATGCTCTAACTGAATGAGTCAGAACCACCAACCGGGCTTCAACTAGGCCAAACTTCTTGATGGTCAGGAAAGCAAACAACCACCAACCAGTGAGAGTATTAGGGTATATTAGGATATTAATGGGATTTTGTTCCTGTGGTTTCGGATGTTAAGCAATCAGCAATGCCCGTTTTGGTCAGTGGCGCAGTCAGCAATGCGGGTACTCGTCGTGATGATCCAGTACCATCCAAGATCAACCACGATTCACCTTGGTTAGTCATCATGAACCATCAATGAACTTTTATTTTACCGTTGTGCATTAACATAGCTAATCAATGCTAATCATCATGAACCATCATTATTGTCATTCATTCCAACTATCGGTCAAGCGTCACTCAACCATCATTTTCTCATTCATCAACCATCAGTCAACCATTGGCTAAGCATCAATTGACCATTAGTCAAGCATTTGCTAAGCATCACCTCGTTCACGATCATCGTTTCCTTGTCCTCAAGTGCTTCCCTGGCAGGACACCATCTTGCTGGAGAGGCTGGCAGACAACTTCTCACGACGCGCCGGGGAACTTCCCTTAGGCGGCCGCCTCTGGGACCAGCCATGGACAGGGGGGGTCAAGAAGGAGCAACAGTGGGTATAATAAGCAACAAGCACGGGGAAGATCACCAACGTTGTTGTTGTTGTTGTTGTTGTTGTTGTTGTTGTTGTTGTTGTTGTTGTTGTTGTTGTTGTTGTTGTTGTTGTTGTTGTCTGGAGAGGCTGGCAGACAACTTCTCACGACGCGCCGGGGAACTTCCCTTAGGCGGCCGCCTCTGGGACCAGCCATGGCCAGGGGGGGTCAAGAAGGAGCAACAGTGGGTATAATAAGCAACAAGCACGGGGAAGATCACCAACGTTGTTGTTGTTGTTGTTGTTGTTGTTGTTGTTGTTGTTGTTGTTGTTGTCTTCGTTTAGCCCACTATTTTTCCAGATCACTCGCCATAAGCAATCCTTCACCGGCGTCCCAGTCACTCACTCGCATTCGCCACTCCTTATCAGGTTGTCAAAGATAGTTTTTTTAAGCGAAGGTTTCACATTGTGGATCAAGCCGCAGCACAGTTGGTTTGATGGACTATATCATTGCTGTTCCCAGCAATGCCCTTAAGATTTCAGCTTTGGACATGACAATGGTTATTCGTATAGCTACATCAAGATCCAGTTTGAACCAGCAATGGCTATCAATAATCACTATAAAGAACCACCAATAAACATCACAGACTGGTTGGTGGTTTCAATCTTTTTTCATTTTTCCACATGTATTCCCACATGGTTGGTTGGTTGACTTGCGCATATTTTTCACGACCAGGTGGTTCAACCACCAATCAGCAAACCATGGATCACCATCAGCATGTGGATGGGTCTCGGGGTGCATGGGACCTGGCAGGTGCTTTGCTGCACATGTGCAACACTTTGTGTCTCGATGGCAGCAAGATCCGCAAGCCGTGTGCCATTGAGCAAATGGTGCATCATGCGTAGTTAGATCCAAATACGGATCAATACGGATGATCATTAATGTTGGCTGAAAATGATCACCAATGTTGGTTTTGATCACTAATGGCACTTATTGATTGTTAGTCATCAAATTGGTGATCATTAATGTTGTTTAACACTAGTTTAACAATAGTTCATTGTGTGAATGATTATTCGTTTTGATTGACAAAACATGCTCATGATCATCCTGCTAGGAAATTCCCACTGCTGGGAAATTCCCGATGTGTTGGTTAGAGCTAATTCATGAAGGTCAAGATTGCGGATTTAACCAGAAATCAATGGAAGATCCCTACCGCAAGAAGCCACCCCTGTTTGAAGTCACAGGGGGTCGGGCTCGTAGATTGATATCTATGATATCTCCCACTAAGCTGCTTACCAATTAATGACGGGGAAGAACAAGCCGTACCCAACCGAATCTCAATTTACCAACAACCGTGGTTGGTAAAGAGGCTTTGGCTTCCCAATCATTTAGCACACTTGCTGAGTCGTGGGAAGATCCACAGATTGACAGATCCCATCCCTCGAACAAGGCTCACTGCAAAGGCAGAAGCACCCAGTGAATTTCGCGCTGTGTTGATTGAGAAGGCTCAGGCAGGCGGGCAGGGAACCAGTTGATCATGTTGGCCAATGATCGTCCCTGGCTATTGATGATGGTTGACTACTACATCATGAATGAACGGTTCTAGCTGTTCACCCTAGTTGCTGGATGTTGTCGGTTGGTAGTCAGATGATTCTCCCAGTACGTTGGTAGCCCACTGGTGACGTGGGAGCTGAGGGAATCTGCTTCCAGGTGGGTTTCCCTTGCACAGCGGTCAGATTTGAAGGCTTCAAGCAATCGGACATCGTAAGTTTTGGATGCACGAGTTGATTTATTGCAAGCTTGACGTGCAGGCGAACAGCATCTACATTTGTATGCCCTTCATTGTCTTGTTATGTTTCATTCACATATCTTCTATTATCTTCTCATTGTGCACATCCGATCTACTTATACTTATATAAATGTATGTATTTGTTCATATATGTATGTGTGTTTATGCCTACGTATCTTCAATCATACGTGGATAGTCAAACATATACATGAAAGTGCATGTATGTCCGAGGTGTGTACATGCGTTTGTTTTTGTATCCATATAGATACATGTGTACATATATGTTCCTGTAAGTACAGATATGCATATATAGTGTATTTGGAATTGTCCATTGATGCAGTCTTTCAAAGACTTGTTTGTGCATGCAAACAATGATGCTTTGGCACTTGTAGGGTCCTTAAAAAGTAAACCTGCTTCCACTTGATCACCTTATCGGTGTTGTTACGAAACTACCTCGTTTGGTGAAACACCCTGGTTCTATTCTGCATTCTTTCGATCATTACCAGGTTCCGTTGACCACCAGGTAATAAGCATGTTACGATAGGGAGCACCCAACCTCTCAATGATGGGTTGTCGTCCAGCTTGAAAAGTCAGTTGATTTTATCCAGCATTGTAACACTGAGACATGTTCTCCAGCAAACTCCAGCGTTCTGGAACATGTCATATGTGCAAGCAATACACATCTCCAGTATATTTCTTTGCAACCATGTTCGGAAGATTTGCTCAGCAAGGACATGTTTTGAAAGCAACACATGGTTGGATACTTTTGTGCAACGTCGCTGCTGTGGCTCGTGGGTTCGTGATTCCGGGGACGGGTAAAGCATACCCGATATCCTTTTCTGAACGAAGGGAATAATTGAGTTTGTTTATCAATGGTGGTTTCCCTGTAAATGCCAAGCTGACTGGTGGTTTCCTTAAATGGCCATCTATGGACAATGCCAATTGTGAGCAATTGCAATTGCCTATACCAGCAGTAACCATCATCAACCACCATTATTGGTGTTGATCCCCTACCATCAATCGTTCTTAATTAGCCATCATTAATCATTTTTATTCACTATTATTGGTTCGTAACCATTACTAGCCATTATTCACAATTATTAACCATTATTCAGCATCGTGAACCATTATTCATCATTGAATTCACAATCAATAGACCTTAGTTACCAGGTCACTAGTTCCATTAGGGAGGCTCTAGACTTGGGAGTTGCCAGCGCATTAGCCCTCACCGGGCGCGTTTCGGCATTGCTGCGGTTTGCACCAGGCAGGTAATGGGCGGTGTGCAATGTAACTTTTCTAAGGTCGAGAAACCAAAGAGTTAATTCTTATTTTGTATTCAGCCAAAATATCAAGCTATTTGCGTTCTTAATTTTATAGGTGTATCCACTTAAATGATTTGATACATCTAATCCAAAGCATTTAAAACATACAGGTCCCAACACCCCATGGTTATATAACCATGATGGTTTCATAGCCATGAATTAGACCAACGGTTTATTATCCACTCATGGATACTGTTGATTGTTTTTCATGTTTATTCAAGGTTATTCGGAAATGAAATGATTTCAGCGCCAGTGTTTTATTGCTGTTTTGGGGAGACTTTACGCTGGATGTGGATGTAGCAGTGTGGGTGCCCAAAAAGCGAAAGCAGCTCTTGGGGTACAACCATGGCTGACAACATGGTTGAGAAACCACCATTATATATATATATATATGGAAACAACGGGTGCTACTGGAACCTTTCCCAGCATCATTCGCTCTCCTCGTTCCCTCCCTTACTGGCTCGGGATTTTCTGTGTCAAACAAAGGTTGCAAGTTGGATGGGAACTACCGTTTGTCAATGGCTTTCATCCATGATTAAGAAGTGTTGATTGTTGATGGTTGACAAAGGTTGGTGTTGGTTGATGATCATAAACAAGCTGGTCCTCAATGGTGAACGACAAACCGTTGATACTTTTGATCCTTTGATGGTGAATCCACATTACACAGGGCATCACTTGGGTTCCATGACTGGATTCTTGGTCGCTGATGCCACCGCATCACCAGCAAGAACATCTAGCTTTTGTCAGTTCGGCCATGTAGCTGGGGAGCAACTGTAGATATAGCCTTGCACGGCTGAGGGATTTCCAGTCTGCTAGCTTGCCATTAACCTTATTTTGGAATTTTGGAAATATGTTTAGGGCCTTGCACTAGGGCTGTGATAGCTTTCGTTAAGCCATACCCGCACGTCATGTCATTGAGTGTTTCCCATGGTTTTCCGTTGTGTTTTGCATGTTTTTGAGGTTTTTCCTGACTGCTCATTGTTTTCCACTTTGGTCAAGACTGGCAGTGACCCTTACAACTTGTGCTCAACGTGGCCGCGGTCGTTTCTGGTCCAAGAAGGCTCTTGAATCCAAGATGCCTCAGGTTGTTTGCAAGATGCAAAAAAATGCATAAAACGATGCTGATCCAATGAGAAGCTCATGAAGCCATGCTGGCCATGCTTGGCATGGCTGCTTTGCTGTGCTGCTGAAAGAACACACTATGCCCTGGATAGACCCAATGAGTCACTTTGCTTGACAAAGTTTCGATGTGGCCCCTGGTGAGCATAGCAGAAATGTTCCCTTTGGTAGGTCTCCAAAGCTGGAAAATAAGCAGATGTATGCAGCATTTTTTTCAGGTTTTCCTTGGTAAATTACCAATTGGCGTTTTTGAACATGTTTTAGTTTTCCGAACATTTAGGGATACTTTGGTTGACTAACATTTTTCACAGGATTGAAACCACCGACCAGGATTTTGATGGGATTCTCCTGCGATCGCCGGGTGCTCAAACGAGGGTAACGCAATCATCCAGCTCCTTCGAAGATGCTGAAAGTGACCCCCAAGGGCGACTTGGGTTCACTTTCCCCCCTAGTCCCCTCAAGCGGTTCAGGTTGATATTTTGCAGAGTTTGTTACCCTTGGGGCTGTATGGATGGACATATACACTGATTCTGCATGAAGCTACACAGAGATACATACATACATATACAATAATATATATAAACGCACATAATCAAATGATATTCAATGCATGCATTTACAATGACATATGTTGTTTTATGTGCTGGTCAGCTTACTGGATGACATCTCATGATGTGGGTTGGGTCCACGGTCCCCCAAACCGTTGGGATTTATATGTGGGGTTCACTTAGAATAGGTGACCCCCAAAAGATTAAACGACTACAAAAGGATGATTGCGGGGCACCCCTATTTTGAGAAACACCCATATACTCAGTTTTGGTGATTCTTGGTGGCTGTACCCATTTGGATAGTGAGGGGATTTCCTTACTTTCAGGGTAACAACAACCCCCTCCTTGCATAGTTGTTGGTTGTTGTTGGCTTTATTTTCTAATGATTTAATTGCTATCATGTCATCATTAGGCAACACGAATGCCTGATACCCGGCAGAGTCAATCAGTTGCCATTAGCAAAGTACTCTTTTCTACTGCAACATCCCATAGTCAAACTCCGGATCTCCCAAAAATCTGGACCTTGATCTGAAAGGTTCGATTCTGACCCTCGGAGGGTTGAAGTTTCATATTATCGAAGGGCCGCCTGGCAAAGAACCTCTTCCCATGGTACATTCCACAACTTGTAACCAGGTAAGGACAAAAGACAATCCCTTCCCCCAATATAACGGGTCAGAATCCTGTTTGTTCAGCGGGGCAAGTGTTCGGTAGAGGATTTTCCGGCTGGTTTCGCATCACAGGAAAGGCATATCATTTGATGTATAAATGACTGGCTGTGGCATCTGGACGTCCTGTTGGTGCATGCATCATGCAACTGTGATGATAGCAAAGCTCATCAGCTCATGAGTGGCTTGGGTTACAACTATACCAAACAGTTGTGGGTCCGAACCTACCCGGGACAATTTGGGCAACAATCATCCCAGCAGTTGGGGTAGGTGATCAACAGATGTTGCTTGCTGCTGCTTATCATTCCCTTGGTATTGCCTGCAACTTGTTGCCTCTGCTTGTTGATCATCGCGCAGCAAGAGGACATAATCCGAATATCATGACTACAGTCCTGTCGCAAGTGCTAACCTCACTATCTCACTATTGTTGCTTAACATGACATATCCTTAGCCAGCAAACATCACAAGTTGATGAGTCAACACAGATTCCAACGCCAAGCACAGGTCGCCGGCTCCTGCACTGGGCGACATGGTGCAGATTGAGGGTTTGACTTCGGACGCCGGGCAGCTGCTCAATGGATTCCAGGGACGAGTTGTGCAGTGGGATGGCGACAGAGGCCCGGGAAGTGGTTGAGACTCATGGGATTTGCCATCTCCAAAGGTTGATGTTGAAATGGCTCATTCCATTTTCTGTCATTTGGAGGTAATTGCTAATTACATCTGATTACTGTGCACTGAATGTGCATTTCCTTGATCAGGTCTGAATCAGATCCATATCAAAGGGACTCTTTCGCAAGTGAGATATGCCTGGGGGATTGTTGTTGAAGCACGTAGAGTCACCATGAGTCACCTTCGACAATGGAAATCTCCCAGCTGAAAAGAGCAAGCACATTGTGCTGGGTCAAAGCTTTCGGCGTGACTCACAACATGTGTGCATGAAGAACTCGCTTGGGAGTTGAAATCCTTTGCACGTTTGAAGAACTGTCAAAAAAGTGATCCGTTGGGTTATCATAAGCCATGCTGGCTGGGACATCCTATTGATTAGGTGGGAGATATCCTGGGGTAGTGATCATGGTAAGGGAACCCTTCAGCCATATGTTCACTTGATCTCCATGCAAATGGTGATCCCTTCTTGGTCACCGGTCCAGCCGCGTAAATTCAGGTCGCTTCGCCGTGCAGCTGCGGGGAGTTGCGAGTTGGAAGAGTTTGAAAGCGACGAATTTGAAGCCTTTGGTGCAGCTGAAGCCTGGACGAATCTGGGAGGTGGGTATTTTGGAGGGTGAAGAATCATGGAAGATCATCACCAACCATGGAAATCAACAATGGTTCCCCTTGACCCATTGTTATTTTACCAGTGTCATTCTCATCCTCCTCCTCCTCCTCCTCATCATCATCATCATCATCATCATCATCATCATCACCAGCATCAGCATCATCATCATCATCATCATCATCATCATCATCATCATCATCATCATCATCATCATCATCATCATCATCATCATCATCATCATCATCATCATCATCCCATCGCTACGATGAGTTCACAGGTTGTGCGCAAAGGTAGGATTCTTAAGACCAACCAAGTTGCACAAGCAAGATCAACGGTTTGGACACGATTTGAGAAATGTTTATCTAAAAAAACTTTTGATGGCTTTCCATGTTACGCGCAGAACTTGTACAAAACCTTAAGCAAATTGCACTGAATTATGCCACTCTTCAACAGGTTACACTTCCTGATGAGCATTTGCTGGCACACTTACTTTTGTTTGCTGTCACAGTGGCCAGCCATCGGCTTCTCTACTTTGTCAAGTTTGCATATGCCAAAAGCGTGAATTGTGCAGTGACTCTTCGTTGACCTAGCTCTTAGCGGACTGGCTATTATTCATACTAAGGGAAGCCACGAGATCTGACAACAGTACCGTGCAGGTTGACAAAGTCTTCTGCCAAATTATTATCGAACCATCTCTCCCTAAATAGTAAGCACAGGCATCTGTCTGCATTACTAGGGGGGTTAGCAATAGAGAGGACCCCAATCATAGAACAAAGCCCGTATCAGCAAAAACAGGAGATTTCCGGAAAATCATTTTCTTTCATTTTCCCTTTGAAATCCTTTCTCAAGATCAAATGATATTGCTAGAACTTTCTGGATCATGGATTTCCCTTTTAAACAATAAACAGAAGAACAACAACTCTTATTCAAAAATATATTTGCTCGAGCGATCCGAATAAAAGAAACCACTCAGGCTGATCCATATTCATGAATAGGCGGTCAGACCCATGTTAGCACACATGATACATCGTTCCATCATCAATGGGCACAATCGAGAACTGGTAAGAATTTGAAACACACAAGAACACACACGTGGGATCCTGAACGGTGAACAAGCGATGTTTAAGCATTAGGGGAAGGGAGGTAGCAAAGGACAACCAGGGTCATTGACTATGGTCATGAAAGGCCACTAGTGATTGAAATGAGTTCCAACAGGCTTGGTTGTGGGGGATAGTTGCCATAATCAAGGTTGATCATCATGGTTGACCATCATTATTGACCTTCATTCACATTCCAAACAAATATTGCCATTATCTAAGAACAAATATTGCCATTGATGAGGGAATGGTTTAGTGACAGTATTACCAGTAGATAAACGACGGGATCCTTATCATACGGTAGAGTTGGGTATGGAAATGCATGGGTTGGAGGATGAAAGACCTGCGACTTTCTCAGGTGTTTTGGTTTTATGACTGGTTTCAGCAGAGATTGGAGTTCCCCCATGTTTGTGAATTATAGGGGTCAATGTGAGTTCTTGTTATTTGCTGGTCTGACACACCTTCATCCCAGGCAACGTTCAGTCCTCGCACATCAAGTAGTTCAGATGGCAGCTGGGGTCGCACCAAGTAGTCTTGTGGCCATAGTACTTTTTTGGCCAAATGAGACGTCCGAACAAGTAGCGCGGGTTGGTGGTGTGAAGTGTTTCTTTATTTTCAACCTCTATTCAGGGATAGTTGGCTGATTCTCTAATATTGTTCAGAGGGGATGAAACCACCAAGCAGATTTCTTCAATTTCCTTTGGGGGAGCACGCCATTAGTTTGGAATGAATTCCACTGGGAAGCAGCTGTTGGCATTGCCCAAGCCGGTTGCAGGTGGCCCCAGCTCATGACAAAGTCTTGATTGGTGTACGAACAGTCACTGATCAGCAAATTTGACTAGCTGATGCTGACACTTAAACTGATAATCGCGACAAGTGACTTGTAACCAAGATACGACTAGCTGATGTTGCGCTTATATCTCAATAGGATCACAATAGGGGTGAAAATCTTGATGCGAATTGGTAGGGTCAGTCCACTTATACTCAGGGAATGCTGGTAACAGCCTGGTTGGGGACTTTCAAGTAGCTACAGAGAGCATTTACATATCATTACTGTTTGGTGGTTTAAACATGTTTTTCCCTAGTATTTATTAACAAATGGTTGGTTGACTAACATTTTTCACAGGGGTTGAAACCACCACCCAGATTAGCAATGATCAGCCAAAGATTCTGAACGATTAGTGGAGCAAGAATCGCGGGACGACCTGCAGGCCTCTGGGGATCCTTGTGCCAACATGCCAGCAGCGGTGCTGGCCAATCGGGTCGCGACGGTGATGTGGATTTTGGGCCTTCGTTTTGACAGAGGACGGCTTCGCGGGGACTTGCCAAGGATGACCATGAGAGATCAATGTACACGTGAAGGTAACACACGTGATGTGAGTATCGTATTGTAATGTTGTGGAATGCACTGTCATGCCATGTACTGGAACGTGTTGAAATGCATATGGTTATTGTAACATATTGCAAAGCAATACAATGCAACGTAATTTAACTTCTTGATGATAATGTACGTATGTATGAATGTCTATAAATTATACAGTAATTACGTCTATTCAGATATGCAAATAAATGAATATATATATATACATGCACAGACTGAATTTGTAGACATTTGGGGATGTTGGAAAACGCACCGTTTGTAGCTGGTTTGCCAAAAGAAACCATTATTTGCTTCCCGAATAGTTTACAAGAGGTAAACAATTTATGATCACTGGCATGAGGCATCAAGTTCAAAACCTGTGTCCAAGAGTTTGACCCTAACATTGCCAAGAGGACAATGCTTCATTTGGAGTGCAGGATAGGGAGCGACTGGGGTTGCCGTTGCACCAAACGAAGCTTTTGAAGGCTTCGGACTAGGAATTCAGAAATGGAATCCAATCCTGGTTTTCTGAAAGCGCTTCTCCAGATTGGTTAGCGGTAGGCATTTTCTATTTCATGACCTATTAACTATCATAAACTAATATGAATTCAGGTTGTTTCATAGGTAGTTAAGAGGTAGTTTGTCACCTATTGCGAAACCTAGTGATTACGAAGCTGATCCATCAGACATGGAACCCCACATGACTTGCAATCATGGGTGGTTCAAGGCGGTCATCGACGAATGATGTTTTCAGATTTTGAGCGTTTCATGATGGGGAATCCTCGTTAATGATATGCAGCCTGTCGAAATTGTAATTATGGTTGCTGAGTTGGTTGATGATTACTGATGGTTCATGGTGGTAAAATCTTGAGGTTGATGGTTTATGATGCTGGATAATTGGTTAATGACAATGACTATAGTTATGGTTAGCAATGTTTGAGCAACTAAGATCCCGCAGTCCCTAGGAGAGAATAAAACCATCAACGGAGGAAATGTGCAAGTTGGGAATTCCTTCATTCCCAGCCCTGTTGTTGGTTGCGTTATTGGTTATGTTTGACTATCGACCATTTGATGGTTGCTAACCATTGATTCCTTCACATGTTTCATGTTGTACCAAATTGTTCTGTGGAACATCACGAGGTAATTTCGATCTTAAAGAGTCCACAAGTTCCGGTTCCGTTGCCCGTTGATGGTTTCCCTTTTGGAGGCGATGATGGAAGCAACTTCTTGCGGGGAGCGGCATGGAATAAGGACGGGGGCCGATGCCAGGTGGTATACCAAGAGGTCCTTGCCAGCCACGTGGGGATCATCGTCACCAATCACTCAGAAACTTCCCGCCAATAAAAGCCATTACTACCTATATCATTGGGGTGGTTGATCTCGGAACATCTACGGGAATACCCTGGCTTTGACCAAATTTCTGCAGGTTTCCTGCAATTTTTTGAAAGGGATCACCATCCAGCCGTGGCAGCTGTTCAGCCAGTGAAGTCACCCGGAAATTCACCGGCCAATGGGATGCTTATTGAACCTGTGACCTTCAGGGACACCTAGCACAAGATCCATGGAGCTTTCTCCATGGATCCACCTTACCAGGCGATTTAAAGAGGCCAATATGGGGACCAGACCGGAGTTTGAGGGAACGGAACTGTCAGCCAGCACGATTCGTATAAATGATTGTACATGGCTGCCAAGATAGTGGTAGTGATAGTAGCCATATCATATGATATAATGGTGTGAGCAAATGCATATAGAACTACAACACATATAGACATATATGTATATATATATAAATACAATATGTATATCTCTACATACCTTTAAGTGTGTGTATACATATATATATATATACACAGGTGTTTACGTATGCAATATATCAGGTTTGAATATATCTATATGTACATGTATGTCTATGCATTTCTTCTAAGCACAGAACTATGATGACTTTGGCGAACCTCCATAAATGATGGTGGGGTATCACAGGTGTATATTCCCAGGAACGGTGGCTTCTGAATAGTGGGTTCCTACCACTGCCAGGGCTTGCCTTGGCCAAGCTGTTTTCTTGGTGCTACTTACATGACCCCATTGCTTCATGGCTTGCGAATGCATCCACAGTTTCCATCACAATCAAGCATTATCAATCAGTAGTAATTAGCCATCATGATCATGAACCACTATGCATCATTCATCACCATTAATCATGGCTTACCATCACCAACAACTATGAACCATGTAACCAAGTAGCTACAATCACCAAGGGTTGGAAGTCCCGCGATGGTGGTACCCGACTATGATCAACCCCTTGGAATCCAACAGTCCCAATGGAATCCATCTTATCCTCATTAAGGGGGCATATCGGCATCAATGTTGACGATCCAGCTTTAAAAACCATTGATCATGACAAACTATCATGAACCATCACTGACCATCATCAACCACCGTGAACCTTGGGAGCAGCTTGCCACCAATTGGTAATCATCAACCACAATCCACACGAAGCGCCGTTGGGGAACTTATTGCTGATGGAAATCATCCATGGAAACAATCCTGAAGCGACAGAAAATCATCTAGGCAGACCAAGGAGAGCCGTTTGGGAACAGCGAAATCAAGCCAGCTTTGGAAACAGAGCATCGTCCCGGTACCCTCAAGTAATCAGCCATTCGGAAACACCAGCGGTTCTGGTCACACATGTTCGGGTATAAACCATTATGTAACCCATCAGATTATTTTACAATCCGAACATCATCCATATGAATATAAGATTATACAATTGGCACATGAAGCAAAAATACAAAACACAACAAAAGAAACGGCCGCTAAAAGATGCCGAAGAGAGAAGTCAATAATGAAATCTATTATCATATATTGAGCTGACGCAAAGAGAATCAGACCATACTGATGTAAATACCCAAGAAAAGTCAATTATTAAACCCATCCACTGGATTTGACCCGCTAGACACCTCTATCAATACTAATCTGGTTTATGGTTTCGAACATGTTTTTTTCCTAGTATATGTTGATTATCAAATGGGTTGTTGACCTGCGCATATTTTTCATAAAGGTTGAAACCACCAACCAGCCAATGATCATTGTCAACCATCATTCTTGACCATTATTTAACCATTACTTAACCATTAGTTAACCATTGTTTAACAATTAGACCACTACTTGACCATGGGTTGAAACCACTACTCTATTGACCACTACTTAACTATTGACCACTACTTGACCACTCCTTGACCACTTATTGACCCATCCACCGGATTCTACCCCCACTGGAAACCAGTATAAATCATACACCACTAGTTTATTTTACCCACATAGATAAGTCCATAAAAAACCCATAGAAAAGTCCATAAAAACCTCATTTTTTACATCATACAAGTCCACAAAAACGCCACTGCCGGAGACCTCTCCATCCATGGTCTCCACCAGGACTGCCAGGTCTCCGGCATTGCTCGACCTGGCGACGTTTCCATCGGAGGCGTGGCGCGGCGCCCGGGCTTTCAGGGCCCCGGTGATCACCAGGGATCCACCGTTGTTGCGAGTGGTTGATAATCAGGGGACATAAGTGGTACAGAGTAGTGGGTAATTGATAGTAAATAGTGGGTAACAATGGTTGATACTAGTTAATGGTGGTTGATTTAAGGTTCTTGGCGGTTGATTGATGGTATATTAATAGTCAACAATGGCTATCGTGGTTATTATTAACCCAGGGGGATCACCAATCATCAACCCCGGTGAATGATTGATCATGACCAGTGGTTGAGCCATCCATCGGAAATCGTTCAATTCATCATCCGCTATTTACCAGAGATCAATCAACCAATCTTCATGAACCTCTAGCCATGATTGTCATCACTAATGATCCGTCATCAAGTATTATTGACCTTCAATAACCAGCTATCAACTATTTCAACTATTATTGATCATGATCCATCATATAGTGAGCATCAATGCAACACCATCAAGCATAAGTATTGGCCATCAGCAACCATGTGTCGACCATTCATGTGATGTCAGGGACGGTTCTGGGGCACTTGTCCCAAATCTTGCTGCAACTTGAGTTGCTGAGAGATATGACGTGAGTGTCGGTTGTCGGTTGATCAACATCATCTTGCAATACTCTTCAGCCACGTATTGGTAGTCGTTGATGGTGTGGATCATCATGCACGTTGGCAGATGCGGTCATGGTAGATCCCTTTGTTCATAACCCCCATCATTGATGGTAAATCACCAGCTATTCAACCGATTAGTCTGGGGTTATCGAAATATGGATCTCCCGATAATTCTGAACATTGGTACTCCAAACGTGTTGCGCAACGTGTTTGCATACGAGCGGGACTGGAGCCAGTGTCCAGTTGCTCCAGGGGAGCAATGCTACCAGGACACTTTCATGGTGAAGAAGCGCGACAGCGATCAAGATCACCATAGGGACTTCTATGCCTTTCAAGGTCTCAACCATATCCTTGATATTTCTACCAAGGTCACGCTATCAAATCCAGAAGACTTTCTCTATCAAATAGACTTCAAAAGCTGCCAGGGGGTGTTCTAAGTGATAACACCAATCACCACGAAGCAAAGGATTTCCACAATCGGGATACAACATACGTTGTTGATCTCCGTTGTGCACTAGACTATATTGTCACTACATGCGAAGTGAACATCATTGTTTCGTTTTTTGGTGATAAACGAAGTGGGCATCCCTATTGGCCAACTAGTCTGCGGTGGTAGATTTGTGCCAAAAGCATGGCAGGAAACTTCTCGTCACTCTCGGACCTTGAGACTTTCCGGCACCTTGAGACCTTCAAGGACGGTGCTGTTCTCCAGGCCTTGCTTCCACTGAGACAGATCAATCTTGTTCCTCAGTGGCAGTCATGGTGTGACAGCGAGAGAGCTGGTAATGGTAACCCAGGATGAAGCTAAACCCCTGGTTGATGAATAAGGGGTATCCCCCAAAAGCCTTGGTTTTCCATTAGAATGGTACCCCCAATTAAAAAACCTAGGGTTTATTAATCCTGGGTCAACATTACTACTGAAACAAGACACCTATATACAGAGTGTTTACCCCCAAGCAAGTTCTTATGCAAAGGTGACTAGGTTAGTTGTGGGTGTTGGAGCTATTTCGAGGTTGTTAAGTCAAATTATAATCAACTGATAACATTTGATAACTGTATATGTATACGTTCTCAGATTTGTGGCTTGAACCATTGTATACACATCATTCTTGGGCTAGTCGGTGAATCTACTGTAGATGAAAAAAACGTGAATATGAGTACGTGCCCATAGAATTATCACGCAGAATGGGAGGTGAACATCGCAACAATGAGAATTCTGTTCACTTTGCCGGTGTTCATCAGGTTGCACACTGCTTTCACCCATAGCCATGCCTAGACATTCTGCATGCAAAGGGGATGCTCCTCAAAAGCATGGACATCCAGGTCCATATCCACGGAGACAACCACAAAGCATCACAATGCCATGATCTCAACTAGCACATCCGAAAAGCTGAATGATGTGATATGTGGATTGGATGAGTATCTGCAGCGAGAATGGGCCATCGATGGACACGTCTTGGCCTCTCTCGGAAACGCGAGGGCGGTCGAGGAGCTTCAAATGCTGTCCAGTGACATATGTAGCCTCAGTAAATCTAACATAGCAATGGAAAGTCATCTGCAATGATATGATATGCCCTTTGGTAGATTCTCCTGACAATTTACCTATTGAGACCCATGGTGATTGGAGCCAGGTCAATGCATCACCATGTTGCCCCTGGAATGGAGGGGCATACTTAGGCCGTTTGATTGCCACCATTTTCTAGCCACATCAACCACCATCCACTACTGCTATCAACAGCCAGTACTGCAACTGCCATCAACCTCCACGATTTATTGCTATTTGAGCTCCTTACCATCGACTCAACTACTGAAGAGGTGGTGGCAAGCACCCATGATTTTCCTGCACCCCGCTGAGGCAGGCACGCAGATCGCTGGAAATCTCAGTATCCTGGAAGCTGCTCCAAATCTGGAGGCCGATCTTGGAAGGGTTCCAGCCCGGCCTCCGACCACGTTTGTGCAAATGTGGATCCATGGTAGGTCCTTGACACACCAAGAATGATTCACACGCAAATATGAGTGGATTCTGGTGGCGGATCTCCGATGCTGACTCAGATGAGGGTATCATGGGCCATTGACCGGGTATCCAGCAATCAGAATCTAGTACCCTTTACTGATATTATCACAGTAGTACCAGAATTGCAGTACCCCACTAGCAAAGATGAGGGTCTCTAGCAGTCAAAGACTAGTGCCAATCAGCATTTTTTTCCCCATGCGTGTGATGAACGAGTGGCCGCGCCAGAGGCACCTCAGGACCGGACAGAGCAAATGGCTGCAAGGGTCAATAAGCTGGTTCATGATGGTTGACAGGTTATTCACAATGCTTGGTGAGGGTGATAGTGCTTGGTTGATGGGTTGGCGCCATGATTAGTGATTTGTGGTGAATGTTAGCTAGTGATGATTGGTGTTGATAGGTGCCATTTTGGTGGATTTGCGCTGGTTCTTGAGGCTTTTTCAAGCCTTGCAATCCATCAGAAAATTGGAACCGGCTAGTTGGATGAATAGCGAAAATAAAGAGTACTTGTAGATGGTGGATGGCCGCACCCCGACATGAGGAGTATGAAAGTATGAATTGCTGCATGATGACTCGACTCAATGTGGCTACTTGTTACGCCACTTCGGACATAGGCCAAGTCATAACACGACTCGTGGTTTCCATGATGCTATGAAGGCCTCATTATGCCTCATTGCTCGAATCCTTGGAGTACAGTAGCGTCAGAAAAAAACATGCGGAATGGATGTCATTCTGGAGGCATGTGAACCCACTGAAATACTTGTATGAGCATGGAAACTTGTGAGAAACATAGGTTGATCAAGAATTGAGGTTGATTGATGACACCATGGTTGATCAATTAGATGTAATTAAATCATTTTTTTGCTTGATCTATTTACCGCCAGCCTCGTTGACCACTTTCGTTGGACGACTCTCTCAACATCGTTGACGGGCCAACAGGTTTTTTCAGCCCCTGGTTTGTTGATGAGAGTGAGGTGCTGAGGCATAATATCGAAGGAGTGCGTATGTTTTCAGTATGTAATTCATAATCGTCATAATCTATGCTTGAAAATACGATACTGTAGCAAAATCAAGTCATAACAATGCAGTATAGTCATGCACACATCTTTACTGTAATTCTATGAATATTATTTAGAATAATACAGAGATGCATCCATACATGACTGCATTACAAGTATCCATCCGTACAAGTTCAGAGTAGCGCTCCCGTTTACAGAGAAACTCTGAAAGGAAAACGATGAACAATCCTCGCGTGCCTGCATGTATACGCGAGTTCAGACTGCATATGAGCATTCAGCATTCAAGTAAAGGGCTTGTGCTAGTTCTGTCCTCTCATTCATAGTTAGCTGGTGAACGACATGGGGTCCGCCTGACCGAGCAAAATCTGCCTATTAGTATCCATATCAATTACTTCTCTTTACGAGGAAAATTGAACGAGATACCCCAAAATGACGTTATCCAGTCTTACTTAATTGTGTTTAAACTGAACGAGGCCGGGTCCGCCCTTTAAAGTAGCGTCGAGAGATTTTGGACAATAAAAGCAGCCGCTGATATGCCTTCAGCGCTCCGTGCGCTCAAACCGTTGCAGGTGCTCAATATCTCCAGTACCAGGGTGCAGGGAACAATTGATGTGTTGCGGTGCCTCCATCGCAACAAAGCGTAGCCATCGCGAATTGTTGATGCTTAATGATGTTGATTCACGTCGTAACTAACAATCGTGGTGGTTGATGATGGTTATCTAAGTAGATGATTTACGATCTTCATCATATACTGTAATACTTTAACTGCAGGACAACCAAACACTACCGACCACTATATGTACTTGGAAGATCATCCTGAGACAGTTGTTGTGACGACAACACATTGATTTATCGCGGAACCAAGCGGATGGGTGATGGCGGTCGAGCAATGAGGTATTGGTGAAAATATATGACTATGGGTCAAAACCCCGTACCCCTGGTTCCCCTATCATCAACCATTAGTTTCCCTTATTATTGTTGGTCATTATCCCCCATGAAATTGGTTGGTTAACTGCTTGACCCATAGCCGTATGTCATAACTATTTTATGACCAAACATGAATGGATGAACATCCCAACAGCTTGACTACTTTGGTCCTTGATAGGATTAGAACGTGGTAACGTCAGGATCCTGGTAATGCCATTTGATGGTGGATTTGAGTCGTCTCCAAGTCAAACGGGGTGGTTTTACTGGGGCACATTTAAGAACCAACCACCCCTATTCTTAGTGGTTTTTATTTAGTGGTTCTAAACGTCATATATCATGTCAAGCATTTTTTGGGATGGTTGGTTAATCAACAAGCGTGTGTTTGACTTCGAGGCGCCAAGCAGAATCAACCACCCCTTATAACGTTGCTTATTCTTGGGATATTCCATGGTTACTAAATGTCATCAACATCAGGCAGTGCATGGTTATTATATAAATGTTATTGACATCAACCAATATCCAGTCATGTAGAGCTTTGTCCCCATCGGTGGTCGATTCTTGGGGTCACTCAGCTGGTGATACACTTTGCTTGGATTTTTGCCTTTTTGATAATGATGGTCATTATAGAACCCTATATATATATATATATATATATAGCGAGTTAGAGTTCTACCAGTTAATTACCACAAGTATAGTGCCAAAGTGATCTATACAATGATGATGGTTTTTAGTTGAGTAGCAAAAATTAGAGCTCTACCAGTTTCAGAGAACAGAGTCTGGTAATCAAAGCTGGCTGGAAATTTACCATTCCCTTGCTTTGTGGATTCTCCATTGCTATGGTACCAGAGAGAGTCCTACATGGGGCCCCGGTCCCCGGTCAAATCCCAAAAAAAATGGACGGGTGTACAGCCCAATGCCCAGCCGTTGGAACAGTTGGCTCCTGGTTTCGGGAATGGCTCACAGCGGTTCAGGGTACGTATGGGCACCTGACCCATAGCCACATGTAATCAGAAATCATGCGCAAACAAATTGACAATCATCACTAGTAGTAATTGACATTGGTTCAAGAGCCTTAATCATCATATGACGGGGTTGGTTGATGGACAATCTACCTTGGAAAGCCTTGTTTTAACCACCAATTAGAGCTGTGTTTCGTAGGTCGATTTTCTCATCAACCAACCCAGTGACGACAATGTTAAAGAATTGCGAACATTTGCCGTGGTCAACAATGAGTTTATCAATTACTCGTGGTTCCCACTTCCGAGTTATGACCATCTGAATCAGTTGGAGAAAGCGTTATAGGCAACCCCCAAATGGTACTATGGGGCAGTAATTGACATTGAATATACATTTACTGTAATGATGTTTGTTACATTGTATTTTCATGATTCAAGCATTTACGCGTTTACAAGAAATGAAATTACTGTAAGAGTCGCACATGATGAAGGGTATGAATAATCGACACACACACACATCCCCATATTTTGATTGACAAACTTGGACATGAATGTTCTTCTTATGTCTTCCTCTAATTGTCAGGGATAGTTGGTTGATTAACCCATAGTTTTGGGATGGATGAACTAACCATCAACCCGTGGCTTATCAAGATGATTGGATGATGATGGTATCTTCCTCCTGGTCGTGAATTGCCATCATCCACGATTCACAATTCATCTTATCAGCCACGATGATTCAGCAATGGAGACTGGACACGCCCTTGCATCATTGATGAGTCACACCCACCGGGAAAATCAACGTTCTCACCGTTCAGGTGCCCTCCCCATCATTGATAGTACAACCACTTGGTGGTATACTCTGCATCACCATCTGAGCCCTGAAAGGATAGGAATCCTCAAGATGTGCCATGCAGAGGTCAGCAGGGTGTGTCCTGGTTCACTAATCAGCTTAGATGTTGGATCCGCCGCCGGGCTTGCAGGTACACTCCTCGTCTGGAAGTTTTGGATGTGAGTTCGACCACGGTGGTTGCCTGGCACTGAGGATTCCCCAGGAGGAAAATGCTTCGATTCGCACGTGACTTATTGATGTCACGCCTGGTTAACATTGGTTGACACTACCTGGTTGGTGGTTTGATTGACAATTTTGTTATTTTCCCAACTGTAATTATTAACAACTGGTTGACTAATGTTTTTTTCCTGGAGGGTTGAAACCACCAGCCAGCTACAGCTTCGTAGGCTCCATCTTTTCCGAAGCACCCTGGCATAGCTTGGCACTTTCCGTTCCAATTCTCCGTAAGGCAAGAACGTGTGAGGGTGGGTGTAATGCCTTGCATGTGTCCTAGCATGTATGTTGTATTTGTTCCTAGCAGCGGAGAATGGTGGTAGCATGGATTCTGATCTGTTTTTGATTAGGTGTAATGGATTATTCATAGTTTGTGCTTGCTACATGCGTTCTTGCTGGTTAAAAATGCCAAGGGTTGCTGGACCGTTCACATATATATATATATGTATATATTTATACATATATATATATATCATATATAGATAATTTCCAGGAGAGTACATCTTCCAAAAAGCCGCTGTTGGCCTTTTCATGTGAACATATCAACTTTCTACCAGCACGGCTATAAGTATATGATAAAAGTATTGATAATTTTTAAAGTCACCATGATGGGGCAATATGCTTATAGCCACATGACATGCAAAGACCTTGATACAGCTTCCACTGTCAATACCACTTAAACGTAAAAAGTTACTTCATGCCAAACTATACAGATTTCATGGTACGCTAAGTCCCATATTATATACTTAAGATCATTCGTCACTACATCATTGGTAGATTCACATTAATAAACCTTTACTAATGACCAGAGTACACCAATAACCACTGCCTAAGCATTGGTAGATCCATATATTGATCAACCAGTACTCACAGAATCATTGAGTATAGTTGCTTGTATAGTCAGTACTGAGTCATGATTGTACTCAATCATTACTTCAGGATGATTATATACTTAATCATTACTTATTTATATAATTGTCACTTTATCCTTGGAATCATTATATACTTCATCTTGCTTACTTATATATCCTTGGATGATATCCTTATTTACTTATCCTTGTCACTTCATCATCCTTGGAATCATTACTTCATCCATGGTAGATCCTCAGTTGCCACCCTTTAAAGGGACCCTTTATGGTTGCCAGCGGCGAAGGATGGATTCCTCAACGTCCTTGCGACCAAGTCTCGACTCAGAATCTCGGCAGAAGCGCTGCGCTACGGCGCTTGGGGGTTCACATGGAAGGATGGGTAAAGATTGGGTAAGCCAAAGGTGAATCATAGGTTTACCATGGGTTGATTCATGGGCAAGAATGCTGAACCATGGCAAATTATTGGTTCATTGATGGTTTGTCAATGGTGATTAGTGGATAAATTGTGTTGTTGATGGTGGATTAGCATGGTCGATAGGGGTTGATAAGTGATAAGGGCTTTATGATTCTCGGTTTATATCGGTTCATACTGGTTGATAACAGATGCTTATTGTGGATAGCCAACTATGGTCAGCAGGTGAAAACAGAGGAGTTGGCGATCAGTCAATTGGTGGGGATGAACCATGGCTTGACTATACTTGTGGTTCAGGGGAATGGGATGAATCACAGCGGAGAACCAACTGTTGCGTTGATTTGCTGGTGCACCTGGCTGATCATGCTCGTCAACAGACATGGAGTTTTCATGGCGTAGAAACTCTGAGTTGGCTATGAGTCAAAACCCTGTACCCCTGGTTCCCTTATCATTACCATTGTTTCCCTATAATTGTTGGTCATTATCCCCTATTATTGGTTGGTTAATATTGACCCATAGCCAGTTTGTCGATGTTTTTCACTGCGCAGATTGCTAAAATGCACATGTCAGGTGTTGCTCACGGATGGCACATTCCTGCAACTGGTTGTCACCTCCATATGTCATGTCAGCTTCAAGCCACGTTTTTCAGAGTGTCATAGTGACGGGGTGCAGATATGGGATTCTTGACAGGAAACGGCGACCATTTGTGGTGAAAACTAAAGTTTCCTATAAGTTTCCCATCAACCAACCCGCGAATCTTTTGAAGTCTGCAGAAATTTCTCGGTGAAACGGCAGATCGGGCCCAAAGACATGACTCGCAAGTTAGCAGCTACAATCATCAGCTGTTACATTGGTGAGGGTTGGGAATTGCCAACAAGAATTATTCCGAACCAGAGAGAAGCCAAGTTTTCAATCGTATCATTTGTGCAAATTGAGGGTTGAATTCAAAATTCCATCAGCTTCAGGTGCTTGAGATTGCCGTTTGATCCAAGATCCCTGGTTGCTTTCGGGGCTTCCACCCTTGGTCAATCTCACTGCATCGGTTGCCGTGGCATGCCCTGCACGAACGAGTCGTGCGTGGGACCGCGCTGTGGCACTAAGGAAGCCTCAACTTGAGCGAAAGCTTCGTGTACGGCGACGTGCAGTCCTTGCGCTCGCCGACTTCGAGGCTGCGGCACTTGGACTTGTCCTTCTCCATGATCTACGGCGTCTTGGAGACTTGGCGTGAGCTGAAGCGAGCTACACCGACTGTACATGGTGGTTTCTCGATTCATAGGGGATACCCCCCAGTTATTACTCGGTTTATGAACCATTAATGGTAGTAAACCAACCATAACTTTTAGGGGTCTATACATATATGAAATCTTTTCCTATTTAGATATGGATCCATAGATAGACATACAGTACATGCATACAAATATATGTGGGAGTTGTACAAAAGGTCCTTGTAAGGAGTTTAGCTTGCCATGACCTTTCATCTAATGAATCAACGGTTCGCTAAAGTTTTTTTTCGAATTCGCTAAAGAAAATTATTTTCTCGCGAAAGTTCATTCTGTACTGTTCTCACAGCCAATGACGGAAGAAAACAAAACATGAAGTTTATCAGGTCCTGAAAGATCAGAGTCATTTCGCGAAAGTTTCGCTAAAGTTTCGCGAAAATCATCGCGAAAGATCAGGTTCTTTGTGAAGAGCCTCCCTCCTAATTAGATGAGATGGGCACGTTGGCCAGATCTTGTATTGAAGACTGTTCGGGGAGATCCTGAGATGGACAGATGAGATGTGTGAAGAAAAGGTGAGCAAAGACCCAAGGACAGGGGATGACAGGGGACTCATGTCCGGTCTCCAAGATAGCCAGATAGTTTGAATTCCTTATTTACACATATTTACACCCACCAAAACAAGGAGCCATTGGGCCCGCGAAAGTTAAACATGGAGTTCGCTAAAGTTTCGCTAAAGAAAAGTTTTTTCTCGCTAAGATGGCCGCTTCCGGAACAAGGAATTTTGGACAACACCCATGTACAGACACAAACCCACAACAGCATACATTACATCGCATTACATTGCATTACATTGCATCTCTGTACAGTACATCAGATTAGATTATTATCGTGAGGCATGCTCGAACACATACAAACATCGATGCATGAGCGCATCTAGCCATGCAAAGATGCAGTACACAGTGTGCATAGATACACGGATGCATGCGTTCAAGGCGACATACTCGGTGGCCAGCCAAGAGCACGATATGTGCACACTTGTCTACATAGTCATACTCCACCAAGACAAAAGTATTCTCTCTTGGGTGGCGTACAACCCTTTCCCTCTAGACTCCTATAACAGGCCTTTCTTTGTTGAAACAGACCACGGACAACTCCTCTGAGCTAAAATAGTTGATTAATTCGAAACGGGATGATAATTCGATCCGCCATACGAAACGGACCTGAAATTTGATCCGCCGTAAATTACGATGTCTTCGGCCCTGCGCGCCGCTACGGGAAAAAACTTTTGTCCTGTTGATGGTGTTCCTGAGCGGCTCACAGCATCACTTCCTGGCTGCAATGAACACGTTGTCCCGCGTGAGGCGCAATGCCGCAACTGGAAAATGCCGCTGTAGATGGGCGTCCATGCATGTCCAGATTTAATTATTGTACATGACTGGAAATTAGATTTCATACAAATACAAATGTACACTGATCATTCATATTTGTGCGTACAGTCTCAATGCGTACATACACATGAACATTTGTATCTAGTGCATGCTGTAGTTAAGTGGAGAAAAGAACACTGGAGCAGGAACTTGTTCAAAAACTTTTCCGGTGTATCCCGAAGATCAGAGCTCTTTTGGTTGGGAGGATTTTGATCTCTGGCACATTTATTTCGATGCAGTTTGTTGTCCAACCAAACCATTGCGGTAGTTGACACTTGTAAGTAGTAATCTGACTACTCTCCATCCGTAGAATGATCATTCTTATCCTTCTCGTAGGTGACTTCGGCCACTTTTAGTAACATTTACCTAGGTACTAGGTACCCGGATGAAAAAACATACTACTTTTAGAAACATTTACGTAGGCAATCCTAGGTACTAGTACCCATAGGTACCCGGTAAATGTCACACAAGGATCATCCCAAAACATGGCTCCTGTGGTCGTTGCCTCACCCTGCCTCGCCCTTGGGGCACCCAGTGGCACCCAGGACTTCAGCCTTCCACAGCTGGAAGATGTGAAGCTTCGCGGGGCCAAGTGGATCCGAGGCGGACAGCAGCCGTGACGACATCTGGTTGGTGGTTAACAATCGGGGAGTTAACCAAGGGCTATAACCAGACAATGATGGTTAATGAAAGGGGATAATAGCCAACAATAATGATGGAACAACTGCTGGTTGGACCAATCCAAAAAACACAACATAGCGAAATTATTTGGAGATATATCAAGCATATAAACTCAGATATTTCAAGCAGCTTTCAGCAGTTTGGTTTCTAGTCGACTTTCCAAACCTCCTCGATGT
This sequence comes from Symbiodinium kawagutii, assembly GCA_009767595.1. Lineage (NCBI taxonomy): Eukaryota > Dinophyceae > Suessiales > Symbiodiniaceae > Symbiodinium > Symbiodinium kawagutii. The sequence goes on from VSDK01009858.1 coordinate 363,598, forward strand.
TGCTCCATAACAACAGGCCCCTGCAACAAGCTTCGTTCAACCTCAGCTGCAACAGTTCACAGTGCTCACCATTGCTTCCCCGATCTTATGGATCGCATCAACTGACCGTCCATGACCAAACATGATTCACGAACCATCATTGGCCATTAATCAACATTACAATCATTACTATGTTGGTTGATCATGATAAACAATCATGCTTAATGATTAACTATTATAGTTATTATGACCATCATCAATTATCAGGCATGGTTGAGCCATCAACAAACAGTAATTACCATTGTTAGCCATATTGAAAACCCATCTTTAGCGAATCATGAAGCATGATTTGTCCAAAAAGATTAACTGTTGATATCAACAATGGAATTAATACATGCCAATCAACTGTCAAAAAAACTGCGCCGGAAACCGATCAACAATGGAATTCATGATTTGTCAACAATGATCAACCCTTTTATATAAATAATGATCAACCCTATATACATATCATGAAAAACACCGGATATAATATCATGTTCATCATGGAATTGATATACATAACAATAATGATGTACAAATCATGCATACAAAACAATGATAGTGACCCTTAGTTGCTGATATGTATAAACCAATCCGTGCCGAATCGTTGCGAGGCAACTTTGGCCACTTCCTTCGCAGTGCCCATTTGCAGCGCTCGCCTCTACGCCGCCTGGATCTGACCTTGACCCTTGGCGAGTGGTTTTCGACGTGTGGTGGGCATCCATGGATGGGTACGGGTCCATATGGGTCCCAAGTTGATCCTTATGGATGGTTCGCATCCCAACAGTTAGACGCCATGTTTTTTTGACAAATCATTTTTTTTCATTCAAAACCTGGGTATGCGATATGAACAGCAACGAAAAGGACATGAAACACCAACCAGAGTTGCGATTGCTGCAACATTCGCAATAGACAGCTTGACAACGGATGGGTGTTCCCCAAACTAGGTTACCCCGCAAAATGGTTGGTTCACTACTATAAATGGTTCATAAACTGGATGATAACTGGGAGTACCCCAAGTTGACTTGAGAAACACACATATCTCCGGACTCAGGACACGGCTTACAGGAGCAACGAAGCAGTTAATGCGCTACTGCCCAGTGGAGTATTTGTCACTCTCGATGTGCAAAGTGGAGTCGACTTTGAGGCACTTCTGCCGCAGCTTTCATGACCAGGGCGTTGGTGGGAAGGCTGAGGATAGCGGTGCCAGCTGCTTGTTCAACCTCAGTCGTTTTTCAGATCACACTAGAGACCACCATGATCGATCATTGACCATCAATTATTAACGAACCATCATTCACCATCATTGACCATAACTAACCACCAGGAGTCATAGGTGCCGTTTTTTCCTGTTTCTTTGGCGTGTTCATAAAGTGTCACTGCCGCTGATGGTTGTGTTGTGATTGTTGCAGACGTGGTCAGCGGTTGGAAGTCCTGAGACTTGGTCGGTTGTGAGCCACACATCCCTTGCACCGCGCAACCAGCACCGCAGTCACTTCCGGAGCTGTAGCAAGATGAGAACCCTGGATTTGTCACATTCAGTGACCACTGGATCCATGGATACGCTCTATCACATGCCTGCGCTGGAGGACGCAAGAGACCGCACGAGACCGCGAGAGAGTGCGGATTGTACGCGAATGGCTGGCAGATAGGGACATGGTGATCATTTATGGGATGGGAACAACCAGGTTTCCAGGGGACCTTGACCCACAGTGATACTAGGCAGACTGGCTTCCTGATCGGTTGTTGGACATGGATTGTCCTGAGGGTCACCATGATCATTGTGTAATGCACATTAATGCACCATGTGTTTTTCTTAGCCATTGGTTATGTTTCTGATTTAGGGAGCTTGAATTTTTCTTGGCGCCTATCTTTTTAGTGGATTAGTGGCCATTAGTGGTCTGATAGTGTTGTAAATTCACTAACAAGAATCAACGAGAGAACAGAAGATTGCTGAAGAGAAAAGTGTGTTGAATCGTTGCTTAGTAACCATTGTTAAGTTGACCGTTGCTAGTTGTGGATGAGATCAATTGTTAGATTAAACAATGGTTACTTAGTAAGTTATCCAATGGTTATCCAATGGTTACTAAGACTTACTTACTAACCATTTAGTCTAAGCATTGTTTGGATTGCCGGAGAGTTGCGAGGAGCTGGATTTGAGCTCCACACGTGTCATCGGATTTCTGGAACCCTTTAGTGCCTCGTTGGTGAGGAATGAAGGGCCGATGAGGATGATGATTAAGACGATGAAATATATCATGATAAACAGGATGAGGATGAGGATGAGGATGAGGATGATGGCAAAAACAAAATATATCATACAGATGAGATTAGATTGAGATTTGAAGTGGGGATTTGGTCGGACTTGCACAATCTTGCACAGGTAGATGATGCTAGATGATGCTAGATGATGTTGGATGATGCTAGATGATGGTAGATGATGGTAGATGATGGTAGATAGGGAGACGGACAAATCTCATGAATAGGTAGCGTGCCACAGAGTACAAATACAATTCAAGCCCATGTCGTTGGAGCTATGGCCCAGCCTGACCTTCTTCGCTCCTCACGTGGCACATGGTACAAGTCGTGTTTATTTCTACTTTGGTCTGTGACGGTTCAGAAGCTGGTGAATGATGGCTTATGATTCTGGTGGTTTGTAAGCTTGTCCAGAATTCGATTTGGAAAGCATCCAATCAGAGAGCTCTTGACCTACCCCGTTTGGGAGCGTTTCTCGGATTTTTCATGCCCCGCCCTCAGAGTCGGAGGCTTCAGAGGTAATTCAGTGTTGGCCATGCTGAAACAATATGGCTGTGGGTCAAAATAAACCAACCAATAATGGGGGATAATAACCAACAATAGTATTGAGAAAACAATGGTTAATAATGGGGGAACCAGGGGTACAGATGTGCAGATTGAAGCACATCGCCATTTGTTGGGTGTTTGTTCTTTTGGATTATGGATAGTTATGAAACCCTCACGAGTACCATGAGCAGTTTCGCCGGAAACATGGCCAGCCTTTTGCGAATGAGTTTTGAGGAAAAGCTTGTTTTTTGATAAGTTGGTTTGATTTGTGGATATCTCCACAAATGGCGGTACCCCTTACCAGACCCAATCGCTATGTTTAAGATATAAAAGGAAAAGCTAACAGTTTGGGGAAATAACATCATTTAATTATGGTGAATGCATGTTTCGTTTGAGGTCAGAACCTAATAATTTGTTGTCATTTTGCAGGCGCCTGATGTGGTGTTTGTCTTGTTGTTTTGAAGCTAAGCAAGGTGGCGGTACGGTCACCGGGGAGGGTCTTGTTGGAGTAAGATGAATGGGACCGGCATCCATTCAAGATTCAGGATTGTAGATGATTATAGGATATAGTATACTGTCCATAATTTTTGATACCCCATATGACTGGATTCCAGACCAGGTTCTTGCCTCCAAGTGTCACTCAACATTGTCCATAGATCATGCTACCCTATTTCTGAATAATCCCTCCCCCAGGTATTTCACCTACCTGGCCTGTCTTGTTTCCCCACCAAACACCGGGGAGTGAATCGCGCGCTTTCCCAAGCTGGCGCCGCGGTCCCAGGGTCAATGCCCAATCTGCACAGCGTGGATCTCTCGGACACCAAGGTGGACGGAGACTCGGCACCGCGGGAGATGCTGCGACAGCCGCGGTTGTTCATTTCATGGAGGTCGTTGCTGGCTGTTTATTGGCGTAACAAGCAAGCAGTATAGGGATGATAAATGATAAGAAGCAACCATTGGTTGATTAATTTTTGGCGCGTTTTGTTGACGTTAGAAGGTTGAATCTATTAACTTTACTGTGCCGGACTATGGCCTTATAGCGGCGATCCACACGGTTGCCGATGGATCCTGATGGTCAATCATGCCAGCGAGTTCAAGGACTGGTTCGTAATGGTTGATCAACATTTCACAACAATGGTTGTGACTCAATGGTTGTGACCATGCTTATTTCTGCTTCACTGAGGGATTATTTGGTTCATGGCTGGATTCATTTTTTTTCGAAGCTCTGAGCAGGGAATACTGCTGCACCCAACGGCAAGTTGTTGGTGAGTTTCCCCGGCTTGCTTTAGAGTGGCCAGGGTCCACCACGACGCGTACACCTGACTGCGTGTTGAAGCTTTTAAAGCACGAAGCGCACCCTTGGCTGTTCACATCCCATGTTAGTTGATTATGATTCATAGGTAGCTAAGTTGTAGCTCACTTGTAACTAAGAGTTAAAGTAGATATAACTAGCTTGTTCAATGGCAAACTTTAACCAGATCCGACTTAGAGGGCTGCAGCCGCGTCAACTTCACTGGGCTCCGCCCAGGAGACGTGAGCGTCTTCTCGCAGACGCCCAAGCTGCGTCGGCTGAACCTCCGTGGCACCGCATCGGTGGGACGTTTCAAAGCACGGCCGCCCTTGGAATCCGTGGAGCTCAGCTTTCTCGAGGTCCAAGGGATGGGAAAAGTGCGGCTGGTGGTTTGATTGACTTTTTTCAATTGGCGAACTATGTTGGTTATTAGGTCGGATTACTTTGGTTATAGTGATTAGGCTGGTTATAGCTACAAAGTGGGTAGAGATGCTATTTGTATATAGGACTTCTAGTTACTTTTCCATACTTTTCACCTGCATTTAAGGGCTGGAAAAGTATTTTGATTGATTCAAAAGGGGGCACCCACCAGCTGCAGAATTTACAACACCGCCAGCTGCTGCTGGAGCTTGGATGGCGTTTTTTGCGGTGGCCTCAAAAACAGGGACTTGTGAATGGCCCTGAAGCCATGTGTGCCCTATATTGTGACTTTATGGCCCTAAGATGTGTGCTATGTTTATGAGTTTCAGGGACTTGGCTTAAGTGAAAAGGACGTTTAATTCATTGATTTCGATTTCAACGGTGGTTGATCATGGCTGATGGTTCTTGACAACAGAGGATATTAATTAATATGTATTCATATGTCGCTGGGTCCCATGCTTCATGTGAACTTTTGCACTGGCAATAGGCGAAGCACCGGTGAGCCAGTGCTCTTAGAGGCATATTATGGAGCTAATGTTGGAATTAATATGGCTTTGGGACAATATGAAGTGACCAACTAGTGGGGGATAATAACCAACAATAGTAGGACAATACCAACGTATGATGTTGGCAAACCAGTTGGTTTACATTATAATTAAAATGCCAGGAGCCACCATAAATAAAGATACATAAGCCAGTCTCATGCTGCATAACTGTTGATTTCCTGTAGTCAAATCCTATGATGTCGGCAAACCAGATTTGATCTCCGCGTGACGCATCAATCAAGTCCATTGATGCTGGCAATCTTGTTTGACAGATTACGTTCGTATGATTTGAAGCTTTGGAGCTGAGTTTAGCGATTTCAGACCTGTCCGACCCACCAGCTGGTCTGCTGGGGGTGCCATGGTACATTCTGCCATGGTTATCCCGGATACCGTCCTTCCATGGTAACCAGCTACAGGAGCTGGACTTCAGCGATACGAAGGTCAGTGGCAACTTGGCGACAAGTAAGCGATGGGAGAGCGGTATCCAAGCATATGCCAGCTATAGAGGCTGGTTTCACCGTTGCTACTGTATCTCCGCATCTCCTACTATTTGCCAGAAGTGAGCACGAGTCAAATTTCTAGCCATGATGATTTGTTAGTGTTAGCCACTATCAACCATTGTTCACCATGTATGGTTACGTCCCAATCCGATTGTGGATTTTTTTGGTATAGTTAGTTATTCGATGCTTATGTTGGTTATTCAATGCGTGCAGTTGCAATGCTTATATAGTTGGTTATTCAATGCTTCTGGCTTAACTTCAAATCAAAAAGGGGAATAAAGATCTTGTTCCATATGGACAACTTCATTTAAAAAATCAAGGTTTTCAAAACAACTTCAATGAACATGGCCCGTTTGAAATTTACCCGCATACTTGATGGTTTCCATTGTTTTCGACTGGTTTCCACTGGTTTCCATTGGTTTCCATTGGGTTTCCATTTGGTTTCCATTGGTTTCCACCGGTTTCCTGACAGTTTTCACCTGTTTCCACTGCTTTCCATTGGTTTCCTGGATTTTTTCAGCCGTTCACCAGCTCTAAGGAGATATGGCAGATTTCCCAGTGATGCCGAAGCTCCAACGGATGGCCATCAGCTCCAGCTATGTGTGGGGAGATCTCAAGGCATCCCAGCGACCTTAGCATCGGTCGCAGTGATTAGCCAGGGGTATCCAGGGCTGTCATGTTAAAGGGGGAGTCTTATACCGACAATGGTTAATGTTGATTATGTTTAATGTTTGATTGTGTTGATTAATGATAGGGACTAATAACCAACAACTTGTTTGTTTGTCAAAATAGGGAACCCCCACAGCTATGGTTGGTTTCTTACTAAAAATGACTATTGATGGATGATTGGCTGGTACAACTATTCTGAGAACCCCCCATATGACTATGGGTCAACATTAGTCAACCAACCCATGGGGGACAATCACCAACAATCACGGGGAAAACCATGGGGAATGATGGGGAACCAGGGGTACAGGGTTTTGACCCATAGTCAAATCATGGTAGGTTTCTGAAAACTAGATTCCAAGCATGGTCAATTGTTGTTTTGTGTGGGTTGTAGGTGCAGCGGTTTTCATGAATGCCCATGGTGGGAGCAAGAGGGTCCACCTGCCGCGCATTCAACATTGCAATGGATCTATTTCTCAAGAGAAGAGCCATGATGATGGATTTCATCAATTTTTCAGGATTCCCTCATGATTTCCCAGGCATTTGCAGGAATTTCAGCAGTTCTCAATGATTTTCCGGGGATTTGGCAATGATTGTAGATCTGTTGCATCGGGATCCCCAGACGCCAGGTGCTTGGAAACAAAGCCCAAGATCTGCGGATTGTGGAGGCCATGGTTCATGGGGAGATCTGGAAATCTATGGCAAACTGGGTTAAGCAGTTAACCAACCAATCATGGGGGATCATAACCAACAAGTTCATAGGGAAGACAATGGTCAATGATAGGGGAACCACGGGTACAGGGTTTTAACCCACTGCCATGTCCATCAAGCCCTTGCCATTAGAAACTGATGTTCCCTCGAGTATGGGCAGGTTATTCTGGACCAGTAAGCATGGTTCGGTTGCCCACGTGTTGATGAGCAGAGGAGAACCCTAGGAACTTGGTAGTTACGATCATGGTCAAATTTTGGATTTCACCTGTTGCAAACTATAGAATCTTCAAAACCAGGTACAACAATATACATCAATATGCAGTTTCTCCACAGAAAAAAGCAGATTCTTCTTCTCCTCCTTCTCCATATTTTCGCTTCAGAAATGCTTTCAGCTGGGCTAAAAACAGCTGGGGCAGCGGGCTTCCCAGATGGCGTACATGGCTCCCCTTACCAGCCAGCGCTGTTGAGGTGCTAACCTTGCCCTCGCCAACCACTCGCTCAGGGTCACCATATATCGGAGATCTAAAGGTCCTTCCTGGATCAAGGAATATTGCCGAATGCTGATCAACACGTATATATAAATATATATATTTTTATATATACAATTATATACATGATTATGCATGATTATACATGATTATACATGATTATTTATATATTTAATATTTCTATGTACAATGATATGTGAACCATTATTGGAACCTATCGGCCAGATGTTCACTGTTATTGACAATTCACTGTTATTGACAACCATTGTGAAAGTTGCCTGGGACATTATTTTTTTCGTCCTCATGGGGGCATCCATGGTCCATGAAAGGATGACCGTTGGTGTTGTTGTTGATCCAGCTGTTCTTAAACCACCCGCTACTGTAGCTGGTGATGTATTGCTCTAGCAAAAGATACTGACTGATTGATATTGGTATACATTGGTAATCCAGTGGTTTATCGACATAGGTCATTTACCATAACAGGTTTCCATCTTGGTCAATCTGGAGGTTGAGACAAATTTCCTTCCATGATCATCCGATTGTACTAGCTTGATAGGATCAGCGTCTATAAGCGCATCAACGGACCTCCATGTGTGTGGGTGTGTGGTTTCAAACATTTTATTTTCCCTGTTGATTATTAACAAATGGTTGGTTGACAATCATATTTGTTCAAAGGGGTGGTTCAACCACCAACCAGCAATGATCATTGTTACCACTATTACCCATTATTTAACCATTATCAGCCTCTGAATCGCTCAATCAAACCCAAGCTCTTGGAGGTGAATCTGCAGCCATTTCGACATGGACATGCCTTGGTGGTACAGATAACACACGCCAAGTAGGATGATTTTGATTGAGGTGACTCCCCATTAACATCCATGAACAATGAGAAATCCTATGGTGAATCTCTACTTTAGCCATCATGAGCATCATTCAGCCATTTTGATGGCTTATCGTGGGATCAAACCGATTGTGGGATTTTGTGCACTACGTACATCGTTAGGTGAACCCATGGTGGGATTTGAATTTCAGCTATGTGAAGTATGTCGGACCACAGTCGTAGTGGATACAAGATGAAACTCCCATGACTGATACAGCAACTCTTAATTGGATCACCTATATTTACCCTTCAGGAACAAAAGCGATATTACGACGACCTTCAATAATTGAGTGGTTTTCAGCAGAGGAAGGTTGTTGAACTACACTGGGATAATCAAATGGTTTCCACATTTTGATCATCATAATACATTTGTTCATAATAGCAATCAACATAATAATTCTCATAAACTAGCAGCTCATTATATTTGATAATAGCAATACACATCAATAAACCAGTATTTTTGTTCATAAACACGTATTTTGTTGATGATTTAAGGCTGATTTAACTATTCACTATATGTTTGTTCATGATCAAACCAGCGAAATCAGTCGGTTGACTCATGAAACGGCTCGCTTCGTTTGCCAGGCGGCATCCACGAAGATCACTGGAAACATCGATGGTTTCAAAGCTCTCCCAAGGCTCTACGAAATTGATGCCGGGGGGCCTAGTTGTGGACCCAACATTCGGGCCCGGGAGGACCCCCAAGATTCGGGTACTGAATCAATCCTGTTGGGTATTCGAACAATGGTACAGAGTGGTACCCCCTACTTAGCGAAGTTGGTTTAGAACTATGGTAACTACTGAATCAGAATAGTCCTGTTGGGTATTCGAACAAGCAGGAAGATCCGGCTGTTTATACACCAGCAGTCTGGGTGGAGTACAGCTACTACCCCTTAGTTTTTTTTAGTTTTTTTTGGGAAAGGATTGATTTACCATATAGCCACTAAAAGCTAGACTTTTAGCAAGGAATCTACAAGCCACCATCAGTGTAACCATAAACAGATGGTGATGTACCGTCAACCATAGGGGGATGTGGATCTAGAATTGCCAAGCATCAGCAGGAACGAACAATATGAATCATAAGTGCTGTCATTCAATCTTGTATAATTAATGATCAGTATTCTATTACTGTCATGTATAGAATTACTACCATCAACATTGATCATTGTTCGCCATGGTTCTTTTCTGACCTGAATTGATGGGTCAGGCACAAAAACTTCGATCTAGCATGAGCAGAGTGCCCCTGAGTACCTGACCATCAACATGTGCATTTTTCAAAGGATCCTGGGAGATGCTGATATCCCTGTTGCAAATGAGCTTTGTGCATGGAAGGCTGGTGGTATTGGCTATGCGGCTATGGATGCACACAAAAACTCAGCCTCATCTTGGCAACTGACTGTCCCTGCAAAACCCATTTGTCACCTCTCAAATCCTCCTAATGTTGAGGGGCCAAGAACGATGCGACGATCAGGTTGCACATATTGAAACTGACTGGTGGCTTTTAACATGTGTTATTTTCCCTGTTAGTTATTGACAAATGGTTGGTTGACTTGCGCACATTTTTCATGACGGGGTGGTTCAACCACCAACCAGAAGCCACAATGATTGCGCAAAACGTCCGCTTCACGTTGTCGTGGAAGCTGACCAAGCCGACCACCAAGAGGTCCCTGTGAAGAAACTGATCACCCCTCGGAGGGGCCCTGTTCGTTTGCAGGAGTGCGATCAGCCAGTCATTATCAGAACTGTCAGGTTCCCATTGTTCGAAATGTATCAGAGTTTCTGTTAGTCAATTTCTTGCTAGAAATGTCTGGTTCCTATTGTTCATGATACATGGCAGCTGCTTCAAAATCATGAAGTACCATTCTGCGGAACCCCTCTTGAATGGCTTTGAGCCAGTTCCGCCATGTTCAGAGACCATCTGTGATTTCGTGCATCATTGCTTCTCGTAGCTGTCAATATTACACCTTATCCATCCATATCAAGCTTATCAGTCATGATTGGTTGCAAAAATCATCACCTGCCTCCATTGCCAGAGGTCTCTTCGACCAATGTCACGGGAGACATTGCTTCCTTGAGCCCAAGGTTGCGTGAGGCACGCGAGGTCCAGCTGGTGGTTGTGGTTGAAGATGCATGGCTAGTTGTTTATTGATGGCTGGTAATGGTTGATGGCAATCCTGGTCAATCCTGGTCAACAGGAGTTACTACTGGTCAATCCTGGTTGATACTGGTCATGGGGTGACTGGCTGTGGAATTACTGGATCCTGCCGTGGCATCAACAGCAGTGAGTCCACTGAGTTGTGATCATTGAACCAACTCACAGAGGATCAGGGGTCGTGAATAGGTCTCACCAACCTTCAACATTGGGGTTCAAGTTGATTGGTGCATGCTAAGGCCTACTCGTGAGAATGATAAGAGCAGTATATTTAGAGTGGTTGCGAGATAAGCTTTGATCAAGACCCGTTCACGATGTTCTACAATTGTCCTTTTGAGATTAATCAAATTCAATGCATTTCTTATGTTCCTCAATAATTGGAATGAATGGTTGGTCAACCAATATTTTTCACAGGGGCTCAAAACACCAGCCAGAATACCCAGTTTTAAATTTTAAAGAACCCATAGAACCAATCAATCCGCACTGGTTGTTGTGTTATTTTGTTTGACTATGAAATGACGTTTCATGATGAACAACATAGCCACCAAGAGGATGAAGATGCAACGATCAATGCAGCCACGATCCAATCATAGGTCATGAGCTTTGAACGTTCAGACCCAAACCATCCCAAACTGGTATATTCACTGAACATGCTTGCACGTTACGTTATATAATATATATATACTTATTGATTTACACATTTGCTTATTTTTGCATTTTCTGATGGAATGTTATGTGATTTCAATACCAACAGCAACAAACTGAGTTGAATGAATAGAGCTTTGACTTGCCCCCATGTATGAATTGTTTGGGCTCCGGATGCATCGAATGAAGCAGACGGTTTGCTTGGGGGCAATGATGTGCCATGAGTATCCCAGTGGGCACTTCGCCGGTATCCGCTCTTTGATCCGACTGGGAGATGTGTATCACATGTTCTGACATGTTTTGTCGCATGTGCATCATATTGCAGCTAATTATCAACGTTTCATACTTGATTAACAATATGATTAATAATAGTTGATTCATAATGATCCAGATATTTTGAATATGTTGCATGTATGTATATACATATAAATGTTTATTTATTCTATTTATTTATTTATTTACTTGCCCATTCATATTGCATATATTTCCATTCCTGTTTTGATGTGTTTGTGTATTTGTTGAAAACTTGATTCATGCGCGCAACTGTTTGCATGTTTGTTGTTGACCTTTAGCAGCTGAAACTGGCGGTGCAGCAGCTATTGAAGTGTAGTCAAGACATGTCAAGACAGGTTGATCGTGTGCGATAGTGATTTGGTTGGTGGTTTTAGACAGGGGTGGTTGTTCCGCTGGGCTGCTCAATCACTACGCAGGCGAAAAGGTGCGAAAAGGTGGTTTTAGACATTTTTTATTTTCCCTGTTAGTTATTCACAAATGGTTTGTTGACTAATATTCTTCACAGGGGTTGAAACCACCAACCAGTGATGTTTGGGAGATCACAAGCAACAAGAATCACCATCATCAAGGGATATAACAATCCTCAACGCAGGTACACCCGGGATATAAGCAACAGCGAACCAACAACCATTCTCAAATACCATCTAGTTAACTAGTTGAAGGATTTGCTTCTTAAATCATTTATGTACATACTCAAATTTACCAAGAACCAGCCAGATATCCCAGTCATTTGGGGGTATTGCTTTACAACGATCGGGGCTCATGGTTAGCCCCTCAGAAGTCGTACGAGAATCACCTTATCAATACTCGTTGGTTGACTAGTTAAAATGTTTCAGATGGCCTACAACCACCAACCAGTCATCTAGTTTGTTCAATTGTGGTCTTATATCAAATATATAGCCGGGAATTAGGCATAGCAAGCGTTCAGATCAACAATATTCAATACATTTCAACACCCCCCTCCTTAAGACACAGATGCCTCCAGGAAATAGGTCCATTTTGACCGCAGCTTCGGTACCGATGTCCAGGCCATGTTTGGTCGGAGCAATGTCACTGGGGATGTCGCAACCTTGGCCACTTTCAAGGTGCGGCGCCCCAACGTTGGTTCTGCAGGGGGAACCCCCCACGCTGCCGTCGTAACATTTCATCTATTTACAATCATGACATGGGTGCTTCTCAAGTCAGGATGGTTGGTTTATTGATTGGTACCCCTGTGTAGAGAAGCAGCCACATGACTTGAGTATTTGACTGGCTGATGGTTTCTTTTTTTTATTTTCCCTGGCACAGTACTTATTAACAAATGGTTGATTGACTAACATTTTTCATAGGGATTGAAACCACCAGCCAGTTGAGTGTTATTTATGGTGCCTCTTCCCATGGCCCATTCACGTTGACCATCTCCTCAGATTGGTGATGGTCGTGATGCGCCACTGATCGCTGTTTTATCTCCGTGCTGTGAGAAACTTGAAACAACCATCTACTAAAAGGTACTGATAACAAGTATGTGAATACGTAAACATAGAAATACAACAACATATATTTGTACATACATATTTCTATGAGCATCCGACTAAAGTCTGTATGAATGAATGGACATATTTTGGCATGAGCATTGCTTTTGGAAAAAATGTGGAAAACCCGATGACCCCGATGACCCAAGAGCAAGTCACCATGATCATTGCACAAAACAAGCGCAGTTTTGAAAACGCTTGCTCGCTGGCAGCCAGTCCAAAGCTAGTCCAGTTTGGCTAGATGTGGGCCCAGAAGCTAGTCCGGCCCAGACAGATTCCCTTTTGCATTGTATATTCTTTAGACATGTATGTGCCAGAGAAAGCCTTTCGGGAATGCCTATTTTAAATGAGGTCAACGCTGCAGCCTTTCTTTTGCTGGCTTAGCTGCTGATTCAATCAGGCACACATGATGCGGTGCTAAATTCATAATTCACCAACATTCCCATCACCGTTTTATATAGACTAGGAGTCGGAACAATGGGGAATGATTTCCAAGGCTGTTGGTGAAATTTCGAAGTAAATGGCTTTCCATTGGTGTCCGATAAAGACTTTTTGCGAATACAACCCAACTTTGTTCCGTGTGGCTCGCAGGATCTGCAAAGACTTTCCTTGCAACACACACGCGTCCATGGAGATCTCCAGGTCACGGGGAGGGGCTTCCAGCGGTGTCACGCCATCCCAGCGCCGGACACAGTCTACGCCATGGTATGCGTAACAGGGGGTGCCTTTCCTGGTCAACCAACCATAGAGCTTACCAGCCATGGCTATTGCACAACCATTCAGATGATTGGCTGCCCAGGTGACCCAATGACAGATCCATGGAACTAATTGGGATTCATTGTCGAAAAGTAGGTCTTTGATCCAGTTCTTTGTAAACCACCATGAGTTTAACTAACCATACATAGTTGGTGATAGATTATCAAATATCAGGGGGTTATCTTGATCTCCGGTGAATGGGCTATAGTTGTAATGGTGATCCCAATTCACCAGTCGAGGACCATCCTATGCAGTTCATACTCTGGCGGATCATCGTGGGTCATGGCCTAGTTGTTGGCTATGATTGGTACTCCCGATGACTGACACGATGTTGTCGGTACCCATGGCCCACCAAAAGTGATCTATATAACTTAGTTGTTGGTGACCTGGTTCTGGTGTTCCCCATATTCCTAGAATGCATTATATATTCACTGCCGTTAGCCAGTACCCATCCTCAACTCCTGTTAACCATCTATTGCTATAGCATTGCTGTACCTTATTACCAATGTTACTAATGATAGTTACCTACCGTTTGTCAGTACTGCAACTCCTTGTACCTATCATGACTGGCTTGTGGTTTGAAACACTTTTTAATTTCCCTAGTAATTATTAATGGTTAGTTGACTTGCGCATATTTTTCATGGGGGTTCAACCACCAGCCAGATGATAGTTATTACCAATGCTACTAATGATAGTGACCTACCATTTGTCAGTACTACAACTCCTTGTACCTATCATAATGGTTACTGGCCACGTTGCTGGGTGCAACTGCTGGTTCCAGCCAGGCTTTTGGACCGCTGAGCGGTTTGATCGAGCTGGACCTCGCGTCGACCAACGTTTTTGGGAACCTCCAAGTGCTACAGAAGGCCTTCGAGGACTGCCATGGCACAGCCAGTTTTTGCAAAACATGTGGCTATGGGTCAATATGAAGCAACCCATGGTCGCCATAGCCATGGTGATGACCCATTGATGGCTATATGGCTATGGGTCAATATTAACCAACCAACTACTGGGGGATAGTAACTAACAATTTTATAGGGAAAACAATAGTTAATGGCAGGGGAACCAGGGGGACTAAGGGTTTTGACCCACAGCCATGTGCTTTGTTTGCCAATAAAACGGGTCCCAAAGTAGATTTGCCATGGCACAGCCAATGGTTAACAGGCAACCTAGATGTTGATGGTTGATAATGATCATACAGTGTTTTAATGACAAAGCGGTTATGGTTGATGGTTGGATCAGAAGAAAGGGCAACTTGCAGATACAGCACCGCTGTCGAAATTGATATACGTCGGGAAATATGGTGTTTAACCATACCTTCGGATGATGGCTTCTAATTGACAAGCATATTATGGGATAAGATATGATTAACGACCATCAATTGCGGTCTACTGTCCATACCAAATAGGAACTCAACCGGAATTGGGTGCCCAGGTGCCCACAGCAACGTGATCTAAGCAGTTTCTACCATTCGTTTGGGAAAACCTGGATATGCCACCAGAGATAAACCTCAATCACATTGGATGATCTTGGGTGGTGCGGTATTGTCCTCGCCCAAGCCATCTCCACCAATCTAACCACTCATCAAGAGATGCGTGAAACATGGATGATATTTGCGTGCCTCAACCGGAGAGTCGATGGGTCGAAAGGGAATGAACATGTTATCACTACACATCCCTGGCCCAACGTAGAGCAGCAAAGGTCACAGTTGGATACTACCATTGCGATAGATTCTTACTGACAGGGCCGGCAGAACGCTGAATAGTTCCTTAGCCCTTAAAGGAAGCTCATTGGCTTGGTCAACTTCAGAAATCAGGCCCGCCAAATGTCACCGGGCTGGCCTCCAGCGGCCATTTCCAGTATCATCCTTCAAGGATCTTCACGGCATTCACCACTGTTTCATGAGCTAGCACAGTACCTTGTGAATCATTTACCATTAGGCAAATGAACCATGTTTGCCCATGATTTCCCCATAATCAAGAACGACCATTGCTACTAATTAGCCTGAACCGTTATACGTCATTAACCATCATTGATGCCCATGATCAACATTTTTGTTTACCAGCATCGATCATGAGTTATTAAGAATTGTTGACGATTCAGTAGCCACCAGCAAGAAAGTTAGTTTAGTTGCTCTTTACCATCTTGAATTAACCATCATCAATCCATCACCATCAATCCATCATCATCAATCCATCATCATCAATCCATCATCATCAATCCATCATGAATCCATCATCAATCCATCATCAATCCATCATCATCAATCCATCATCATCAACCATTTTTGCCCATCATTAAGCGTTAACCATCATCCATCTTTCACGATCATTGTTAGCCACTCCACCAGGAGTCTTTGGTGAAGCTAGATCTGAGCTCTACAAAGATCACCGGCGACATTGCAGTTTGCCACTATCCAGAACCTTGGTCCAGAAGGTTGGGGCCTCCGGCTGGCTTGACTGCTGGCATCAAAAACCTACCACCCAAAATGCACCATCACTAACTGGTTGGTGGTTTCAATCATTTTTTTCCCTTTAATTACCAAAAGGTTGGTTGGTTGACTAATGTTTTTCATAGGGGTTGAAACCACCAACCAAACTATCATTAACCATTATCAACTCTCAACAGCCATTGTTGACCAGTGTCAATCGTTTTTAGCCATGTTAAAGCAAGTTTGATCATGATTAAGCATCATTCTTGATTATGTAATATTGTGAGGCAGTTTTGTAGAATCTGTGTTAGTGATACTATTACCCAGGCTTATATGATTGTGTTTGCCATGAACAAACGTTCACTTCTGCAAAACCTGACTGAACATTAGTAAGCACCATGGACTACTATACCATTGCAAGGCATGGTTCATTATTTACAAGTATGGACCACCAATAGTCATCGTTAACAAATTTCAAGCTCTATTAGCCATCATTGGGCAATATGACAGTTCATCATTCAGTGTGGACTTCATTAACCATGTTTCACAACCATTAATCTTGATTAGCACCGTTTAACCATCATCATTCCTAACCAACATTATTCATGGTTAGCCATTTTTGCACTTCATTATTCATGATCAACCATTGCCATAGTTGAGCGTTTTTGCATCATTAGCTGCATTCAAGCATTTCCAACCAACAATCAATGACCGTTGATAACGACGATTGCAGTAAGCATTTTAGCCTTTATAAATCATCATTACATCTAAGCATCATGAACTATTATTACCCATCTTTCACCATCAGTAGAGCATCAATCAATCATCATTGAACCATGATTAGCAACCACTATTGACCGTAATTGTCCATCAATTAACATCATGGGGGTTTCTCAAGTCATAGTGGTATCCCCAGTTATCATTCAGTTTTACCATTTATAATCATAAACCAACCATAGCTTTGGGGTCCCCCATGGCTTCAGAAACCTCTTCATGAACCATCATGAGCCATCATTTAGCATTTTGAAGCATTTTCAACAATCATTCATCATCAGTACTCACCATTATTAACCAGCATGAATCATCATTAACCACCATCAACCAGCATGAACCAACCATCATCTACTAAACGAGTAGTAACCATTATAAACCATCATGAACTAGTATTAATCATCATTGCACCATTTTTCACCAATCATAAACCACCCATAAACCACTTATCATCATCAACATTCATCAACCATCATAAACCATAATTTCAACCAATGATAAACCCTCATGACCGGCATGCAACTAATTGCGGTACTCATGACTTCGGCTCCCGCTGTGCCAGCCTTCACGGCACCGATGCTCAGGCGAGTCATAACAGGCTGAGGAAGATCTCCCTGGACAACACGGCGGTCTTCGGAGACATCGTTGTGCCTCGCCTGGGCTCGGTCGGACGAACTTGCGCCGTTGTTCGGTCGTGGTGAAGCGCGCCTCATGCTGGTGAATTGAGAGGAGTTAATGTTGGTTAATAGTGCTGGTTGAGAATGATGGTGAATGATGCTTGACCCTGGTTGGTTAATGGATGTTGATGGTGATAATTGGATTTTTGATTAATCATAATGGGATAGAATGGTAATAGTGGTTGATAACGGTCATTATATAGTGGTTATTTGTAGTAGTAATAGCAACTGATCGTGGTTCACAAGGTTCAAGAGTTGAATGATGCGGCAGCGATTAACGATGCTCAATGGTGGTGGTTGATTGTCAATGATGGTTAATGATGCTGGTTGATATGTGCCAATAATGCTGATTTCTTGTGGTGAATAACGGCTGACAATGGTTCATCTTGATTCACCCTGATCGGTTAATGCTGGCTCTTGATGACTATTGAGTTTTTGAGGTCATAGTGGTAAGTGAATGTTCATACTGGTAACAAGTATGGTGAATGATGATGAATGATGGTTAATGTAGTTGATACATGCTGCTTGGTTTCCCAATCTACGAATATCCAGTCGTAGATGAACTCCTACAGCTAAAGAACCCGAGATCCTCCCCTCACTTTCGAGCCGTGCGGCTCCCGCCGCCTTTCCCCAGCTCTCGCCCAATGCTTCAGAGTTGATCATGGCTGAGATCGAGGAAGCTCCACGCGTTGTCAGCTTCCTCGAAGGTTGTCAAACTGTTTCTTTACCGTTGTTAGTGGCTATGAACTCATCATTGGATATCATTGGCCTTTGTTTGGTATCCAAAACATGTTGTAGCCTGTGAGAAAACGATCCTTTTATGAATGAAGACAGCATTGTGTTTTATTTTCATTCGACACACTCACAGTACATTTCCTGGGTGTGAATCCATGCCTGCACACACATGAACACAGACATACGCATGAACAAAGACTGTCTTTGAATCAGTCAAGCGGTACAGATGCATTGAACAGGTTCAGGTGGTCAAACTTTACATGCCTGTGATTGTTTGCGCATTTTGTTATGTATTGATTTACTATGTATATTTGCATATATTATATGTATATCTTCAAATGTTTATTTAGATAATGTGGTACCCTCCCCCAAAAGACAGTGTTCTGTTTCAATGTTTGATGCAAATAACACGTCTTCGGTAAACCTCCGAACATTTACCATCCATGGCACCATGTGGCTCCAGCGAATCGTGCCAAGGTTTTCAGCACCTTATCGATCTTGGAGAGTGTCTCCTTGAGTCATACCCAGGTGTGGGGAGATGTGGCGCAATTTTCGGACAACAAGCACGTGGGTTTCAAACTAGTGACTCAGCTGCGTTGTTTTTGCTGTTTTTTTTTGATGTCTCTGGTGCTCAAATTGGGGTGGTTGATTGATGGTGTAAGTAGATAATAAGATCATGAATTCAGCAGGGACAAGGA